>JAUMHL010000011.1:12684173-12784876 GCA_032362345.1 Sandelia bainsii
TACTTAAATGCCCTACTTTCATGATATAATATCACTGTAGTGTGAACTTTTTACGTTTTCCATAAATTTCACCCGAAGCCATATAGTATATTAACAGCATTGTATTTCTGACCAATTTGATATTATAAAATCTTCTTTTCTTTCAAAAACATGTTCATTTCTATGTGAATCCAAACTTTTGACTGGTAGTGTACAGTTAGATTCTCCCACAGCATGGTATGGGTTATGTAGGTAAACTAGCAGAGTCAGGTGTATATGTTTTTTAATGGAGTAGACAGACTGGAGCACACACTATAAGAAGGGGGGCACATTTGAAAAATGTCTTAAAATATATTACAATCAAATTTAAAATCCAAATGTGTGACATTATGTGTTTGAAAATAAATACAAATAAATAACTAGTATTAAATAACTATTTTAAGTCCAAATAGTCATAAATACAAGTGGGGACAGGTAGAAATCCACCCCTTACAAGGGACACCTCAAGTGTACATAAAAAAATATTTCTTTAATTATTTAAAAAGATAATGATTTACTTTAGCCTAAAATTTGGTCTGTTTTCCTTGTGAGGAAGGATAATTGGTGAAACTGGTATAAGTCTTATGTACATACATGGAACTGCTCACGTTTATGAACTGATATACAGTATAAAATGTAAGTATGAAAAGTTCTCCATACCTGCCTGAGTGAACACGATTCACCATACATTCAGAAAGACAATTTATGACCATGAAAAATTAGGAAAATGTGATAAATAGCTTTTAAAAGTGTAGCGTGCAGGCCTTGAATTTGATCCTGTAGAAGCTGATATTAGCCACAGGTGGAGTGCTCAGGCTGCCAGAACAAGTGTGACTTCTCACAAGCTGAGCCTGGATTACCAGGTATGAGTCAAAAAACTAATGCGCATCACTTGTTTTAATAAACATAAAGATGAATGTCTGTGTTCTGACACCTTTACGAGTCACATATACACTTTTAACACACATTTTCCTGCACCTTCTGTCACTTCCTGGACAGAAGGTGCATAGACGTATGTGTGCCTAAGATGGTAAATGAGTGATAAAGTCCACTCAGACTGTTCTTTTGGAACGACATACTCTTTTGCCATGAACACGCCTGTTGCCACGGTAACAGTGCAATATACTGGCACTAAGGTGGCAAATGTAGGTGCACAAACAGAAGTCTGATGATTGGCGCCGCGCCTCTGACGCACGTGAATAAAAAATAACAAGTGACATGGCTGTAGCTCTTTGATCCTCTCCCTCTTCTTAGCTTTCTAATTCTTTAATTCCTGTCTGGGCTCAGTGTCGCAGTCGGAGCCGCTCTCCTCTCCTCCCTGTTAGCTCGCTCTGCCTCTGTCGCATTGAATCCTCCCTGTCTGACTGCGTGTGTGTCTCTGTTTCTGCTCTTCAGCTTCCCTCTCATATTTGCTGCAGTGCTTTGATTTGAACTGGAACGCTTTAAGCCCACAGTGGCAAAGAGAGGTCACACTATCAGACACGCACATGCACACACTCACAACAACACACAGCATTGGCGTGTTAACACGAGGAGCAAAGGGCATCAGCAGTGTGAGTCTATGTGTGTGCGCGTATTTGTACCCATTTTGACACCCCGGGCTAAACGAGTTCTGTGGAGCAGTTTTAGTACTTAATGAGATGTCTCATCACATACCCACATGCAGTATAAACACTGTTTCTCTTTTTCTACCCAGTATTTCTCCCACACACACTGACACACACGTACGTGCATCAACACAGGGTGTCACTAGCTGTTGCATTAAAATGGCCTGACAGGGATCGACTCTGGAGAGGCAATAGGAAATGATCTGGTCATGACTTGCTATTGGCCATCATTTGATGCATTCATTAGAAATTGAAATTGTCAGTGTGGTCAGCGTGCAGCATTGATCTGTCCAGTTAATTGATGTCTGAATCCTCATCACTCGTAATGTTGCCCATGGCTTAGTGATGTGCTGCTGTGCTGCTAATAATGTTTAATGAAGGAGCTGAGTCTGGAGGAGGAGAAGAAGGAGGAGGGTGCAGACAGGTAGCTTCCTGTTTCTTGTCACTGAACCGTGTTCGTAACTGGAACACACATCCTCCACATCCTAAATGTTCGACAGCATTTGTCCTGCGAGTTGCGAGCTAATCACATCACAAAATTGAGCAGAGCCAAATGTCTGTGTGACAGGAGACGTGCCGTCAGGGATGTTTCTGTGTGAACATGTAGGGTGGCAGGTTTTACTGCCCTGCAAGCCCTTGGCTGCTGGTTCTCAGGCAGGTGGAAAATTGTCCCCACAAGCAATCTTTGAACAGGGAGTAATGGAAGAGGAATGGAGATGGCAGCGGACCACACCTGCCAGCCTAGTGCTCAAAATCCCTCAATTGAAAGTGACGTCATGCCACCGCTTCATTGGTTGTTTGACATTAATTTCAATCCTGCTTTTGCACTGCGATGATCAGTTTTTATCTCTGCTTTCTGAACATCCATCGCAGTAGCTCTGTGCTTTTCAGCAATTCATCTCTCTCTCCAGTTTATTCCAGTGATTAGAATAATTCTGTTTGAAATCTAAAGCATTTTTCATGGAGAGTTTGTAAAAAAAAAAGGGCAGTTTTACTGTCTGGATGGATCAGAACATAGCTGTGCTGATTGACAGGAAGCTTAGAGGCTGACAGAGCTGTCTGTCCCGTCTGTCTGAGACACTATGGAGCCCATCCTCCTCGTCTATTTTGTCTTTATTCAGGCAGGAGGATTACAGCAAAGAAAGCAGCAAAGCAAGCAGTGAAGGGATTATCGAACAGTAGAAAAGGGATTAGAGTGGAAAGTTGCACCTCAACAGAGCAGCGGACCCCTGTGGCCCATGTAACAGACTCAAGAGCGGGTTAGAAAGTTGGTGCCTCGGCCAGCTGCTGCCACACGGCTCTGCCAAAATTTCACAGAGCTTCTTCAGTAGGTGTGCGACACACGCACACTTGTCAAGACTTGTTGGCTCTCCCAAGTGGGTATTTGCTGTTCATTTGGACAGTGGCAAAGCAGACAAAGGGATGAGCAAAGAGAAAGCCACAAAAGGGATTTGAACTCTGGCACTCATTTATAGATAAGAACCAAGAGTCATTAAACAGTTTCAGTCTGGGATCCAAATGAGAAATTTAGTCTGTGACCTGGGGACCCAGGGAAATGAAAATGTTTGCTTCTCTTGTGGTGTTGAGACCCCATCAAAGCAGGTCCTTGACCCATTTTGAGACACAGCAACAGCCAAATAAGAAAGCATTACCGAGGAGTTGTGGTTTTATCTGGCTGTGGCCCCGTGTTGACACAAAGCAGTGCAGAGCTTCTCTAAGCAGGTGACTGGATGTTTGGACTTTCATTGTGGTGCAGTAATCCAAATTTACTGCTGTAGGTTCAGCTGTGCTGTGACATAAGACAGTTATATTAAGCTTCATTAGTGCTCAGATACATTTTTTTACTAGTAGAGGCATTGTAGAGAACTGGGTTGGGTCTATTTCTGCCACTTGCAGACAGTAATGTCATGTAACAAATTAAATTAAATCATAAAATGACCAATAATTAACTCAGTTTGTTGAGGAGGATGTATCACCTTTCAAGGTCTTCTTATATGAAAGCAATGTGTTCATATCAACCTGGCTTAAGAACATGTTGTTGTGAAATTTTCCCCAAATATTTTGTGACATAATATAAAGCAAAATAATACATTTATCAATAGTGAAAATCTCCAGATTAATGTTTTACTAAATAACCACTGTGGGCTAAAGAAAAATGGACATCAGGTTACATATTTTTATAGACTACAGCAATAAGAATTTATTAATCACAATAACCACAGATTAATAAATATAAATACTTATTAGTTTAAGATTTTGAATGTGAACTGCTTACATTATGTGAGCAATGCTGAAATGAACCAAAAGCTCCACACGGGATCAAGAGTAAGCACCATCACTAAGCTGCTAATATCTAATTATGTAGATCAAAAGGTGATTACTGATGCTCACAGAGTGGACTAAACTGGGAATATGGAGATATAGTTTAGCTTCACTTTGAAAGCCAATCGCAGGGTCTGTTACTCAGAGATTTTGAAAAAAAAGTCACTTACTTTGAAGTCGTGTTCCACATATCAAAAGATGGAATTAAACGACAAACCAATTTTCTCCCCACATGACTTTACATTTCCATTGCCAGGAGAATAGACAAATCTGCTATTGTACGTTAGTAGTATTAACATGATCATTATTACTGCATAAACATTCAAACAATCAAATGGCTTGGACCACAAGGAAGCCACCAGAGGCCTCACTAAGAGAAACCCTCAGACTTATTTATTGTTGTAAATGTGTATGTAATTCACGCCAGTCATTGATAAACTCTTAACATATGAAAGCCACATAAAGCCAATAAGTGTGCTTCTATAAAAACAACAAAGCCTTCAGTGAAAAGGCACCACCATGAGCAGCACAAAGGTTGCTCTTTATGCAACTGTAGAGTTGAGGCACTTGAAACATAGAGCAGTAAACCTTGTGAAATTAGTTGTCTTCAGTCGGTATTTTGATTCAAAGCACCAATGGTTGAATTTTTTTGGTTTTACTATTGTAGAAACAGCCTTGATAATAGTTTAGATTTATTCAGCCAAAGTCAGTTAAAGGCAGTCACTGCTTTATTAAAATTATGCATTTAATCTCAGATACCACTATAATAGGTATTTCTTAGCAGACAGGCTGTAATCCTCAGCTCCTCTGGTCACGCACTGTATGATAATTTGATTATGTTATTAATCACAGCTGCCCCTGTGATTTAATCTGACAAAGTATAAAACTAATTTTGCCTCCTGCCACCATGGACAGCTCCACTTCTAGTTAACCCAGTTTACAAAGTGGTAACAAACCAGTCATTCATGGCTTAGCGGTGTGTTATTATTATCAGCATTAATACTCTGCTTCGCCCAATTCATACACAGGCTTGAGAACGTCGACCAGCGCCCGATTCCACCTTGATCCATCGACCCAACGATCACACTCCCAACGGTGCAAGTGGTGGTGATCAATAACGCCAGCTGAGCGACAGGCTTGATTGATTTAGTGTGGTTAATCAGTACTTAATCAGATCTATTGAACCTGTTTAAAGATAGCAGGGTGTAAGGGTAGATCGGCACAGAGCCACACAAAGAAAATCCTTCAACACATCCAGACACAAAGACAATTCTGATGACACAGAATACAATGATAAAATAACCCAAAGATACCCTGTCACAAAATTACTTTATATTAATCATCAGGGTTTTGTCTTGCCACAAAAGTCTTTCCAGTCGAACATGCATTGTTGAAATTGAATGACTAGTTGGACACTAGCTGCAGTTCGACAGCTTGATCTGTAACGCACGATCCAAAGCTTTCAGATGAAACACGTTTCACTCTAACCAGCGCCGAGCTGATGACTCTGCTTTGCAGCGAGACCTTGACAGACTGGATCACCTGAGGTTGTGACGATGATATCAGTTTTCGAAAAGCATTAACCAACGCTGGCCTTCAATTCAGTTTCCTTCTTGCAGCACTGTGGGTATATCTCTCGCCTGCTGTGTAAAATATGCAAAACACACCAACACAAAACAGGTTTCAGTTATAACTTTATTAGTACATACAGCTAGAACAAGAACAATTAGCGCTTTTATTTGATAGAATTTGCTTCTCTTTTTGTGTGCTTCAGGTCTTAGTATCTCCTAGGAATTGAACATACTTGGATCTTACAAATAAATGTAAACTACATCAGTAAATTAAACCATTAAAACAAGTGGGATTACTTAAGACTTAAGAAAATGAAAGAAATTCGTGACAACTTGTGAAGACTGATGAAAAATTCCACTGAGACGTTTTGAATGTGCAGCCAGTGCCTGCTAAACACAGTCAATATCCAGTTTGGCTGGTTTCATAAAAACAACACAAATGAAAGCAATAGAAAGAAGATAGAAATGTCACAGACCCCATTTTCATACGCTCTGCGACAGTTCACTTCAAGAAAGCTCAAGCATAGGTCAACATTATATCCTCCTTTCTGAAACAACATTTTCCAGCTGTGCCGTTTTTATTCTTTTTATTCATTCTTTTTCCCCCCCCCCAAGACACTGAACTGCGGTACATTGTCATGAGCATAAGTTGTCAGAATCGCTGCTGGCTAAGACACAGAAAAACAATGTGCTACAGTTTACATTATTGCGTGATTTGATGCCATCATCTTGTGCAAATATACACTGCGGAGGGGAAAGCGTGATTAAAAGGTGGCTGTGTAGATGGACAGACAGAGAATAGAAAAGCACGCGAGTGAGGAGAGCTAATAAGGAGAGGAAGAGGGAACTTTACATTACTGTGCAGCAGCTCGTCAAAAACACTCAGTCATACATCCCCACCACCTCATCTCCACCTCTTTTAAAAGATTCAAATACAGATTGATGCAGACAGGAGGTGCAGGAGGTGCAGCGAGGCATGGCGGCGGGCCGGGAGAGCGAGGACACACACCCACACAACAGTGCTCTAATTAACTACGGCATCACTGCTCAGTATTGATGCATAGTTCAAGAGGTGACTCATTCTCAGAGATAATGGAGCAAAAACGCTGGAAATAATCCAGTTAAGTACAAACCGATACTTTTAATTTTGTGACTCGATCGAAAATTTAAGTCGAAGGTGCACAGTTGTTTAGGACAGTAAACTGTTCCAAACACACACCGCTTCACTGTGTTACCAAGAGATTGTGACACTTTCGTTCCCTGCTGGAGTTGATGGGATCTTATTAAACTTCCCTGCTTGTTCACCGTCTAGGTTAGCCACACATTCAACACGGCAAAGATCACTGTAAGATCTGAGGCCGTCATAGCGTTAAAGGGCCTGCAGCTGACACTAGCGGAGTTAAAGTCCACTAATCCTGTTAAATGTCGTGTTGCTGTGGAGACGTAGACACGCCACTTGGCGAGGTATTTAGTTTAGTTCTATTTTGATTCCGTCAGCACTCAAAGGCGTGTTAGCGTGAATATTTCGCTTTTAGCGCGTGTGGTATGAATATTTTATTTTGTCGCTGGCAGGTCCAATATTATGAGGATTGGTTGATTTGTCTTAAAATTTGTTTGGCCACACAGACGCGCGCGCACACACACACACACACACACTACAGATATAGAGCTGAGTGCTGCTACTAGGAGTCTCCAGAGTCTCTTATTAGTCTGGCTAATTTCACATCATTTGACAGAGAATTAATTCATAAATTAATCAGCAGAGCCTCGGAAAATAACACCACATGCCTCGATTACAGCACCATGTAATCCCATTTACACCTAGCATTAAAATCCCCGTGCAGACAGAAGACCATTTACCCTAATCTCTGCTTGGTTCTGAAAAGACAGGGCAGAAGCGCTCCTCTGACAACTTTTCCAACATCACACCCTTAAACCAAAGACACTTAAAAGACCTTAGCAGCTACCTGAAGACTCAGTGATGTCACACCTCTACAATAATACAGCAGACAGAGCTGAATTAGTTTAGCGGGGCCAACCCACAACTGCCTTTGGATTATGTAAAACACATTTAAACCAAGGTACTTTGTAAAAATCACACCTCTAATCCTGTTTGGGTGTTTCCAGTGTGGTCCGCAGCTTCATTTCAACAACTTGTTTCTGCTTTAGGATGTTAAAAACAGGCGGGGAAACATTTTTACATCACTATAGATCTTGACAAAAATAAACCATCTGCTATTACTGATACAGTAACAGAATACATTTTTCACTTTGGTGCAAAATTGGACATTTCTGACGTGCATGTGTGTCCCCAACCAACTTAAACTGTGTCACATACTTTGTTGTGCTTCTCTTTTTCTGAAAATATATTTTTAACTACGTTTGACAAAATTTTGTGTTTTTCTCTCCTTCAGACACCGTGTACTTTGTGCATTTTCCAAAATACAACTTAAATGTGTTTTACTTATGAACAAAATATTCTAAATGCCACCAGTGATAACACATTCCCAGAATGCACTGTGACTAATGTCAGAGACTTCAAAATGAGCATGCTAAAAAATGTAAATAATGTTCCCATGTGAACAAAAGTGATTTGGTAACACAACCTTAAGTCTGTCCTTCTTTGTCTGAACCCTGCTGATGACAATGAAAAACATTTAGTAGTCATTAATATAAAATTCACCTACTTAGTTTTAATATATGAGGCAACATCAACAGCATAGAAAAGGAAACTGTAGCATGTAGATGTTACGACCCTGTTAGTGTTACACACTGTAAACAAATTGTAGTAAATCACATTTAAGACTAGTGTTTAAGTAAAGGAATGCATCACTATTAAAATATGCTGTACGTAAGTGTAAAATGTGTTCGTTTCCACAGGTTAACAGGACATTAGTTAATAGACTGAGATGATGTTTTTGACCTAATCACCACATCTAGAGAAATTCCCAGAAGTTTAGTATGGTTGTTATATAATCTATGTTTTACACCCATTAGGTGTCTGGATATGTGTAGAGCTGTGCTTCATGTTGTGTCCCCAGTGAATCCCAACACATTATGTACAAATTAGATGTCAAAATGTCCTGCAGCACTGCCATAGATGAGATTTATCTGTTAAGGATTCCTGTTTTTACTTTTTTAACCCCCCTGTTCCATCATTTCTAGAATCAGATTGTCTGGCTCTGCCCCCCCCTGCCCTCTCGCTCTACTCCTCAATTTCCAGTATCAGGTCATCTCCCTCCAGGGAGGCGTCGGCCGTGACATGGACCGCTTTAACAGTCCCGGCCATCGGGGAGTTGACCACGGTCTCCATCTTCATGGCGGAGAGGACACACAGCGGCTGACCCTTCTCCACCTTTCGTGATTATAAAGACAGTTCACAGAGCATTAAGACATAAGTCAAATGCACAGATCACTGAACAGTAACTGTGGAAGAAGGTTAACAAGAAAAATACACTCAAAGCCTATAAAATAATGGCTGTTTTTTTTATAAATAACAACCGCTCCAACATATTAACATTTTTGAAAACAATAGCGAGACCCACACCTGCATTGTTTTTCTGTACAGGCTGAAATCTCAAGTGGACACAGCCAGGTGGTATTTAAAAAGTTTGTTTTAGTGCTGATACAACTCCTGAGTTTTGGTACCAACAAGATTAAGAAAAACTACTGGGATAGATACCATTAGGATTAAATGAAAAAAAAACCTCTTAAAAGAACTGACTCTTTACCCAATGTAATCAAACCTGATAAAAAAAACTCTAAGATGAAAGATAATGAATAAGCAGTTTGCGGTTAACAAAAGACTGACCTTGGAGCCAACTTCCACTTTGACCTCCAGGACTTTTCCAGGCATGGGTGCTCCCACCTGACCTTTGATTGACTTCTGAGCCTTGGGATGGAACTTCATTTCCTTGGGTGGAGGGACAGAGAGTTCATGCCATCATCCGCCCACTTGATCATCACACTCCCCTACTATTTTCCCCACTCATCTAGCCAGTGATCCATCCGCACAGTCATTCAAACGCCCATTGAAACATTCCTCTCTGCTTAGTTTCCATAAATCCATCACAACCATTTGTTTCTATGAATAAAAATGACCGGTGATTGTCGAGTGCACGGTCAGAAGATCTTTTTTTCTCGATTTTTAACTTCTCGAGTTTAACTTAGCAAACATGTTTTTCAAGAAGTGTTCTTTCCTCTCTTCCTTGGGCCATCGATTTATTTATCTGTACTGGCATCTTTGCCTCTCTATAACCACCTCATCTGTCATCCATCATTTATCAATCCGCCAATCCATACCTCTCTTCTTTTATCAACAATTCTTGCTACCTTTTCCACTATATCAATACCTCCCCCAATCAACCTATCGACTATCCTTACATCATGCGCCTCCATCCATTCCCCCTCTGTACCTTCATGGCAACGGTGTCTTTAACCAGCACAGATCTCAGCTGTCCGTTCAGCTCAAAGAAGACTTCTCTCTGGCCGGCCTTGTTCAGGTCTCCCAGTGCCAGCGCTTTGATGTGGAGGGTTTTTCCTCTCTCCAGCTCCACCTGGGAATAAACAAAGCCAGAGAGCAGAGGACGGGTGGACCGAGCGGGCAGGACAGCAGAAAGAAAATGGAAGAGGAATGAGAGTGTGAAGGAGGAAGGGGCAGAAATTAGATTACGTTAGAAAGCTGAAATTAATACATGGGCGCTGAGTTCACAGGTGCTGCTAGAGCAATAAAACAGACTGCAGCTCACTTTGAGACGCAGCATTTCCAAGCATGCACTTTGTTATAGGGCAGGAATAGGTTGCCACACATAGCATCTTAGCCTGAGAATTACTCTTCATTGTTGATGAGTATAAACTTTTTATTTTATTTTACTTTCACTACATTAATTTAGTGTCATTGTCTGCTCCAGTATATCGCCGCTAAATTTATCTTACAGGACAATGTTTTGACTGGGAAATAATGAAGCTCCTCAGTAGTCATTTTTCACAACAGACAACCTGACTTGTCATAGCAGGCATACCCAGATTATGAGAAAATGGGACCCTATGCACAGACAGAAGAAAGGCCCCCACCCCTGTATATATCGCCCCCACACTGAGTTTCTTCTTCTGTTTTCGTATATTATTAATTCTGTGTCTTGTAACTGAGCTGTTAAAAGTTACTGTACTTTGTACAGAGGCTCTGGCCTATGGACCTCCTGACCTCCCTCCCCAGGAATGTGCCCATTCAGTAATCCGTGCATGATAACAGGGAAACACAGGTCGAATTAATGATAATAATGATGGCTGCGTTCTATTCAAGTGTCCCAGTCAGCCATTACAGTATGACAGTGAGCCAGCAAACACAATACCAGGACGCTGAAAGCGAATTCAGACATTGTTATTCACTATACAGTACCTGTGCTTTTCTTACTGTAACATGTCCCAGTGATATATGAAAAAACCTGTTCTGCTAACAAAGAATCTGGATAACTGATCAAGGTTGCCATCACACACATTTTTAACAAAAAAAACTTGGTAGTTGCAGCCCTGATCAATATGAACATTTATAACATTGAGGAAAGATACCAGACACAGACATTCTATATGGTGCAGTATGAACTTCAGAGTAGTAAAAAAAACACAAAGACAACTGGATCTATGCGCTCTCTGTTTATGCCCAGGAAGCTTTTCACCAGACATTTCAATTCTGACATCAAACAGACAAGAGCTGGTATACTAGTAGACAGAATGACAATCTGAGGCATGAAGACAGACGAGATGGCAGTGTGGAAGAAATGACAACATTTTCTCCGCTTTTAGTACAACCATAAACTCTGACTTTATCTGCCACCTGTAAAAGTGTTGTTTTAAGACAAAGACATTACTGTCTCCTTCTGTATCAACAGCAAACAGGCTCTTTCTACTTCTCATATCAATTCTGGTCACTGCTCTCTAGCCTTTCCCTCGACACCGGCCTCTGTACTTCATTTATCTCGCCTCTTCCCAAATCTCTTGTCTCACTCGTCGGAAACTCATTTTTTCCATCTGTCCAACTTCCTCTCTCTGGTTTTCAATCTCTCTGTTTGTCAGCCCTCCCATGTGTCACAGCTTTCTATTTTGTAATGTTATTTTTCCACCTATCTCCACACGGTCTCTCATGCCATTATTAATTTGCCTTTTACAGCTTCTCTTTTTTCTGTTGTCTGCCTCTCTGTCTTCTGCTGTGTCTATCCACCCCTTTTCCTCAACCCTTCCCCTCTCATTGTTATTGTTTCTAGCTTTGCCATCTCAGCCGCTGAGTCTCTATTGCTATTCCAAACTAAATCTCAGAGCAAAGACGAAAATACGTGCTGCTGCAGGTGCGTATCGATTGATCTCAATTTCATTCTGCCTCTCTTTCTCTCCTTGCTCTGATTCTTCATATACTTCCCTCACTCTCTATCTGGTAAAAACATCTTTCTTTGCATGCTTTTGCTTTCTCTCTGGCACGCTCTTCATCTCCCCGTTTCTCTCCTCACCTTCCTTTACGCTGAACTGCTCTCTAGCTTGTGCCGTTTTGTCAGGCTCTTGGCAGTTGTTTGCAAAAAACAAAACTGCCTTCCCTTTCCTAAGTGTGTAGGAAAGGGAGCTACATATCCTCACAACTGCTTCCATGAAAAATACAATATGTCTCCCTTTGAAGAGATGAAGAGTAAGACTTTTGAAGATGATTTTGTATCATGTATTTATATGCCTGTTGTATATGAAGCATAAAAGGAAACGTTAGCGTACTATGTCAGTATCTAAGACATGTATTAAGACTTATACTTTTATAAATTTAAAAGATAAAACACTACACCCTGAAGTTACTAATTATACCAATTCGGTCTGTGCTTTGTGTCAATTAGCTGCTTCCACTTTTAATCCTGTTCCATGTAAAATACCAGCGCCCATTAATGTTTACAAAGGTATCTATCATCATATATTTCATCTTTTTCCCTACCACACACCAACATGCAAGACATTCAGACTGTACAATATGATATGAATCAGATAAAATCCCATTCCAACAGGCTTCTGCAAATAATGGTATAGTACAAGTGCATGCTAACTCACAGACCCAAGCTGCTGCCCAATTATGTAATAACACTCTTAATTCTACACATTATGTACTACAGTACATACTAACACATAGTATAGAGTCATACTATACTGTTACAATTGTACTAAATCTATTAAATCCAACTTTAGAAAACTGTCAAGTGTGTTTCCAAAGATGTGTTGCTAAAGTTTTGCTTTTCAAGATCATTTCTGTAAATACATCTGATTGTAATTTTTGTGAATCACATTGTCAGGCAAAAAACTATCAACATCACACTAACATACTGACTTGAAAGTTGAATGATTGATCAGCACCCAATACCTGCTTAGAATTTGTAGTGTAGCAATTGTTTACGACATCAACTGAACTGTTCCAAAATGTGCGTATACTTCACTGAAATGCAGTATTTACTGTATGGCATAATATTCACAGCAAAGTGAGGGAATTGCAATTTTCTTGCTTAAACATTTATCTACAAAACAAGTACAGTAAAGACTTTTTTTATACCTACTTGATAGTGTAACCACTTCAGCATTGGATAAAGCTTTACAAAGAACATGTTTTTGTCTTCCTACACACGTAACTGGATTCGAAGTCAATAAAACTCTATCAAACCACACTGCAATCACCCAGCCTCCACCTGTTTGGTTTGATATTACCACACTTATGATAGCATCTCTTGTGCATTATGCATCTTCCATATCTTTGTGAGCAACAAGTCCTTTAGTTATATTTATATTTATCTCCTGTTAAATGTGAAATGCAGAACTACCGCCAGTGTTACATATTCTGGGACCCGTCAGGTTCAGGGACCTGTAGCAGTGCAAAAATGAGTTCTCCGTCAGGTAACATTTAGTCCACAGTGCATGTAAAATATCACCAATATATTTAGCAGACATTCACTGAATAATACAGTGGAAATAATACTATGCTCACTGTGCTGTTTCTACTTTAGCCTGTGCAGCTACAGCAGAAGGAAAAATGTCTGAGGACAGTGATAATGAATGTCACAGAGCAGTGATAAAATATGTTGTGACCCTACACATCATGTCCATAGCTAAGGTTTAATATTTACAGTTAGTCAGGTTCAATAAGCACATTTAGATTTGGAAAAAACGCTAATGAAGCTCATTCCTAAGTCTCTGATGTGACTGTACTAATGACTTGTGCAGTGTGTGTCCGAGTAATGAGATTACTGCGGTGAACAGAGTAACGTTTTGTGCCTGTGCACATTTGCACTGACAGGGCATGTGTGACTATGTGAAAATCTGTTTACATTTCTGTCAAACATGATTAATACCACACTGAGTCATAAGCACATGCCAGATACATCAATATTTTTTTCCTCCAGTCTGTACAGTATAGATGTGTGGAGGTATGACAGTAATGGACAGAACTGTCACCCATGTGTAGGTGTGTATCATTATCCTGTGGTTGCCATTTGGTTTTTAAAAAGCAATTTCAGAGACACCTACATTGGTTTTGTCCAGGGTCAGGTTTGGCAGAAATATGTTAAAACTGTACTGTTCAATCAGAATACAAAGAGGAATCTTACAGAGATGCTGTTCACTCTTTGGCTGATAACGCTCTTGTGCTCGATTTGCAACAGGCTTGAAAGGAGGAGCTAAACACTTTTAAATGATTACTAGGGAAGCTCCTTCCCACAACATCAACAACTTGGGGCTTTAGGTCTAGCTGAGCGCTTAAAAAGATTTGGTGCTTAAATCTGTTTTGATCAAGATTTACGCCGTGTTCCTCACACACTAGCTGCCAAGAGCTCATAAATAGCTTTTCTTCCAAAGATACAGTTAATAGTGTGGTTGCGTATTTCAACAGTCCATCTGTAATGGACAGTTGCTGTCTTCTGCTGCTGTCACTGTGGATTTAACACAAATGCCAACACAGGTTTACAATCACAAGCTCAAAGGCTTTTCTTCTACTTCACATGTCACAAGATCCATCCATTTTAAATTGTAAATACTTTACAGAGGAAATACATTTGACTTGAAGGTTCTAGTTCTGGTGTTTTTATTGCGTTTTTCCTGTATAACATCTTACTGAAACCTAAATTATATTTTCTGTTCATCTTTTTACAGGAACATTTAAATGCTGTGTACATTACAGTATAGCATTCCGCTTATTATTTCCTGCCATGGTCAGTGATTTTTATACAGTCTGCAAGACTGAATATCCAATATCCAAGCTGGTGTGACCGTGTCTCAGGAGGTAGAGTGGTCACCCACCAACAGTGTTGTCGGTGGTTCATTCTCTAGCTCTTTAAGCATGACACCGAACCCCCAGTTGCTCCAGGTGGGTCAGGCACCTTGTTCATCAGTGTGTATGTGTGAATGGTTGAATGAGAAGCAACCCTGTAAAGCACTTTGGGTACCAATAAGGTAGAAAAGTGCTGTAAGTGCAGGCCATTCATCACTTAACTATCACGGAATTACTTTGATTCTCACACAGCTAGAAACCATATTTTTTCTATCATTTCAAGCTCTTTATTTGTGGATATTGGAGATCATAAATCCTCATGGAGGGTAAATCACACCTAAAGATAAATATGTGTTTCATGTCACTGTGTTAACATTTAACTGCATTACGCAGCATAGTTTCGACTCAAATTCCCTTCATGCAGTACTTTGCCTCTTCTTATTTTCCTCCTCCTGGCTTTCAGGCCTGTAGGTCTCTGTTTTGGTTCTGTCCTACTGAATGTCCCCGTCTATTACAGATCATATCCTGTAGTTTTCAAGTTTCAAACCTCATGCAGAATGGGGAGTTAAACAAGTGGGTGGGGGACAGGTGTAATGTTAATCTTGTCAAACTTGAGCTCCCCTCAAGGCTTCTCAATGCTTTGACTACTACCGTTCTACATAGCCTCTTATGAGCACCTAACAATTACTATTTCTGATGATCACGGTCAGACTGATACTCTGCAACACGCACGCTACCTGCATGAAACTGCTGTTTCCTTCTGATGTGAATCTCAAAGGTTGCAGCAACTGTCATTCACTTGATCAACAGTCAACCTGCCTCTAACATATTTAACACTCAGGTCAAATAGTCATTGTAAGCTTACGCCTCACATCTCCAAAAAGTGAACTTGTTAGCAATTGAAGCAATTTGCCAAGCAATGAACATTTTCAGTGTGTCTTCGATCAGTGCTTGGCCATTTAATATAATTCTCAAGTGATAACCCCAGCCATCAAATTCAGACAAAAGGAAATGTGAGGCCTGGGGACAAGGATGCAATATGCATCCAGTTGTGGGGAGCAACATAATTAGTTTGCAGGCAGCAATATGTCTGCACACTGAGTGAAACCTGTGGTTTCATTTGAAATAAGTTGACTGAAAATATAGTCTGTAATATGCAATTCTCTTGAATTACATGAAGCACAATGGAATATGTTTAAATGACATGAGCCTATTTTGATGAACAGCATTAGTACAAATTAATTATATTAGAAATGACAACAGTGAGATGAAGCATTCCTAATAAGAGCTTCATTCAGCCCTGGAGGAATTCTTCACAGTAAAAGAGAGAAAACAACTACTCTAAGAGAAACGTCATGCTGCATATGAAAGGTCACTTTTTTGACATGTACTATTCCTTCTCCTCCCAGGTACTGATAATCAAACCTGATCTGGGGAGAGTTACTATGGTCAAGACAACAGGGGGTAGTTTGCTTCAGTGGTGATGACTGACGTTAAGCACAGATCAGAGTGTCAGAAATGTCTAAAAATGACAACACTTCTGATGGACTGGAGATAAGATAAACATAAAAAACATCAGTTCTGAATTTGGGAAGAGTCTGAATGAATGACAGGTTTTCCACTGAGCAACTGGAAGTCAAGGCATGTTAAATACAAGGTTTCTCTTTTTAAAACAGGGACAGTTACAATGTCAATTTTACTGCAAGAAAAGCCAATACTGACAGAAGCAAGTCGGAAAATAGATTTTGCATCTTTTTTCTGCTCTACAAATGCAGCTTTTTAAGACATTTGTGTTTTTTTTGTCATTTTAGTGGATGGGTATGGTTTCAGCTATAACCACTATCAAGCCAAACATACATTGTAGGTATTTGAAAGAAATGGCACAATATACCAAACTGGCTTCCAATTAAATAATTGTACTGAGAATCTACTGAAGCTGCTATTGCAACCAGTGGTTGATGGTCTAACTTTGGGTTTTGTACCACATCTGTAACTTACTTCATCAAATGATCACACTTTGGGCCAAGAAAGGAGGCTCAAAGGTCTGTTCATCATTAGGGTCAATACTAGATCAGCACAATCAATGCAGCTTTCGATTTTTGATAACAGCAGATTCCCCATGTCCTTCCTAATATGAAAATCACTTAATAACAGCGTGGAATCATTTTGCTGCAATAAAATGCAGCAGCAGTTAAACATGGTGGACTTTGGCAGGTGAATCTTTGTGTGAGTTACTCATAATAAGAGAATCAAGACAAAATATTGTTTGAAATGAACCAGACAGATAGGAGGGCAGGGATTATTCTGGGATTATAACGAAAGCTGACTGCAGACATGAGCCATGTGAAAATGGAGAAAGGTAACAGAAGGGAAAATATAGACTCTCTTCCACATTGTGATGCAAATTTTAATCTCATCAAGGCACCAATATACCCTTTAAAGGACATTTCATTTAAGATATAAAAGCAGAATGCTGAAGATTCATAAAAGCTGAAGACCAAATAGTGTGATGACTCAATTATCCCTGGTGAAGTTTTCTTTCGATGCAGAACTTCCCAAAATGTAAACACCCTGGGAAATAATAAAGTTTTAAATATCTCTCATATTTGAATTTTTGTCTAAAAATGTCCTTCCACTCAGGACATAACTCCGCCTAAAATATTTAATGAAAAACCAGCAGTTGGCTGCTCACATATGTTATTTCAGGATGAACACTGAAAACTTTTAGACTTTAGAAAGGAAAACAGTTTGATTTACTACACGTTAAGTGAACACAAAGTGGTTTTTAAGGTGGAAAATCAAATCCATGATGATGTATTATCTATGCAATTAAAGAACATTTCCTGTATTTGAAATAAGTTCCCACCCTTCCTATTTAGATCCTGAAATTTACAGAGAAATCTTGATATTTAGTGCAGATGAATAACGTTGGTTAAAGCTGGACTGGTTTGTTGGCTGGTTGATGTAAGCTATGACGCTATGAATCCAATGGGAGCTTGTTAGGGTAACTAGCACCCATCGTTCTCTATTTGATGTTTAATGGGCAAATTTTATGGGCAAAAATATTGGGACCCTTAACCTAATATTTTGTAGCAGACACATTTGATGGAATTACAGTGATCAGTTGCTTTTTGCACCATTTAATGAGACTTCTCTGTTAGCTTTCTCCCCAGTTTCATCTCTTTCCATAAATGTTCAACTGGAATTTCGAAATGCAGGTTTTTGTTCTATCTACGCTCAATTCTCGGTCTATAGTGCCATGGTCCTCAAACATAATATAAGCAACCGTAACTGGAATAGAAACATCAAGCTGCTTGGAAAGATGGTCTTGTAGCCTTGTATATTCACACTTAATCTGCACAAACTTAGCACCTTTATTTTTATATTTTATATTCGTAGCTTAAACAAAGCCTTCAAGACTCAAGTCTTTCAACATCAGGCCTTATCTACTTGTATTACTGTGTTGCCCTAACATCCTGAAGAGCACAGGCAGGATTCTCCCACAAACTCCACAAGTGCTTTTCAAAAACACACAGAGAAAAATACTACACAAGGTCGTGGCAGTACTGCAGTCAAAAATGTCACAGCCATCATCTCTGACCTAGTTCAAACTGCTGCCATCTGGTTACAGGTACAGTGTCCCACTGGGTAAATGTGCTGAAGTAAAAATGTGTTGTTGCTTACAGTATCACCTCTCTAACAGCTGAACTCCTTTTCTCAAACAAAGCTTTGCAAAACAAGATATGCCTTTGTGTTCCCTTTCTTGTGTATTAACGGTTTTGTAGGTTGTGATACCTGACTGAGTTAACTCATGGACAAATAAATAAAATAAACATATGTGTAATGATTTACACATTACTTACACAGAAAATTCCTCCTATAACCTAATATAAAAAGACTTTTCTGCAGCCTTTTAGAGGCACTTATATTGAATGACAGACTCTCACGTCTCCTTCAGTAGCAAAGCAAAATTTCTCTTTGATCAGATGTCAGAATCTGACATCTGTCGCCAAGGTTTCCCCTCAGTTTCTCTTTGGAATTCACTCATCAACCTGGACTTGAATAATCCCGTTAGTTTGAGTTTTGCTCATCAAAGTGGTTACTGCTGTCATTCTCCTGAAATGGTCTCCGCACTGCCCTATCTGGATAAAAACGGTCTTCAATCCTGCTGTCAATCAGCGCAGAAGTCATCCTCAAACATTTCAGCTGACTCTAATGTATATTCATGTATGTTAAAAATCATTTGCAGCCTACTTATTCTGCATATGTAACATATTGAAGTTGACAGGAAATAGCTTCCTATTTAGACGACAGGCAAACAACGTCTTTGTTTAACTCCTTCATTGAATTGCACATTCAGCTGCCTCCCTGCTGGAGAATAAAGGAATGGTACAAGCTTATACGAATCTGCAAGTTGCATTTTGGAGATACTGGCCTTCAGAGCATTTCACTGGCCTGGTGTCAAACATATGACTAAATGAATCTTATATCTGTGCAGGAAGGTCAATCTGATGACTGGAGGGATCAGAAATGATGTATAACGTTCCTTTGATAAAGTCTTAATATCTCTGTCCTCCCCACTGTGTTATCAACACTTCACTGTGCTTCTACACCAAACTACATCACATGCCAGCCCTCTGCAGTGATGGAAAAATTATTTCTTACTGATAATATCTGGTCTTTATTTAACTGCTATTACTGTACATCAGAATTTATTAAAGTACTAAAAGGATTATTAAATGAATGGTTATTATTATTAATTTTATCTGGTATTATGATACTTGCATAGTAATATAAAAGCAATGATGTTAATATAAGATCAATTCAGGATTTTTAATTACTTGCTAATACAAACAGATCTGTGGCGTTAAGTTGTGTACCTCAAACTCCTCAGCGATCTTGGGTCCATCCAGGAACAGCCTGGTGCTGAGACAGTCCACTGGGCCAAAGTTCGCTGCAAAAACATAAAACAATATCAGACAAATAATGTAGTTATTAAGACTTTACAATACAATACAATAATGAGACTATGGCTGCCACTAATTTGACTAATATTTGATATGAGAAATGGTTTTAGAAAAGGTTGCATGTTGAGATCAGGTTCAGGGGTGTGTTCTGTCTGAAGCAGAAGTGGTGAAGAAACAACTGCACACTAATTAAAACTCCTCACAAAAAGCACTACTGGTTTACCACTAATATTTCTTCCCTCCTCAGAACAACAGTCAAAATGTATTAATGCATTAATGCAAGAAGCTGAAGGATACAGGTGCTGCTATAAACAATTCCCGATCAAGTTTGATTCCTCCAGAAGGCTCAAATTAAACCTCCAAAAAGACAGACTCCTCATGTCTCTTGCTACGCGCTATACGCACTTTAGCCTCTTACCTACCACAAAATGCAGTTAGCAGTTCTGCTGATTTACCCCTCTGACACCAGTAATGTGTTATGTAAATTCACTATATGAATGACAGATGATTTCTGGGTCCTGTGTTCAGGGTTCAATTCAGAATCTGAAGCATGTGATTGGTTTTCTTGTGTGAAGGGCCCCCGAGCAGCCAAAAACAACATTTACAAGCATTTCTACTTTACGAGTGAACTTTATAATGAGTGTTTCTGACTTTAGATCGACTGGTGCTAATTTCAAACCCCAGTAATAATACAAACAACAATGAGAGAGTGTTTGTGTTAGAAACCAAACACCAAAAACACAAACTTGTCCAATAATAAAAAATCACATTTCATAAAATGCACATCAGTGTACCAATAAATAAACTACAATTTAAAAACCAAATTAAACTATCTGCTGATTAATATTCTTAAACCATCCCATCACCAAATACTATCATCCAATCGGCCCACTCACAAGTGAATTCTTTGAATTCCTGGAAGACCTTGGGGTACATGGCTGCTGACATCACATCTTCGGGCATGATATCATCGCCGTGTGCAGCTCGCAGACCTTCCTCCAGGGCTTTAAAGTCTATAGGTGGCAGAGAGGCACCGGGGCGACCCTCGATACGGGGGAGAGACTTCAGCACCTGGGGTAGGATGTTGAAAGAAGAAACATGAAGATAAGGTGTAAGGGTGTACAACAACATCAATAACACATTACTAAAAGTTTGTATATAAAATCGTAAAGTGTTGCTGAATGTTTTCCCACTCATAACCTCCCCATGGGAGTCGAAAGTATGTGGGGTGTATAAAGTTCTGGTAAGACATTGTACTTCACAACTATATGTCTCGATAAAAGCTGCAGACTGTCAAAGCATTAAAGTGAGACGTTGGGAGGAAGGAGGGTGAGAGGCGGAGGAAGACAGATGCATGGGGAGCTGTTTTGAGGGATAGAGGAAGAAGGAGAGAAACACTTGAATTGGAGGAAATATGAAACTTATTAATGCAAGTTATTTCTGAATTTGCATAAAAGTGGTACCACTGTTGTGGCAAGATGTGCAGTGATTTCCACTTTAGTTCTCTCCATCTCTCCCACTCCCTCAATTCATCTTTTTCTCTCCAGTAAAGTACCATCAACCCAGCAGATGACTGCAGTGGTATGTGCCACTTATGTGACATTCTCGTTCTGTCTTTGAAATAGTAAAGAGGGAAGACTAAAAGAAAGAAAGAGGATATTTGTGGAAAGTGGAGGCTGCTATAAGACAAATGATGACATTTTATCTGCCCACACAGTGGTTGTTATCTGACACAACTTGTAGAGACAATCCATCAGAAGCTACTAATAATGTCTGGTGAAGGGATTATGTCAAGACACAGGCATTTCGCCTAAAGGCCACTGTTTTGTTTTTACAGATTTCTTCTGCTTTTGATGACACCGTGCACACAGGCTCAGAGGGAGGGAGCGAGGCAAACTTGCAGGAAATCTCCATACAATTAGCCTGTTTAGGCTGCTTCAGTGCTTCTCCAAACGCTTCTTGTGATATACAAACAGAATAAATTAGCAGCAAAGCTTTTTATGCTAACCAACTCTTGTTCTTGTAAACCTTCGGTGTGTATTTACTCATTTAAACTTTAAGCGCAGTGCTCCATGTTTCAAATTAGACATTAAATACATAACGTGGGCATATTTGAAGTGTGTGTGCGCTGCTGTATTCTAGTCAGTGTGTGTTTCACATCTTCATTAGACTTTTGTGTACATGTAACATAACAGCACATTTATGAGTATGCGTGCTCACGCCGCGCTGAAATCTCCAGACAAAGGCCTCAGTGCAGTGCCATTAGTCACAGAGCAAACAGTTCAAAGATAGCCGACTCATTTGTGTGCGTGAGAGGAAGATGCTTCAGAGATGGCAGACTCATTGTAGTCCCTGCTCATTAACATTTTGTCCTCAGAGGATGTCGTACACCTGAACTGCTTGATTGTTTAACTGTTCGACACAGTTAGTGACAGGTTGTGGGCGCATTAACAAATGAAGGAAAGACACACTTCCTTCAAGGTTATTTGCACTTTCTCCTCATTTCCCCTAAAACCACTCAACAAAACTTCACATTTTTTTCTCTTCCCTTCTTTTCAGTTGTGCTGCTCTGAGGTGCAGGCTGTATTTTAAACAAAAAAAACCTCACTTCTTGAATTTACTTTCTTTCTGATCACCTCTTTGTTCTCTCCCTCTACCCTAATCACGACATCCACAGTCCCAACATGCTCTGTCCACCCACACCGCAAATGAACTGCATATGAAGATGGGTAAATACCTAATTTAATACGTTTCCTCCCATCTCTGCAAACAACTGTGTATTTGTGACTTTCTCGCCTTCTGAAATGAATGCATGTGAGAATATGTGATATGACGCTGAAATGGCTGCTTGCTGACTAATGAATGCCACTAAAGCTTTGCAACAGCAAAATTATTTCCTCCACACTGCAGCATGCATTTATCTAAAGGGATGCAGATATCTTAGCCTCCACGTACTGGTCAGTACAGGATGTGTCTGTGATTACATGCAGATACTGAAAAGTTGAAGCTGCTACACTAATCACACTGAAACTCCGTACACAGCCACGTACACATGCACCCTTCATGCAAGATGAACAAATGCAGTGAACTAGCTGTAAATAATGATCATAATGATCTGTCGTGGAGAAAACCACTGCTACTAACGCAGCTCAAGCTGTGTTAGGAACTAATTTCACAAATAAAATAATGCTTTACTTTCTTTTTCAAAAACTAACTTTATTTAACTTACATAAGTCTGACACCAATTACTTTGATTTATACTCCGAATGTACCCCAAGATATAGTGTGAGTGACAGTAACATTTATCAGATTTATCTCAGACTTGTAGCTTGCATGTAAACACACGCACACAATAAGCACAGAGACGAAAAGGAAACTCTGCACCAAAGCTGAACTGTGAATTGAAATGAATCAGAGGGATGCAGTGAGTTATTTCTTTTGTAAGCTGTGTGTGAGAAAGCCTCTTGGTGTTTGTGTATTAAACATTGAGGGTGGATTGTCCCTTGTGTGCAGTCATTGTTGTAATGGTATGAATATCTTTAGGGGAGGTTTAGAGGAATATTTTTTTTGGCTTAGATGAGAAACTGGCAGCACTTCTATATGTGTGTTGAGGATTTACTCAGAACAATATATTGCGGACTACATCTCTCGCATATCGTGTAAATGCTTAATGAATGGTGCAGCCTGATGGAGCCGCATGGAAAATTCATTATAAAACACCAATAACTTGGAATGCAGATATCTGCCTCCACACCGCACAAAAGGTGGCAGAGGAAAAAGTTGGTAGCTTCTCTCGGCATAAAGTATTCCACCGCCGACAGAAGATAAAAAACACAGGAAACCTTTACTTTGCTTGCCAGACGCTTTTATCCAAAGCGACTTACAAGGAGCTAGCGCTGAGTGTCTTGCTCAAGGTATGGGGGATGGGCTAGGAGTCTGGGCTGGGATTTGATCCTGCCACCTTCTGCATCCCAGTCTGATGCTTATCCCATTGAGCTACCAGGCTCCCTACCTGAGGAATTACATGAACACAAAGGCCGTCCACAATCTTGTTTGTTGATTGACTCCTTCGCTGATGGATACTAATAGCAGTAGCAGACAGAAAGTTGGATAGTTTGTATCAAAACTGTAAAATCACAGTGACTGTCAAGGGCAAGACTTCCAGCGAAGCTTGATTATAAAATGCTCCAACTTTACATTAGTGTCGAGAGACAGGGAGAAAGGACAACTTGGTGGTAAGGGTGACACGATGGCTGCAGTGAGTTTCACAAAGAAGTAAACAAAGAGGAGGAAGAGAATGGAGAAAAATACGGGAGACACAAATGAATACACAAAGAGACAGGTTGATAAATCTACAACTAACAATCTTACAACTTCCAGCTCAAGTCTTTGAGGCGATGCAAAATTGTGCTATAGTTGCAAAAGTGCTTACACACAGTGTTAAACTCTCACTAGCACATCATGACATGTTGACACAAAGTGTCACCATGTGCAGCATCTGTGGATGTTAGTGTGGACGGAAAACACATCCACTAGTTTCTCTTACATGAAAAACTGATTTTTTGGGGTGTGGGAAATGTCATGTCATCTATGTCAATATGTCAACAGGTTTTTTGTAGTGTGAGACAAATTTCTTTATTCAAGTGTGTGTGTTCATGCAGCTCTTCCCAGGAGACGTCAAGCTGCTTGCCCTTGACACGCATGAGAGTCTCGACCTCGTTGTTTGCAGTCGTGAAGCAAGGAGACAAAAGAAGCAGGCACAAGCATAGAAGCAGAGAGGAGATGAGAGAACAGAGCAATACCACGGCTTTCTTCACCATTTTCAACGTCCTCCTGGGAACTCACAGCTGTCAGATGTGACCAAGTATGTGACAGAATTTGTGTGAGTGTGTACACACTGGTAGGAAGATGTTAAAAAAACAAAAAATGTACATTTTGTAAGAGCTGGTTGGAAAATTTGTTCTAAACTGCTCTTAAAATTTTTAATTAATGTTCTCCATAGTCTTAGTGAAGTCCATGGGAGGAATTAAAATACTGGAGGAAAGGGTTTAGTGTACTGTGTGTGTATTCAGGACAAAACTAGCGTACAGTACCTTTGATCTGAACAGCTCAGGGAATCCTCCATGTGGTATTCCAATGTATCCCTGCAGAAACTCCACCACAGACACGGGGAAGGACAACTCGTCAGCCCTCTCCTCCACCTCTGCCCTGGTCAGGTTGTTCTGCACCATGAACTGGGCCAAGTCACCAACGATCTTTGAGGATGGAGTCACCTGAGAGGAAACAAAAAGAACAATGAGCCAGGTCCTGCTAATATTAGCTTGGTTTAGCCCTCAGTAATGTATTTCTACTTCAACACAGACTGAGCATATTAGCACAGCTACTAGTACCTCCATTTTTTAGGATGAGGAGAAGTGTTATTTTTTTGTTACATGACCACTGCAGGTTTGAGCTGAAAAAGTGACAAATGTGATCATTTTCAGGATATCAGATTACCATGGTGTCATTGGGCTTTTATATTTTTTCCTTAAAAAGTAGAAACTGCTACAGAGGTCAGTCAGGCTGCATCTCTGCACCTTTCTCTATAAAGTCGAGCTGCATAATTTCCTGTCAGTGGTAAAAATGGACATCCACAATGATTGCACCAGAAATAAGCAGCAACAGCCTTTGCTTTAATGAAGATGCTGTCCATGAAGATTAAGTGCTGTTTAACCCAGTGAAAAGAGCACCGGGAGAACAAAACGAGAAATAAAAAGATGCTTCTATACTGCCTCTTTAATCATTTGATTTGGCAGCCATGAACTAAACTACACAGGTCTACTCTGTGAAACAGAATGAAGCTGAAAATTAAGGGGACCAAGAAAACATTCATTAAAATCACATGTATTTGTTCTTTTAATATTTATAATGGCATATAATTATGGTAATAGCGATCCCTATTAGCATAATGGTGATAAGTGGAGTCTTTTTTGACTACAAACAGGACACTGATGCAAATATCAATTGCACACATTACTCCTCAGTTGTAATAAATGGAGACACATTTCAGGTTTTCTATGTACTTCTATTTAGTAGTTGGGCCATTAAAGATAGAGGGGTCAATTATTGTGACCCAGTAACAATAAAAAAAAAAACAAACTCCCTTTGGGTAACTATGACAGCATTCGGTCTCTCACCCTGACACCCAGTCTCTTCAAAATTTAAAGCTATTCTCACATTTTGGAACTCGAATACCACCAGATCGACAGCGTTTCTGAGGCTACCTATAGTTTTAGGAGCTATAAACGTATACAGCTGAAGGACTGTAGAGAGCAAAGACTGAGCCCAAACTCTACAAGACACCTACTCCATACAGGATGGCAGAGAGGAAAAGGACAGAATGTGGTTCCAAATTAGCCAGTGTCAGTCAGGAGGGCACACACATGCGCCCGTGCACTAACGTTGCTTAGGGATTATCACAAACTCCCTTAAGGACTAGGTGAGCTCAACAGTTTTCAGTAATAATGATGGTGTTAAGCATATTCTACTTAAATATAGTATATCTGCAGTTTACATGCTCTGATCTTACAAGAATACTTCAACTTCAAATCCAAAAATACTAAGAAGGAAATCAGTTGTGTAAAAACTGTATGACAGTGAAAAGTGAGTCACATTTTCTTTTGTACCAAACTATAATTCAAGGACGTAATTTTTCATGAAATCTCTCTCAAAAAACTGAAATATTACAGTGTGCAGATACTGTCAAGACTGAATTTCACACATATAGACAATGAAAAACAGAAAATCTTACAAGAACATTTGTCTGAGTTGGTTTTCTTTATGGATTTTTTATGTTTGGATCTACAGTTATACAGATATTAATTTGTCTGCATTACACAACAGTAAACACTGTGATAGGTTTCTTTTTCTGTAAATTGAGCGTGATCTGGAATTAATTTTCATTTTTCCCCTCAGTGCAATCTTCAGCTTCAACACACTGTAAGCTAAGTAACTGGATGCCGTTTGTCAAAATGCAGCTTTGGAGTTATTTAACTTATCACCTTGAATTTTTGTACAAAGAGTTGTTTCTACAACATTTAGCAAAATAGTTCATATTTCCTAACAGAAGTGAATACATCAAGTAAAGCAATACAGGAATAATTTCATAACCGCCCAATGTAATGTGCTTCAACTGTGAGTCACCACTTGTGGAGAAAATTAAAAGGACTTTATACTTTTGGAACCACAGGCACCTGAAATAGCTCCTTCTACTGTGCAACTCTTCTTGAATGTTTATGAAACATAAAGTGTCTTTAATTCGGGTTGTTATGGCACAAGCTTTTTTGAAAACGGGCCACTGTAATTAATCTCCAAGCGACAAGTGACATCTATTAAAGACAGCCCAGGATGCCTGTTAAAGTCTGCAACCACTTGGCAAATTTTCAAAGGGAGCCTTGCGAGCAAATCAGTGCTTCCCCAGCAAGATGCAAGAAAGAAATGCTTCCTGCTGATTGAAACAAGTATGCACTCCCTTTTAGCATTTCTCTGCTGCAATACCTAAAACTCAGTTTGATTGGCTATGTGAATAGAAGAGATAATGATACATTGCTTTAACAGAATGACTGTTTACAAAAAAGCTTAAGAGATTTGAATGGGCTGTTGAAACCCCTGGAGAGGCCATTAACTTGGTACAGCTGTGGAACAAAAGCTCACTGCTGACTTACCTGAAATCTATCTAAAACCCAAGAAAAGCAGCATGACTGCGCATTCCTTGTTGACTTTAACCCTGTTTCCATTTCCCTATTGTTTCCTTTGTCTTTCTGTCGCTAGAGTCTATTTTTCACTACAAAGTGTAGAATTGTTACTCTCCATTATTCGTCTTCATGAAGCATCCTGCTCACCCGCATCCCTCCAAGTCACCTAACTACCATCTTCTGTCTTCACACTAAAAACCAAGATGTTGACTTTTCACTCTCGTTTCATGAATCACTGTAGCTCCGTCCATCATTGATCTTTTTCCCCGTCCATCAGCCAAATATTATTTTTTCTGTGATCCACAGTAATATCAGGACATCAGCATCTACAGAGTAACACCAAGTATTACTCTCATGCATCTCCGTTGACAAATCACTCTCCTCCAACTCTCTTTGAGCGCCTCACACACAGGAAGAGAAAATCTTATTACCAGCTGGGTGTGAGCTATGTGTGATGTGTGAGCCATTCTATATTTTTAGACGAGGAGTGGGGTATATCACACCCTGCCCCTGCAGGGTTAGAAAAATCTGATTTCCTCGGTTCCTGGGTAAAGCTCAGCTAAGACTTTACTCTACACTGTAGATTCCTTTTAGTCTTACTGATAAGCTAAGTGTGTGCATCTATCTTTTACAAACAGAACATGTAGTTAACAATGTAATTGCATTTTTAAGTGGATGTTTAGCTTTTGATTGGACTGATGTCCAGTCTTTGAACCATTAGTAATAATTGGCATACTGCTCGTCATCTGTGCAGTTTAAACATCATTACTTCATCAGTACAAAGTGGTGCTTGAAACAAAATAGATTTGAGCTTGATGGAAAGGTCAGTTTTAAATTCTGACCTTGACATTTGTTCAATGTTTGTACTAGACGAAAAAAAAAATTAATGTGCATGAAATTATTATAAATTAAAAATGTTATGGTAATATATCCGACAATTATTGAGACACCTCTGTCTGTGCCATAAATGTGAGCGGATCAGTGGGGGGTGGTCACCAAAAATGTCTGCACAAAATTTCATGGCAATCCATTCAATAGACACAAAGATATTTGAGTTAGGATGAAACTGGCAGACTGACATTTCTCTTCAGGATGTCAAGCTGCTAGCATGGCTCAAATCAGTCGTAAATTATTTCCAGTCATTAATAGTCGACAGATATTTCAAAATCCTGCAGGAAAGCCAGAAAAACTTGAAGATTTCTGAAGGAGGAGAATAAACTATCCAGTGTCATTACTTTCTCTGCAACTCCATCCCATTACAAATAACCACACACTTAGCTAGTTTGAAGAGACTTTCAGCAGAGACTATTGGTCTAGTATACACTAGTATAGTAAGTTATAGTGGTACTATACCATAGGTACTTTTAAACAGCTGAGTTGCACATATTTGATACACAATAATTCACCCATGAAAAATCGAATAGAAACCTTTCCTCACTGAGTAATGTTGTTTACTTCCCCCAGGCCTCTGATCATGTCATGTCTCTCTTGCCCCAATTTAAACTCATCTGATTCAAAACGTTACTGTAGTTCTTCACGCAAGCTCATTATCACTCTTGACACACACCGCCCTCGTCCACCCCTCTCAGCTTTGCTCAGCTCTTTCAGTTCTTACCACCTCCACGTTCCTTTTCTCTCTCACACTCTTCTCATGCCTTTTATCCATCTTTCTCACTTTCACTAATGTACAGCTCTCACTAAGTGGTCCTGCATGACTCCACGCTCCTGACAGCAGAAATCTGGTACAATGGTTTGTGTGTGTGCAGGCGTGAAAGTATGCCAGTTGTTTTGTGTGTGTTTGTGCGTTTGTGTGTGTCGTGTCTGTGTATTTTGCAGAAATTTGTTTTGAAATGCAACTCTTTCCAAACCCAAATTCCCCTAATGGACAAAGGATTATATCATCCAGAACGTTGTGTGTACATGTGTGTATGTATATGAGAAGTAGAGGCTACAGTGTAAACAACAACAATCGCATGCACACAGACACATTCACACACACTATATAATGGCAGCTTGGCAAGCCAGGAACAGAGTGAAGAATGGTACCTGTCAGGACAGCAGGAGACAGGAGAGAGGAGCGATAACGAGACTCAGAGAGAGGGAGGACGAGTGCAGAAATGATAAGAAAATTAGTGATACACGAAGGAAGTCTGATTGAAATGAAGGAAGGTGGGAGAGAGTGATTTAGGAGGAGATGAGATGAAATGAAAGCAGCGAGGGAGAGCACAGAGAGGCAGACAAGATGATGAAGTGAGTGACAGGAAGAGTTAAGAGAGAGGAAGAAAGAAAGGGATGGACGAGGAGAAAGAGAGAGGAGGGGCAAATAGACAAGTGCAACAGACATCTGCAACCCCACAGGCAATACAAGTAAGAGAGACTGAGCGCATGTGTTTTAACAGACAGAACACGTACAAATACAACGTGTCCTTATATCGACAGGCTCATGTCACCGATGTAACTAAGTGAGGAAGTTAAAGGGGAGAAAAACAGGAAAAGGAGTGTAAGGAAAAAGCTGTTTGAAAGCACGTAACCGTTTCAGATCTTTTAAGCAGCACAGCATCAGTTTCCAGCATCTCAAACGTGAATATTCTCTCATATATTGCAAAATATGCAAATCCAATTTTCTTGTCAAAATTTAGATAAGATTAATACCACCGTCATAGTAAATATAAAGTTTAGCATAAAGCCTGGAAAAGGACAAAACAGCAAGCCTGTGTCTGACCAAAGGGGAACAAAAATCACTTAACTTCTAAAGCCCTTTAACATGTTCTAGTTTCTTAAAGTTTAGTGGTGTCATGGTTTTACAGGAAGTTACGGGAGCTGGGAACTGAATTAAGCATATTTCCTGATATGCTGAACTACTCCTTTAAATATACTATCACGGGCTTTGGGAACTTGTGATGGACATTCTTCACTATTTGCTGATGATGTAATAATTATATTGAAATGTTTTTCTGATTTGTTGAGTTAGCAACAATTTTTGTGCCTTATTGTGGATTTGGTATATACAGGATTGTAACACGTCAAGTCAATTATTCATCTATTTTGCAACGTTTATTTATTCTTCTTAGGATGAAAGTAAGTATTTAATTTGATAAAACAAACGGTGTATTGAGTGGACCAGACCATATGATCTCAATTTGCTTTGAGATGTAACTTCAATTTAAATTAAAAAATAATAGATAAATAATTCATAAACTAAAAACTTTTCTCCAACTAAAATCCTCTTCGCCTACCAAGGTTTTTGGTAAATGAAGTCAAGCCCTCTATATTTTAGAGATCCTGAGACGTCACCTTGTAATACTTGTATCTCTCCTTCTCTATTCTGCATCTCGGCGTGTTCCTCCTCTGTGACTCCACACATACACACATACGCACGCACGCACACGCGCACACTAGATCCTAACCTGTGTTGGACTAAATGTTCTAACTAACCTCTCTCAGATCAATACCTGCCCTCAGTAAATAGTTCCCTTTAAATACTGTTTTACTTTGCTAGCATCTGTTAAAGACATGCTATACATTTTCTACAGCTCACATTCGGCACAACAGCCTGTGTCTGAATGTTTGAACTGTAGCAAGCAGTGCGACAAACATACACCACCCATCCATCATACACTCCAGCAACTGTACGTGCAAACTTCAAGGCTGCTGCTTGACCAAACGTACGCTTTATATTTGACCTCAGACTTTCTTGACAGTCTAATCAGATCAGCATCAATGCTGAGGAAGTCACAAGAGGCCGAGGATATTTTAGTGCACATTCATTTTGCTGAGCATAGGTGCTTTATAATTATAAATCAAGTCCGTGGATTTAGGTAGATTTGGTGAATTTGCACTGGGTGCTCAGCAAGCGATGTAATGATTATACTCAGCTGCTGATCTGGAATTAATATTAAGCTATAAAATAGTTTGGCTTATGAGCGTTTTATGAAATATATTTTGACATGTCTCACAGTCTCCCGAGTTGCTTTTGATGTCGTCTGCTATTAAGTGGGAGCCAATGAGCCTATAAGTCTGGGCTTTTCTTTCAATTTTTAACCAGGCAGTTCTGTCAATTTGGAGACATCCTGTACAAATATCTTGATTTCTTAATTCAGGACATGACACCTACTGCTACAAAACAAGAAACGAGAATTAATAAGCTGGGTAAAGTAAGCAATCACTTTAATGCAAATCACTTTTATGCAAATGCTATGATGATGATTGAACATTAAAATCTTTTTTTTAAAGCTGACATAATTAGAGTTGTTTGTCTTTTTCATAGTGGGAAGGGGCAGGATGCTAGAGAAAACACTCCTGTAAATATCTGTAATTTCTTATGCATTTGGTGTAAAGTAGTCTGGAAATTAAGTCCTCTGACAAACACAATCCTTCACCTACACCTCTGAGTATTAAAGATACAGCTATGCAGTGTTGTAGGTGTGTGGGTGTGGGGGATGGGTGGTTAATGTATATACCTTGCTTGTTCTGCTTACTGACAGCGCACTGTGTGCTGTGTCTACTTTATATCTATATCTGACAAGCCCACTCCTTCTCCCTTATCGACAAGCCAACAGTGTGCGAAACGCAGCCATTGTCGAGCTAACAGGATACAACAGAGAGCATAGCAGGACCCGTAGGCACACTAAGCCAACATTGGCTTGTGCAGTGAAGCTCGCCAAGTCTTAATTGAATAGATAGAGAGCATGGGGAGAAGGTGGGGGAGTTTGGTGGAGAGGAATAGATGAGGAAAACAGAGATTGGGGGAAGAAAATTAGGGAGAGGGGATCTGAGGAGGAAAATTGAGAGAGAGAGAGACAGAAAGAGAATTTAAAAAAAGGAAAGGCGAGAGAAAGAGGAGATATAGTAATGGAGCATCGAGAGAGAGAAATGAGAGAAATGAGAAAGATGGCTGGGGAGTACATGTGTGTGAAGCAGCAACAGAATGAGAAAGGTGAAAAAGAAAAGTGAGGGCGGCTTGATAGAGAAAGAACGCAAGCAAAAGAACTAAATAATTACAGAGCGAGCGTGAACACACTGAAAGCGGGATATATCTATTACTAAGCTGTGATGGTAAATAATGAAGGGAGAAAAACAAAGGAATTAATGAAAGATAATGAAAAACAAAAAGGCAGGCGGGAGGTGAATTTAGGCGGGAATGAAATTGCTGACTGCAGAATTGGCATTAGAGCTCCCCTCTCTCAGTGACTGATTAATGTGTCCTTCAGGAAATCATCCCAAACCTAGTTCACTTGAGTTTCAACCCAAATAAACATGAAGTGGTTTAAATATAAATAAAATACAAATACATAATAAGCATAATTCGTCAGGTTAAGATAAATATGTCTAGTTAAGAAATAGGACAAAACTTATTATCTTACTTACTATTATTTAAGGAAACCAGGGAAGATCAAACAGTCTGTGAGAGAGCACACAACACTGGAAGTACGAAACTTAATCAGGGATTGTTTGGTTTTGCCAAGCAAAGAAAGAGGGGCAGCCTGGCAGAAGCAGCCAGTGTGAGATGCCAGTGTAGGGATATCAAACACATGCTAAAGATATCCTTGTATATTCTGCAGAATATTCCTTTCAACTTGTCTTAGACATAAAGTATTATGAAAAACAGAAATGTGAAGCATCTTTAATGTCTCAAATGCACTATGTACTCGACTTTATGCATGTAATAGTTTATTACATGCAAAGCTATTGTTTCCCCATCCAATCCCCATTTAAATGTGTTCTGAATTATAGAATAAAGTCATGCAGTATTTTAGGTGATATGCTGCTTTAACCTGAGGGCATCAGAATATAGTCGTCTGCCAAGCCAAATTAGGATTTTCTGGCATCAATAACTGCCAAAATGATGATGACGAGTCAAACACCTCATCAGAAACTTTGTACGACAGTCTGTGGTGCTGCCTGAACAAATGAATGTAGACAATATACAGCTACACTCATGAAAATAAGGAGAGATTTTGATGTTTAATGTCTGTGTCTCACCTTAATGAGGTCTCCTAGTAGTTTGTTAGCTTCAGTGTAGGCCTTCTTCACCTCCTTGAACTTGTTACCCAGCCCCATACTGTGAGCCTGCAATGAACCACAGTTAAACAAATAGCATCGTGGATAAGTAAATTATAATCTTTTTATTGCTCACTGTTAAATGTCAGGGCATTCTGAGCACTTCAGAGTCAACATTTGAGGCTATAATTTGTGACACCCACAGTTTTTAAATTTATGGTGAAAATATTTATGTAGAAAATGCCACACAGACCAGTACTATATGCACTGTAAACTGTAATTTACATTACATGCATCTATCTAAAGTTGCTATAAACAGCTCACAACTTGGCTCTGGGATGTGTACCTACATATTTTTTTCCAGTGAGTGCACAACGCTGCAGATTTATTCACTTTCAAATAGTCTGTGACACTTTTTGTGACACATTAAGAGTGTGACTGTGCACAGTGTAGACACCTTAGACCTTGTCTGTACTTAATTTGCACAGAGCATTAAAACAAATTGCTAAAAACAAACAAGCACATCAAATATGCATTTTTTGTAAATGGTAATGTAATACATACCTTTTTAGAAGTATATTGAGATATTGTATTGTGTTTAAACTTAGTCTGAGTCAAGAGTACCTTTATAAAACTGCCTAACAGGGAAAATTGTTGTACTGTAGCATGGAGTAACAATGAATAGAAATGTAATGCTACACTGAGCTAATCCTGTGTTTACAACCTTTCTGGTGCATCAAGCACCAAAAGAGCTAAAAATGCAGCAAAGAGCTTTGTGAAATGCATTTAAACCTATTTAGCTTCAAAATCAATCCCTGACAAAAACACGCCCCAGAATAGCTCACTGTACCTGGAAATGAAGGTTGGTGTACTGTCCACCAGGTATCTCGTTTTCATAGACATCAGCGTTGCCAGATTTCATGGTGGCAGTGCAGTCAAAGGGAGCATACAGGCCTCTGGCTACTTCCCAGTATTCGCTGTAGTCGAACACCTTGTCCAGAGAAATGCCTGCCGCAGAGCAAGGTGACATCAAGCCAGTGGTCAACATGTACTGTACAGAACATGCAAGTTTACTTTTGAATGAGTTGAACAGGGTTGTTGTACATTAAGTATTCATCGAATCGATCTAGTTTAATGTGTGGACAGAAATGACTAATTGCCAATGCAGGTTTATATCAAACTTTATTCCACCCTCTCTACCCAAAAGGGAATTGATGTGATATTATCTATAAATATAGTAGAACTGCTGTAGAAGCTTATGTGGCAACCCACCATTTATATGAATTAGTCATCTCAAAATTTGTGCCAGCTAGCAAATTGTGACAGTTTTTGGCTTATGCTGCTGATTTTGATGTATGAAAATATAAACATGATGGGAAACTTGCATAAAGCAATTTGTATAGAGTCCAAATCATCAGATACTGTAGGTATGGACACCTCTCTAATGCCAGTAGAGAATGTTGATTTTTATATACTAGAGTCCTTATTCGCAAACCAGTCAGTGGGAGAAACCACAACGTCAAGTAAGACATTTCTAAGGTTTATAATCAGCCATGAGCTCAGTGACAAAACGTTGCTGTTCCTCATATTCTGCTGCAGCCAGTTAAGGTGATTACAGTAAAGCTGATTACAGTACCTTGAAAGGAAACATCTGCTCTAATGCCATGACAGAAATGGAGGAGCACTGAGCTTTTGGCTAATGACGACAAAAATCAGCCATCTTAATGAGACAAACTTAGCTTGTTACATCCACAACGACTGAGTGACGAGCTTGAATGTTTAAAATTCAAGGCGGGTACGTACTTCAGAATGTGTTTGTGTGCTTCCACTGTGATCTTGGGAAATGGAGCTACTGTGAAATTAATGTGAAATTAACGTGCATGTTCTTGCTCCTCAAATTCAGGTGCCTGCCAAGCCACTCAGTAATTACGTCCATTTCGTTCTCTGTGTGAGAACACCATTTTGGTAGCTTTCACTTATGCCTCCATTGTAAAATTACAGCCTTCATCTATAGGGGGAAAATGACGGCATGTTCACTGTGAAAGCAGGCTCTGTTCATTCAAGTGTTTCACTCTCCTCTTGTTGAACACTATATATTTCACTTCAAGTTCTAGTTAGTGGATAAAACTCTATTTGTAACTATCAAGTAAGTTGCAGAAGTAACTGATTGCTCTCAACTGGAAACACAAAGAACTATGGCGCTATATAAAACTGAGGATGCACCACATTCTACTGTACTGAAGTGTAAAAACTGCTACATACATCTGTGTGTCCAGTTTGAGATGGGTTGTTAACATAAGTGTAACAAAGATTCTTTAAACAAGAACATATTGTAGCCACAATAAATAAACCACAAACACTTTTGTACTGTAGCTGTGCTGGGAATATTTCAGCTTGTAACAGGCTTTTTTGGTCACATTCCTGAGAAAAATACAACATTAGAAAAGCACAGGAGCACAGTGCCATTGTTTTAATAAATTTAATAAGTTTAGTCATTCTCCAGACACTGTATAGCCGTACTGTAAAAAGACACAAATTGCACATATTAGCAACTATTTAAGTGTTCCTACCTTAGCTACAAGGTGGAAGTCAATACATACCACAGAGGACGACAAGACTTAGTGTCTACATGCCAGCAGCTCTGTGAGGTTGTACTTGGACCCTGTGGTACTTTCAAGCAAATGCTAACCTCACCATGCTGGGTCTAATGTGTCCCATGTTCACCATTTTAGTTTAGTAGGTTCCCATGTTAATGTTTGCTATTTATAACACCAGAGATGAGGCTGGTGCCAGTTTTGTAGTGATGTAGTCATAAGAAAAATTATTATTTAATTATTGAAAAATTATATTTGGACCTGGTAAAAGACTCCAGTAGAAAGGTTAAGCGATGGTGGACACAGTTTTTTACTACTTTAAAAAGCCAAAATGCATTTTAGAACAGCCCCAGATCTTTTAGTGGGAATTCAGCTCTTCTAACACCTGAGCAACACCATCTGCCAATAAACTACTTTTTTGCAAGCGATCTGTTTCCTATGGAGAAGTCTAATTATCCAAACATCACAACTGTGCGAGCTGGAAAGGACCAAAATGATCACTTTGGTGAGGAGTGATAGTAATTTTTCTCAAACATCAAATAAAATGAGATTACATTTTTACACTGCATCCTATAAATATGGAGAACTGGTACAAAAGTTGTGGATTGTGATTTTAAGCAAATTACGCTAAAAGTAAATATTAAAATAAATAAAAAAAAAAATTTCTGTTTTGTTTTTTCTCTGGGCTATTGTCCATACTCTCAAAATTAGCCATCACTACATCACTCTTTGGTACAATCTGTGTACACTCTGTATACCAAAGACAAGCATGTGCACATCCATAAATCAGTCATTTAGACGGCTGCTTGGCAGTGACAAATATACAACTCATTAGTCACACAAAATGACTAATGCAGGTTACAGAAACACACACATATTTACATTCATACAGTTGCAAACATTGTCTTCACCAACACGGATGCACAGAGCTGTAGGCAGACAACCACACTCTCACACATGCGCGCGCACACACACACACGCACGCAGTTTGTGGTTGATCAGATGATAAGGACAAACAAAGAAGCATAGATGAAGACAGATGAGACACAAAGATACAGGGGAAGAAAAGAGGGGAAAATTAAAGTCAGATGAAGACACGAAGAGATGAGAGAGGTGAGCAAGAAGCTAAATGTTTCTGTTCACCTACCTCTGTCTGTAGGTCTGTTGTTTAAGTAACAAAATATAGTAATATCTATTCTTTGTATGATGTGTGTTTATTGTTCTGTGTGTTTGATGACTGCTACATCTCGATTGGCTGCATTGTTGTGGCATTGTAGCAGTTCCTCATCAATTAAAGCCATGATACATGAGAAAATGCAACAAATAATGTGTCAAATAAACACAAAGACCACTTAAATGTGTGTCATTATTTAACTGTGTGAGTGTTTGTGAATATGTAGGACTTTTAAAATCCACGTGGGTGTGTGCACGCAGTGGCAGAGTGAATAAATAAACTGACAGCTTAAAGACAAATGAGTTAACTAGTGAAGCTCTGCTCGTGCCATTCCTTAAAGACAAATGCTGTAGATGCTGTGGGAGATGGTGAGGGAGTGGAAGCAAAAGAACAAAATAAGAGGGAGTGGAACAGGCATGTAAAGTGCTTTTAATTTCTTTGTCACTGAGTGAGAGGGAGGGCAGAGGAGGAGGATTGAGAGATGATGTGAAAGAATCAGGGGTGATAGGAAAAGGCAGGGGAGCACAGAGAGGGAGGGAGAGAGAGTAGGCAGAGGACACTGCACATCGCTGATTACTGCTTTGTAACAGAGACAAGTGAAAAGAGGGAATGGAGTGAAGAAAAGCAGTAGACTAAGGTCAGAAAGATATGGAGATATCCAAAGCAGTGTTCTCCTTGATTACAAAAGTAGTGAGAAAGGCAAATGGAGATGGAAGGAGAAGCACAAGGTGACAGGTATAAAAGAACTGGGAAGGGAGGAGGAGTTTGTCTGCATGTGTACGCATTACGCATGTAGCAGGTCACATCAGGATAGAATATAAGTATGCACACGTGTGTCTCTGTGTGTGAGAGGCATCCTGCATCCCGAGCTCAGTCTCAAGTGAAGCAATTGAAATTCTGGGAATAAACTGACTTAAAAACCTCTAGCTCAAGTAATGACCTTGTCTTCCTGTCCTCCGTCTTTTTTTTCTCAGTACTGTAGGCAAACAAATTGATATTCTGTCACCAGACTGAACTTTGTCTAAATGACGGCAGAGTTTCTCTCTATGACCGAGTGGTGCTGTAATATGTCACGTTTCCTACATTGACCAGAACATCTCTCCAGAGTGGACGTGAACCTGCCGCCTTCAGCTGTCCATTTACACGTTTAGACACAGCAAGCAGCAGCGAATCAAGGTTTTCCTTTCAAAGTACAAATCACACGTCATACTCAAAGCTCAGCATGTCTTAATGGCTCCGTTGTTGTGCTGCTTTGTGGACTATTACAGAAATAGCCTCAGTGACAGATTTCTTCCTCTGTGATTGTTAAATATTGCTGCAGAAACAATGAGGTCAGAAAAGAAGCTTGTTCACGTTGACGGACACCTTGAGGAACTAATGCCACCAAGACCTGATCTTTACCTTTAACACCACTGTGAGCTGTAATTACATATCTTATATAATTATATACAATATGACATGTCTCATTCATGGACTGAGTTACAAGCCGTGTAGCTGAATGATCTCTTTTGGGTTTAAAAGCAAACATAGAAGAGCGAATGAACAACAGCTTAAAATATTGTTTTTGGCAACTAGTGATTAAACTTATCATCTTGCTGGAGTGAAACAAGCGTATCACACAATGTGTCAATGCAGTTTAACATCACTGTTTTGATGTGGCTACATGCGTTACCATGCTTTTCAGTCCAGCTTCAAGTCACCATTTAAAAAGTCTGAAGGTTTTGGCGGTATGTGCACGATGCATAAAAAATGTTAAGATAAAGCATGTACTGTAAAGTACTGCAAGCAGCCTCCATGATTTTCCAAACAGTATCACATGAAAGCTTGTTAACATGCTACAAAAGCATGCTCAGCTTGACCGAGCTGATGGCAAATAACGTGGCTAGAAAACTGTTACATCATCCAAGCAGAACTGAAAGACGATTTGGGATTCACCAAGTTGTACTTTCCAGCAAAATCTACATTTAGCCACCATACGCTAACAAACTGATTACAACGTTAATAGTACCCTGCACTACAGCAGCCAACAGTAAATGAGCTGTGGAGTGTGAATAGAGTAAACAAAACTAAAAGGGCTTTTCATGTTACTGAGTAATGGAAATGAGCGATCAGATCTAGTTAGTAGAGCTGAGTCAGTTTTCCCAACAGAATAGCTCTACATAACTAAGCAGTAAACTCCTTTATCTGTTTCATGTTCTTTTAGTCTTTAACAGCAGTTTTACAACTGGCTGTTTAAATATGTTCTACACTCTGCACCGATCGTAGTGGGAAGCAGAGGTCAGTTATCAGAGGAGGGAGGGGTTTCAGTATGAAAATTACACTAAGCAGAACAGAGTGACTAACAAATCCAAAGGAGAATTAAAACATTATAAACCAATCCTGCCACCTATTATTTGACCTCCTTGGAAGATGGTCCAGATTTTAGGAGGAGGAGCCGGCTTATAGCTGAATGATGTCTGATGAGCAATGAGCAATCAACAATCATGTCAAAGATGCCGTGTTTAACCTCTAACTGCTCCAGGGAGAGTAAAGAGCAGTGGAGAAAACTGCACAGCAAACCGTGATGAAAATAAGACCACCTCATTCATGGCTAAAACTGATACGTTTATTTACGAGCAGATAGGTATGCAAGCACCAAAGAAAAATCTGATGCTCATCTTCCGCTCACAACTGTCTGAACTGAAGAATGTTTTGTTTAACAGATCATTGTTTTTATTGATCACACTGAAGTCACTATTTTGGTCTATTTCCCTCTCTTTTTCATCTTCCTCATAATTGGCCGAGTATGTTATCACTGAGCTGAATGTGTCAGTCTTTCTGACTAAGGGCCATAATTAGTGATGCACTCTGTCATTTATTGAGTTGCTGATTGATTCTTTTATCCTCATGTAAAGCTGTAGACTTTCAGGAAGACACTCTGGGCAAGACTGGTACTTAGAGACATTCTGTCTCATTAACAACTACATACTGCAATATGTGGATATTTGAAGGTATTCCAACACCTTCTTTCTAACCGGTTCTTTATGACTTACTTTGATCTTTCATCTATGAAATCTTGTGATATTTTGGATACAAGCAATTCACTGTTGATGCTGACAGGCTAGTAAGCACGCCACTTACCGGTGTCAAGCCTGGTCCCCTTGGTGCAGGCCACGATAGCTCCCATGCTGGGCTGAGAGGTCATCCCGGCCATAGAGTCGACCTAGAGGGAGACAATCAATATGAATTCTGTTTGACTAAAAGCCTTAATCATTGTAAAAGTGCGCTATGTGGGTCCACACCTTAGTGGATCGATTTTATATACATGGGCTAAAAGATGTGGTGTAGTAGTCTGCAAATCTGTGTGCACACGTGTGCATGTTTCTCTAAAATGGCTGCATATTAAGTACAATATAATGATTAACGGGAAGAAAACTCAAAAACAGCAACTTCTCACAAAACAAGTGAAGTTTTACATCAAATATTAAGTTTCGCTTGCCCTTGCAAGTCTATTGCAGTATGCCTTATCTTGTTTGTTACTATACATTTATGTTTTATTGCTTGGAAGACTGAATAGATATGTTAAACTATGTAAACCAGTGGCACCAACACAAAAATGTGCATGACCCGTGACGGACAGTCAGTTGCTGTGTTACAAGGAACTAAACAGCCCAAAACTTCAAACAACAGCCAATTGCTTTATTGAAACTGCCCGTCCTTGCAGCATGTGTGAATGAACACAGTAAAGGAGATTGTTCAGTCTTTCTTTCATTTTACCTGCAGAAGCAGGTAGAAATGTAAAGTGTAGGACAAACGCAGTGAATACTCACAGCCACATCAACTACGTCAGCTCCAGCTTCAGCACAGGCCAGCATGGCAGCTACGCCGGCTCCAGCAGTGTCGTGTGTGTGCACGTGGATGGGTACGTCTGGGAAACGCTCTCTGAGAGCGCCGATCAGAAGCTTGCTGGCCTCTGGCTTCAGGAGACCGGCCATATCCTGGTGACACGTGGGGACAGAGAAAGAGATGTAAGGAGGGAACGGTGTGTGGAAAAATGAAATGAAATTTTTTAACAAATATTTGCTGATGCGGTTATGGGTTTCACTCTGATTAACAGCCCAAAATGTTAGTTCAATTAACTTCACCATGTATTTTCTCTTTCAGATCAATTTTTAAGCATCCTGTGCCTGGATTACTATACATGCTTTACATTAAAGCACAAGCAAACCTTATTCTAAACACATTGCTCCTGTTTTAAGTAGCTTTCTGTGCCACATACAATATGTATGTGTTCACTAGTCAGAGCATGTGTGCACAACAGTGAGACTGCTAATGAAAACTGAAACACACCACAAAGTGCTAATAATCAGTGGGATTCAGATGAGCAAAAACAGACGCATCAATGGAAGCAGAAAGAATGTGTTCATAAAGTGGTCAGGACTGGGAAAAATGGGCATACTGACAAGTGATTAATGAATTAATCTGAAGTTAAAACTGGCTTCCTTGGAGGTTTAATTTAAGCCAGTGTTCATTTTTCAGGAATTTAGTTTTGTTCACTCAAGAGCCAAATCTGTGGCTATTCCACAGCATTAGTGAGAAAGCTAGAATTAAGTAGAAAATTTGATTTAATCTGGCTCAAACTATACTTTTTGCTGAAAAATGTAGATAGAAAAAAGGATCAGTGAAATGTAGAAAATCTTAACTGATATTAATAGAAGTTTCCACACAGAGCGTAGATGTTTATTTGTGCTCCTTTTGATTATCACTGCACTCCATGAAGAAACAGCATGATGCACGCTCATTTCCTCTTTTAAAAGTTAACCTCATTAGCTCTGCAAGCCTTTTATGATACTGCCACTGCTGCGTGTGATGGTTCACACTGCAGCAGAGTGGGAGTTTATCATCCACGTTTCAAAATATTCTGTCACGGTTGAATAAAGAAATTAATTCAATGTGAGCATTATCAGCGTATTCATTTAGATAAGCTGCTCAAGTATACACATTATTTCAATTGGAGCAAATAACAAAACTTCAGTTGTGTTCAACAGTTAACACAAGTGTTTTCCATTAATCAAAATTGCGAATGCAAAAAGGCATGTGCAGTCGGCATTTTGTGTGTTGTTTTCTTCAGTGATACATTGGTGAAATTATTGCTTATTTGTTATCTTGTATTAGCTGAACTTCAACTATCATTCTGCCATTTCCACAGCACAGTAGTAGCATCTAACAGGACAACAGTAACAGAAATAAGTAGTAGTGGTATTTGTTTTAGTTCAAATAGTCATATTTAAACATATTTAAAGCAGGGGTAAATTAATGATAAACCTTACATCCTTCAATTCATGCAATTATGCATCATATATAATAGCTTTTTGTGTAGATTTCTGTAGGTTTGACTGCCCGTGTGTAGGTTACAAATGAATCATGACTGTGATCTGTTTAGATGACTTGCACTAACGCACAGTATTGTGTATTATTTTGCAGTCTTCTGTGCGTTTATGCCAGGGGTGTCCAAATGGACAGGGGGCCAGATTTGATAATGTGAAGAGTCCCGGCGGCCGACAGTCCCTTCAGACATTTTTTATGGTAGTATTTACATACATATGTACAGTTTTATAACTACGATATTTTTATTGTCATAATTATCATTTTAAATGGCACTGTAACAAAATCTAAGCCTCATAGGAGTGAACAAATGAAACAGACTATTTGTCTGCCCTTGTCTCTGTGTTGGTGTGCAGTTGGTGAGTACACATATTTGTCTGTCACGGCCAGGATGGTAACGGAGATAGTAACGGAGATGGCCGTGCGACTCGCGAAATGGCGGTGTTTAAGTTCTCTGTGCGTGATCGTATGTGGTGGGCTGGTCTGAGCCAAGATACCAGCACCAATTTTTTTTGTCCCAGTCCGGGCCATAAGTAATTAATTTTAAAACCGAAGCTGCGTGCCGTATAAAATCTGATGGCCCGTGGGCCGGACTTTGGACGTGCCTGGTGTATGCTTAAATGTTTTTTGTGCCTTTGTTACTGCAACACTGGAATTGTCTGTCTGTCTAAACACAGCAGATCTTACATCAAACTGTCAAAGGAGTTTCACCATTAGACATTAGACCAAATGAAGACACAAAGGTTTACATTCAAACATGACATAGTATGTACATGCCTATGTGGGATGCACATATAAAAGTTTGAATACAATGTTTTAGTGGTTTTATTTTAGTGGTTATTTTGGAGGCAGCTGGGCAGAGACATCTACACAGAAGTAAACAATAAGTGCCAGAATGTTTGGATTATCACATGGAAGGAAAGTTGCTGTTGAACAAAAAACTGCTCTCAAAACAAACAAAGTCTAAATCCAGTTTTTATTTTCTCACCTTGATACACAGAATGTGAGTTCCAGCTTTGACAAGCTCATCTGCCAGTTTCACATAGTAGTCGAGAGAGTACTTCTGCCTCATTGGGTCAGACACGTCACCCGTGTATGAGATGGCAGCCTCCACTACTCCACCTGCTGCTCCAGCAGCCTCCATGCCCAGCAGCATATTTGGCAGGTAGTTCAGGGAATCAAACACACGGAAGATGTCCATGCCGTTCTCCTTGGCCACCTCACAGAACCTGGAGGAGTGGAGGGAGAGTACATAAACACACAGTCGTGCACATTCTTTTTTAATCCACAATAAAGTCAGAGGTGGGGAAATAAGGTAGGGCTGCTGTCAAGACAGCTTTGCAGTGCATTGTCTCTCACACGTAACATAATGGCTTCAGAAAGTATTCAGATGTCCTTACTTTTTTCCACTCTTTATTGTGTTTACGTAATTTATTTAGATATTTTAAGTGGACACATTTTTTTACCCATCAATCTACAATCAATAAGCCATAATGACAAAGTGATAAGTTTAACGATTTATTTATTAAAACTGAAAACTCCAATTTACAAAAATATTCAAACCCAAATTGTGAGCAGGAGTCGGGTGCATCCTGTTTGCTTTAATTTCCCTTGAGATCAACATCTACAACCCTGGGGTTCTTGGACAGTCAGTAATTGCCGACTGCCCTACCTACTGCACCACCGCCCCGGTGACTCCCTTTATAGAGCCAGTGTTTGGTTTGTCCGTTCTGGGATACTGTAGAAATATGGCGGCCTCCAATAAAGGGGAATATAAAAGGTTTATTCCAAGCTAAAGAAAATGCAGCAGTTTGTATTTTCAGGTGATTACACACTAATGACAACATCTTTATGAATAGTATATTCCATTTCTGCCAATAGATCCCTCTAAATCTTACACACTACACCTTTAAATTTACATCATAAAGTGAGCAAGAAATGAAGGAATCTGAATATTTTCTGAAGACACCATATAATCAGCTTGTCTCGATTCATAGTTTATCTGTGATAATAATACACATCCGGATTGTTATAAGCCGTTTGTATCCATCTCCATGTACCTCACAAACATTACAATACCTGCATAAATACAATATTCCCATGAAAAGTGAGCTTACACAGCCTGCAGGAGCCCACAATAACTGGAGAGAAATGTATACCCACCTCATTATCCAAACTGCTGGCCATAAATCCCTCCTATTATAGCCTTGGCCCTAGTATCTTTATCAGGCTTTTCATAACTGGGGTGAGAGCTTGTTGTAGCTGTGTTACTGTGAATGCAGTATTTACACACAGAGAGCTTCTGTTTTCTCATATAAACAGACACACTTAATGTTGTGCCATGAGAGGATTTCTAGTCCAATGTCTGCATGTCCAGTGTTTATTTAGCACAACAATGCACACGAAAGCCGTCTAGTGGATGTTGTTTAGCACCAAAAAAACAACAACAAACTGTACTGTCCTACATACAGTATCTGACTTAGAGCTGAAGTGACCACTATTCGTGCAAATTTCAAAGTTTTCAAGTGAAAAACTGTCAAATTCCTCCATGCAGTGACAACACAACCCCTTTCAGACATGTTTTAGATATTTTAGAAATCTACATCCCTCTTGCTGCAGAGGGTACTGAACCATGACCCTGTGAAACACACTTTAAATCAATTAAATCAAATGAAATTACTCTTTGATTTGATTTATATAATGAAGGCGCTTGGGCCACTTGGCTGTGAGCTGCCACACTAACAAAGGTTGAGAGCAAGAGAGTGACCGGACGACAGATTAATCACAATTGTGCAAATTTTGGATGTCAGTCTCCCCATGGGATATAGAGTAAGGGGGGAGGATAGAGAGATGATGAGCAATGGGGATAGAAATGGAGTTACAAAGACAGAAAGATGTGTAATGCAGAGTGTTAAGAAGTTATGCAAAGAGATCAGTGAAAGTGTAGAAGGCGTTTTAGGGGTGGGGATAAATAATGACTATGAGGGAGGAGAGGGGGAGCAAAAAATGCAGAGGACAGGTGTGGTCTGTGTGTAATGAGAAGCAGGAAGGAGGGGACAGCTGCATTTACCATAAAGCAACTACTAATTTATAACAGATGTATGTGGGGTGTATGTGTCCTTGTACGTGTTTGTGTGCACATCTGACTGCAGGTGTGTGTACTTGAGTATACATGAGTCATCCACATCATCGAGGTAGGCTGTGAATCCATTCGGAAAATTGTTAGAAGCGTGTGCATGCACCTGTTTAAACAGGAGAATTTATAGCCCTCAATGCGTTACTGGTATACATCTGCATCAATGATGTGTGTGTGAAACGTGTGTAAGGAGTCAGGAGGCAGCAGGAACACATCAACTACACTGACCTGAATAAATGTGTGTGTCAGTTGTATGGTTTGTGGGTAATGACTAAACATTACCTACTATGCATTTGGATATTTTTAGAAATAAAGCAGCTGTGCATGAAGCCGTTATGAGAAATATGAATATACTTTAATTTATGAAACATAAGTTCAACATTAATTTCATCATTTAATGCTAAAAATAACTAGAATACTTAGAAATAAATTAATATTCAAGAAAAGTATGGAGGAGACTTACCATGAAACCATGATAAAATTTCAGATGCTTATTATTACTGTTACAAATTTTAGTCATCTTTAAAATGATGGTCGATTACAGCGCTTTGAATACTATCTCCACTGAAGGGTGAGCTACAGTCTAGCATCAATCAAAGTTAGCAACAGCCTCCCAGACACAGGCACAGCATGCAACGTGTGTGTGTTTTGTATCAAACATAACTTGGTGGAAAGGCAGTGACAGTGCTCCAGATTTTTCAGCCTCCTGAGGGGACTAACTCTAAAGTGTGGTTGTATTTTGATTTTGCTGAAGAAAATTAATTGAAGATGGTCACCCTGTCTGCAGAAAGAAAGTCACTACATTTACTACTTGCCATTAAATGCAAGATGAGTTAACTTTTGTATCAGTGAATGATGTGGGTACTTCAGACTTGTTACAGAGTCATTGGGCTCATGGCAATTAGCACCACTGTGATTTGTATTTACTGTAAGTACTCAAACGCAACACAGAAGATATATACAGAGAGGAAATCTATAATAATGTAACACCAATATTGATAATAATACATTTGTTATTCCTTTGCTGGATGATTTAAATACTTTATGAATATTTGGGTCTGAGTCTTGTACCATAATTTCTACTGTTTGTTTGCAGTAATTGCCTTTCTACTGGTTTTGCCTAATTATTCATGTAATGATTCATGGATTACAAGAAATTTGAATCATGTAAATTCTCTGACTATCCCCACAACATTGACAAAAAATTATGTATGAAGTTGATGGTCACCCATGTTGTTGCCATGGAAACGACCCATTTCTAAATAATGTGGCAGTGACAGACAATGAAGCATGAGGAGCAGCAGCTGCTTTCAAGAAAATCTTATTCAAATCGATGTTTTGCAAAAACTACAAAAATGTTTGCAGCACAGTGTAACTGCTGAACACAACAAAGCTGTTCCAGTGTTTGTGTTTTACATACTGAACACTGCACTAACAGTATCTAGTATCCAAAGCATACGTTTATTGTGTAGATTGTACAAATAATACAAATTAAACCTGTGCATATGCATCCATATTTACAGGCCTGCTTGTGTCAGCTGGTTAATTTCCAAGAATTACTGGAGCAGGTGGATGGATTTGGAAGCAAATATAAATGAATGTGTGCATGTGTTACACATCTAAATGTTTAATAACTGAATAAAGATAAATAGAGATAGAATTGTGTGTGTGTGTGTGTGAGTGACTCACTTAAACACAGCGTTGTCAGGGTAGTTGGTGTAGCCCACGGCATTGGCTCCTCTCAGCAGCATCTGGAAAGGGACGTTTGGGATCAAAGCCCTCAGCTCCTGAAGTCTCTTCCACGGACATTCTGACAGGAAGCGCATGGCCACGTCAAAGGTAGCACCTACACACACACACACACACACACGTTGAGTTGCAGTTTATTTCAGCTGTCATCTAAAATCTCATATGTCATCCCAACTTTGATCTCAATTTCAGACTCAAAAACTAATATTTCAAACTTATCACATTACCCATAAACGCACAGAGATTGCACACACATAACGCGCCACTAATGTATGCTCAAATAAAATATCTGACGATACTTGCACATTCATTGTTCATTCTAACACTTTCATCGTTTCATTTTAAAGTCACTTTAAAATCCAAGAAATGTTTCAGTGGAAGAGGAGGGAAAAAAAAGAGAGATAGCAATCTCTCTTTTCCCTTTCTGGGGGAGTAGATTAGTGAATTTCATACCCGTTTATCATATCAGCCAGAAATATTGAAGCCTCCAGTGGTTTTGTGCTGATCCAACACTGTCATCATTAATTTCATTTTCTGACTCATAGATTTAGACATGGAGAGAATACTAAGCACAACCGCTTGTTTCTTCCTTTGGGAGAGACAGGGATACCATGGAAAAACCCTCCGCCTTATCATTTTTTAAATTTTATTTCCCCTATGATTTCGGTTTTGGCCTATGTCAGCATCTCTTAACCTACTAGTTTGGAGCAGAAATTATGCCAATCAACTCTATCTGATGTTAAACACTTTAGCATTAATGTTAAACCACATGTGAGATATTAAAACATGGTGCTGAGTGAGAAATTCATCTGGGATGGCAGAATTCACTCTATTTGTTAATGCATATGAAGACTGACAGCCGGTCCCCATGCAGGACATTGGGCACTGTTGCGCCTCTTTTTGAAAAAACAGGCAACTTTTAATCTGCAATTATGATGAACGCTGAAATAAATGGACAAAAAGATAGAAACAAGCTTTTTAAGTAATAGCTGTGTCTGCCAACAACATATTCTAAGGTATGAATTACAATACGTGTTGTAAGATTACATGCTGTAACAACTACTGGTTTGTTTGCATCATATTGGCATTTACGCCATCCAAATTTCTCCTGATGAGAAATTGCAGGTCTTTAAAATAAACTTCTATGTCTTAGAAAGGAAAGCCCTTGAAAAACAAAAATTATGAATATTTAATCATTGAATTACATAACCACACGTGTCTCAGCAGTTACAGTTACAGTAACATTTTTGCTTCGGTTTGCAATCATGCCCTTGATGTACCCGGCAATTTAATCTTCCAGATCAATATTTATGTCATCTGTGATTCCACTCTATTTCCCGATTGGTTTATTTGACTTTGCACTGTCCAGACCTTCATGCTTGTTTGTGTCTATATCCTGTTTAAAAAAACTGCTCCTTAAAACAAAGAGGCTAAAACACTATACAGAACATTATACAACTGCTGGGCTGAACAAGATGCACACACCACATGCAGTACAGGAATCCACAGCTTTCCCATCTGATAAATGTGCCAACTGTGAAACAGATACAGAGAACCATATACAGTTGATACATTATGTGACCCAATTCATATTACTGTATCTTCCACAATATGGTATATCAGGAGGGGACTTAATCCTCAAAGGGCTTTCACAGGTTTAATCTCCTCAATGATTCATTCTGCCTCTAAGCAGCTGGGACATGTGGAGGCAATATTCCCTATCTAAGACTACTCTGTGTACAACGAAAAAAGAAGAACAAAAAAAAAAAAGAGCCCATCTATAAGTACAAGGTGTCATGGTAACAGCATTCACTACTGGTCCTCTCTTTAGTTATTTATTTTTGTTCTAGTGATTCAAGCACATTCAAGTGTAATATTCTCCATCTCTGACCACTTTGTAACAAAAGTACATTGCATAGGGACTTCCTATCAAGAGAGGTGTAGTAGTTGCCGTCTCTGTGGTCATTTTGGGGATTTATGAGGAACTGTTTACAGGTAGATGTACAAGCTGTGGGACAGTGTGTTCCGTTCACTGCAGCATGGTAGTCTAATTTGTGTTATACAACCTAAATCGATATGAGGCGAGAACATGGATGGTGAATGGGAAAACTGGATATTGAAAGCTGAGTGAATAAAGGGTGTTTAGCAATGAGAGTGGGAAACAATGTGTCCTATATTCACACATTATCTTGAGATATACTGTGAAAGATTACAGGATTCTTTTATGAAGGAGGCACTCCAGTGATTTCATACATGGAGTTTACTCCTCAAGAAAACTGTTGGTTAACATCTTGTGTGGCTCTGGAGAAAATAACCACTGGTGATGTCTTTAAATTTCGTAACAGAAAGTCTGTTACAGAAAGAAAAAGAGAAAAAATGGAAGAAATAGAAGAGACAGAAGAAAATATATTAAACAGAGTTGGACAAGTCTGGTCCTCGAGTGCTGCTGCCCTGCTTGTTTACCATCTGAGATGAGGCTGCTGTGGGGGAAGACAGTGAATTGGTATCTTTCAGCATCTGACTGACTGAGCACACTTGATCCAGGTAATCAACCGTGAGTAGGGCAGAGATAGTTGGAAAACAAGTAGGACAGTGGCAATCGAAGGCCATGGTTTCCAATCCCTGATATAAAACAGAGAAAACCAAAAGAAGTTAGTTAGAAGTTATAAAAAGAAAAAAGAAAAGCCAAGAAAAAAGTTGCTTTGGAAAGATGTACAATGGTTTAGTTTCTTCTATCTCTGGAACTTAAAAAAAGAAATGAAAATAACAAAAACAGCACATTGAAATTAGCTTTTTGACAAAAGGCCTGGTAGCAGATTAATCGCTGCAGCTGCTGCTGCTACTGCCTCCTAAATCTTTTATTGTCCCAACCTAACTACTCAAATTAATATCGAAATATTAATATGCACAGGATCACAGATGTTTTTATAGTGCAGGCTAATGAAATTGCAGGGAGGTGTCAGGGGGATGTTGCTTTCTAGAATTTACTCTGAATTAAATAATTATGAGAAAAATACAATTCTGTTTGCTCTGTCTCCTAATCATATCATGCAGAATCTACAGACGCCTCAAGAGAATCTACTAGCATATTAAGTTTCTGTTCAGTTATACACATTCTCTCCACAACTTTTAATTGAGAAAGACAAATGAATCTCAGCCCATAATATCGAGCCCATTATCGAATCATTACGACAGGAGGTTGTTTTACATCTGGTTTCAATGACGAGCTCTTGCTGGTGCAGAGAAACAAGCATATTTTCACTTTGTCTAACTTCTTTATGAAGGCAAAAGACTGTTTAAATTTCACTGGCACAAGATTTCAAAACAGTACTCCCACTGCAATTCAAATATTTGCACTTCATGAGAGAGTTTAGAAGAAGACAAAAACATGCATTCTCTATTCTTTTACTGTTTTTACCTTAACTGGATATGGTCAAGCTATTTCTGTAGCAAATGCTCAAATTAAGAAAGCTTATCTTTGCTGGCTCACTTGTGAAACCTCTTTCTATTAATAGTTAAAAAGAACACATTCCCTCTAATAGCTGTAATCTAGTTAAATGTCTATGTGCCATCTATTGAAGCATAATACAACCCAACCAATAGTTGAGTAATTTCAAAATATTACTCCTCCGTTGCTGCTCCTCTCTGGCTTTTAAACAGCTCAATGAGCCAGTGTTTTAGGCATTCAAAAACCATGATAAGTCTCTGTTGACAAAACAGGAAGCTCTACATTAACAGCCTTACTTTTCAAAAATAAAATGGTCTAAACAGGTTTTATTGATTGTTTTGCACCGTTTCCTGTGTCAAGCACAGATGAAACCAGCAGAAATAATCCCAACCGAAAGCTCAGTTTGTCTGACTGTGCTGTGAGCTTCCCGTTTCCTAAAAGGATATTTATAAGGCTTTTTGAAAGCCTAAATGATCTCCCCATCGGACTGTGAGATGCTGCACTACAGTGGAAGGATGCTCAGAAGCAATGCTACCGGTGAGGTTGTGTTGTACATGGTTTTAAATGGTGCTAAACAACATTTTAATATGAACTAGTTTGAAATAATTGTGAACTTATCTTTTTAAGGTTTCACATATTATATAATAAATATTTAAAAAGTAATTTATGTCCCTTAATCGAAGCACCTTTGTCTTTCATAGCTGGTTAACACAGTACAGTGAGACATAAGGACAAGATTACTGCAGACTATCTAAAAACCACTACATCATTTTAACCCTCTGGTCCCTGAAGCGCGCTCTCGCTCTCTCTCTCCCCCCTTTCTCTACTGTTTACTGTCTGTCCTCTCTGTTCACTCAGGCCGTCTGTGCCAATCATCAGACCTGGGACTTCTGTGCTCTCATGGCTCTCTGTACCTCAATCAAGATATATTGCATCAGTCTCCTCAAGGAGTCCCAGCCTCTTTCTTGGCTCTCTGTCCCTCATCTTCATCTTGTCCTTGTGTCTCTCTGTATGTTTGTTCTCTTCTCCTTGTGTGATATAGTTTTGCCTCTTGTGTGTATTTATAGTCTGTCCTCTCTCCAGGTCTTAACCATTTCCTCCTAAATCACATTCTGCTCATATATTTACAATCAATAATTTGATTGTATATACTACTAATGTCTTATGTTACTCTCTCTTCTGTACATTTGACATCTATAACACAAACCTCTGTCTTGAAAGAGGAATCCCTCCTCTGCTGCTCCCCTTGAGGCTTTTTCATGTTTTGTTTCATGGGAAATATTTTTCCCTGTGTATATTCTTTTCCTTTTACATAGTATGTACAGATTTTGAATCTCCTTGAGGCATATTCGTGGTTTTTGACTTGTCTTGAAGAGGCTTCCCTTGCATCTATTCGTCAATTTCCTCCAGAGAGAAGGACTGAGCACAGTATAAGTTTTCAGTCTCTCTTCAAAAATGTACTTTTAATGCGAGTGCAGAAACACAGCTGAGCTGAATTCATGTCATCTTCCTCTAGTCATCTTCCTCTAGTCAGTCTCATACTAACATCACCATATACTGGGAGATGGAAGTCTGGAAGCGTTTAAGCCCTCTTTTCATCAAAATATCTCCTCAGTGATTTACTTTTGCTATAACCTTTTTATCTGTTCAAACATGAGTTGAGTAGACAGTTACTTAATGTGAGATCTGCTCAAAGTGCTCTCCCACAGTAATGAAATATATTGCTTCCCCCACCCAACTGATGCACCATGATCAGCTACCAGGAGGAATTTTAACTCAGAAAAGGTTTACAGCACCGAAGGTTTCACTGTAGAAACTCTTTACTGTGTTTTTTTTTTTCCTTCTTTCACATTGTTCAACCATGCAACAAAGAATTCAGTCCCTGAAACAGAAGCCCTTTTACTTTAGGCTTCTTATGTTTGTTCTTGTGATCTACCTAAAGTACTCTGAGTAAAACAGGCACAATCACTGAGTGGTTTACTATAATTGGGCATTAAATTAAACGTTTCAACCTCAAGAGGTTCAGTGGCATATCTCTTTCACAAAACGGCATGTCCTAAATGTTTGAGTGCTCAAACGAGGGGAAATGAATTTACTCCAGGAACCAGTTCATAACAATTGTACTTTACATAGGACCATTATCAAGACCAAGTGTTGGTTATTCATCTCCTCACTAACTGTTCAACATGAGGCACATATTTATGCTCTCGAGCCAATTTCAGTAATTGCATATTATGCAGGGAAACTACTGGACTGCTTGTGCCTCAAGAAGTTTCGATAACACATTATTTTCTCTATTCACTGGATAACAGGTGAAAGATACAATCATTGTCTATTGAGGAAACTTGCTGTACTCTGACTTGAGGGAGATGGAGGGATGACACATCTACAATAACACCTGATTTTCACAGCTCAAACAAGTGAAACAAGTAACAATCACTGTCATCAATGAAACAGGGAGCAGTTTTGAAGCAAGAGTAGGGCATAATAGAAAGCACATACATGGTTGTTCAGATACATTAACATGAGAGCACATACACACAAAATGTAAAACGATAGCCATTGAAGGAAGGAAGTTCATGTCATTCTTCTACGATATGTACAGTATGTATTTACCCCTACCCTACTATCATTAGAGTGCCAATTTGTGATACTCCAGGCCTATAGCTTTTGTGTATCATTGAAAAGAAAGCTTTTAAATTCAGACAGGTATGAAGGGATTTTATACTGTATGATATGAAAAATTAATTTAGTGCCTTACTCATTTATTTTACTGCGGAAAAAGTCTAGAAAATCATGAACCATAAAGTGAGAGCAGATAAAAAATGTACAGTGGACAAGGCATGCTTGTAATTCACTAGACACTTGAGCCATTCAAGTTTTAATTTTCACTTCTTTGCTCCAGTCTCCTATTTAAGAGCATGTTTCTTTAGTAAGGCAGGAGAGTGTTTAGATCATAGGTACAATTTTTCATAGGGCCTGTCACCACAGCGTAAGGAGCTGGGAACACTAGTAATCACTCACCAAGAGAAGTTAAAATTGTTGAGTGGGACAAGGACAGGGTATTATTGCTTCAAAGAAAGGGATCTGCTCTATGTTTTAAGGTAGCCCTTAAGGTATTAGTCATTGATAAATTATCCTTAACAGCTCATTATGCCACACAGGTAAGACAATCAATGCTAACTAACATCCCAGCCATGCTTCTATTTGTGATTTTTGACAGCTTCATCCTTATGGATGGATATGAATATAACCAGTTGATTTTACTGTCTTTCTTACCATTTAGATCAGAAGAGTGTGTGGTAAAAAAATGATAAATTGTGGTTTTATGCAGAGTTATGGAAATATTTTACATTGGCAAAAAAAAGTAGTCAAGAAATATATTTAGCAAATTATATATATATATATATGTACTAAAACTCACCTCCCCAGTTTTCCAAGCTATAAAGATTGCTAAAGCTGTGGCTGACAAATGGCGAGATCTTCTTCAGGTCATGGGTCCGAACCCTAGTTGCCAGGAGTGACTGGTGAGCATCCCTGAATGTAGTATCCATTAGCAGCAGACCTGGGTGAGCACGAACAGCCTTGGCGAATCCCTCAGGGCCATCTCGCAGCAACACATCACGAAAACCTACCGGAGGTTCGCCTATTGGTGCAGGAGGGAGAGGGAAAAAAATTAAAAATAAAGAAAGTTAATGTGGAAAATAAAACAAAAGGGTAATGGAAGCAAAATGTGTTTGTGGTTATATGTGGGATATAGCAGTTTGTTAAAAAAAAAAAAAAAAAAAAATCAATATCAGATGCTGCAGGAACACTTTAAAATATTCCACCACACAACAGATTGTGCAGGTAAAAATGACTAGTCCATATATTAACTAAAAATAGATATAATAGTATAGAAAGCACAAAAATGTGGCTTTGTAAATATGAATTTTACAAATAATGGACCAGCAATTACATCTGTTATAAGATATGAGAGTAACCCTTTATTCGTCCAATATTAAGCAGTGTATTGACTTTAGACACTTATCTGTCTGGCAAGATAAAGGATTTGTGCCAATTTAACAACACACCAGGTGGGCAGGTGAGCTCATGTTATTTACATTGTGTTCTCTCTAAAGTTGTGCTGTTAACTAGTTGGGCGGTTGTCATAACTTCTGCTAATGCGGTGGACACCATTTGCCATCATTGCTGCTCCAATTTCAATCATCTGAAATACATCACATATAAAAGAATATAGGAATATAAGCTCAGCAGCCATCTTATAAGATAAACCACCCACTGGCTTCAAATAGATGGCCTCCTGCTGACAGTGACTCATGGTTTTCCATCTATAGTAAGAAGCTACTGTTAATGAAAGAGGAGATCCATGTGACTGAGCCTGATACTGTATTGTTGCCAGCAGAAGGTGAACTTGATCCAATATGGCTGCAATACACTTTCTACTCATCTTTTAATCTACCATCCATATTTAGTCTCAAGTCCCAAAATTTGCAGTAGGAAGCACAAAGCAGTTAATGTTGTAGTTCCGACTGGAATACATATACATCATATTTTGTGCTAAGATAGCTACAGATTGATTAAATTTAAATTATTTCTACCCTTTTTTAAATCTGTGTTGTTGGGCATTATGGTTTTTGAATATACTATAGTATAATATTAGCCTTAGTGCATTCTCACAACCATGTCTGACTCTCCAGAACACATGAAGTACCCAGTCCAAGCGGTACATGAATATCTGTACCAGATGTAATGTTAATCGATCTTCAGGAAACCATGAATGCCTTTACAAAAATTAGTGCCGATCCATCATGTTGACATTTCAGTATTATAGATATATATTTCAATAGATTTTCATTAATTTTTTCATGCAAGATAAGTAGAAGATCAATCACAGGGTGCCGTCTCCACTCTTTGAGGTTCCCAGGATTAAGATTGTTGGTGTTAGACGAGTCTTTCTGGTTATCGAACAAGACTAATGTGATATATAGTACAGAATTGTATTGTCACTGGTAAATGCCTCCACATGTAGAAATTAAAAGCTGCTATGGAGACAAATACTGGCATTTTCAGTTTCTTACAACCGAGTTGTCCTCAAAACATACACATTAAACATTGCAAGGACTACACTTTGTGGGCACCGCTACAACCTTCTATTGTACTTCTCTTCTCTCTCTTGCAATTAAACATAAGTGCAACCAGAGGCACTGAAATATTGGAAGAGAAATTGGGATCTATTTTTACTGCAGTGTGTACAATTAGACTAGTTAATGAGGTACTATCTGCCTGCTTAGCTGTCCTCCAACTCTCCGTCCCTCTCGTTCTCTTCTCCTTCATCTTCCTCCCTCCTCTTCCTGCACAGCTGAATATTTGTTTGACCTTTTATTGTTGTTCCACATCCATGAAAACAAATGATCTCTGCTATAATTGTCTCTTAGGCCAGCAGGAGCAAAATGAACTCTCCCACCACCACCACACACACAAACGATGTAGATAGGTTTGGCCACATATGCAAATACAGAAACAAAGAACAAAGCAACACACAGACTCAATCAAATCAAAGAAAGTATATACAGACACTTTGAACTGAAGATCTGTGTAAAATATAGCAAACTGTGAAAAACAACAGTTACCTCCGTGAACACTGAAAAATCATTTCTACTCAAACTCCTCTTTCCATGTGTCATACTTCAGTGACTCAAACACTTCTTTTCTATATTTTTACAACTTGCTGTTTATGTCATATGCAGTCACAAAAAAAGCACTATTTGCAATTTCTTTTTACTTCTTTTAATTATTTTACTACAGATTGGCAGAGACACAAAATCCACATTTTGCAGTGGCCCAGTCAGAGCCCAGACCTCAACACCCATCAGAGATATTGTGGAATGACCTCAACAGAGCCGTTTACAGCCGTCCCTAAGAATATTTGAGCTAAAGCAGTTCTGTGAGGAAGAAAGGCCCAAAGTTCCTCCTGAACATTGTGCAGGTCTAATTGACAACTACAGGGAGAAGCTTGTTTGAGGTTATTGCTGCAAAAGTTATTAAAAAGCTGTTTAACTTTCTTTTTTCACTCTCATTTTGTATGTTTAATGAGTGTGTTCAATGAAGACTTGAAAGATCAGGACTGTGTTTTTTCAGCTTAGAAATATTGTGCTTGTTCATATTTGTGACTTTGGAAAAGAAAACAAGGAAATTGCAGACAGTGCCATTACTTTTATATTATGGCTTCTAGGGGTCATATAGTTGAAGAAATATAGATGTGAAGTGGTAGAAATAAATATTTAGGTGACATGTTAGAAAAAAAAAAAAAAAAAAAAACTGGTGACAATCTGTGCGCACACATTAAACAGGCTGACGAATGTGACCTTAGACTCACTGGATATAAACCACGAGGACAGTAGCCAGCAGCCACAACTGTACAATAGTACTACAGTGCTTTGCATGTTGATGTTTTCCAGAGTGTACTGTATTCCAGTCATATTTTAAAGTTTTAAAATATTACCAAAACACATAGGTATTATTAGGTAGGTAGATATAGGTGTAATTAATACCTATAATATAGGTATTATTCATTCCCATGTAAAATGTATATACATCAACATGCAAAGTATTTTACAGTGGTGGCTGCTCGCCAGTGTCGTCCTTGTGGTTTACATCCGGGGATTGGGTCTAAGGTCAGCAGGGACTGTCACCAAATTTTTTTTTCCTACCATGTTGACTAGTTTTTTTTTTTATATGACATCTAGGGGGTTGCATAGTTTTTCTTGCAACTTTACGTACAACAACAGCACCGCCTGCCCACTACCTCATTCCTTTGCAAAGAAAACGCCCTGGTCCCACTCCCCAGCTTCTTTGCCCTCACTTCAGTCCTCTGTCTCTCAGGCTGATGTAATTTCATACCTGTTCCCTTGACATCCTTCACCTGTCTGGCCCTGCAGTTCTTCTCCCCCAGCTCCACAGTACCAGCTAACACGTTAGAGTGAGCTACAGTGCTCAGAGGTATTTCTTTATTTGCAATTTGTGTGGTAGACAATCTCAGAGTAATAACAGTTTGCCTTCTCACTGTCTTGAGTTGACAGCTGCCTCCCAAGTAGACTGTTAAATGCCTTGTATCCTTGTGTTTAGGAACCTTTTAATTGGCAGATCCTAGTGGGGTTGCTAATTGGTGCTTTAATAAAGTCAGGAGTGCTGGAACAGTCAATTAATTAAGGTTGTACATGTGAGAAGCAGCTACATGCGTCACCATGACTTGTAAAAGAAATGTATAGTTTGTCTTCTGCAGGAGCAAATTCTACCAAATTCTAAATTATCAAAACAATCCTTTTTTCTTCCACTAAATCCACATTTATTACGGGGTTTTAATTTTAAACATAATGGCTAAAATACACACAAAATTTTTTGACTGTCACTACAGAATATTTTTCTCCTGTATGGAATGTGTGAAACAAACAAGTGAAAGAAATGCTTTCAGAGAAAGAACAAAGAAAGACGTTCCTTTGCTGCATACACCTGAAAATAAGTCTAAAGTATCTTCAGGTTTCAGAAAGCTATAAACCTAAGACTCTTTATGGCTTCTTTCAAAGCTGCCTCAAAATGAGTTCTGGACCTAAACAATAAGTAAAAGAAAAACAAAGCTGGCAGAACAGCCTTTTCTGTTTGTAGATGGATAATGAAAGCATCCAAAACTCAGAACAGGCAAAGGAAGAGGGAAAAAAAGGAATATAAAGACATTAAGTCTCTGCTTGTTCATCTTCCAAATACAATTCTTTAGCTGTAAACAAAAAGATGTGCACAGATGTTACATACAGTGCTACCAGCCACTGTTCTGCTTAAATCCTAACTATGAAGTTAAAGCACACAAATGGGAGGAGGAAAGCAGTCTGTCATTTTTATTAGTCATTCCTCCTAAAGCTAGCTCTCAGGCATCTGGTGATTAACCTCTAGATGTCCTCCATTTGATAAATTCAGACAATAATTGGAACAAGGTGTACTTCTACACCATCGATGAACCACCAGCAATCAGCCATCAGAGGGAACGTTTCAGACGACAAATCCTAATTAGAAAATAATGGCCTTTGAGTATTCAACAGGTTCTGTCAGGTTCCCTTCACCCTGTCTTTCAGGAATAGTTCCCTTCCCTCAGTGTGGAGTCAACTCCTCGAAAACGGCCTTTCGTGTTCCTTTCTCTGTATGTTTCTCTCGATGTAATGCTTTGAGATGTGACAATGTCACTGTGATTTGCTCTTCTCTTCTCTGTGGGTGGTACAAGGTAACAGTCCATCCTTCTCAGTCCATTCATCTTTCCATATCTCCCTGCCTGTCACCATGTCCACCTGACCGTTTTCTCCACATAGGGGGATTTTACACTGTGCAAACCCTCTCTGTTCTCCTTTCATACCCTTGTGCCTCTCTCCATCCGTCCCTCCACAGAGTGTGATAATACAGGCCTAATCCCTCTCTTCTCTCAATCCCTCCGTTGAATGAAAGAAAGGATATAAGCACATTACAAATCTCATTACTAGGCTTTAGGTATGCCTCTGTGCATGCCTGTGATGCATACGAATACCTCATCAGCTGCTTACAGTAGGTAAAAGGGGGTGTGAACACAAAGGGTTTCTGCCTATGATGTACCTGCCCAGTTTTGGTATATTGTGGGATTTTCATGTGTACTGCGTATGCATGTGTGTTTGCTTTCATGCAACAAGAGGGGTGGGCAATGATGGCTACAGGATTTGCATAAGTGGAGGCTAAGCACAAGAAACACACTCACTCACATGTAGACACACACACAAGCACAGCAGATTATTCTGTCCTATTCTGCTACATTCAGTGCACAGTTTTAAGATGTCAGATTTAATTAGTTATGCCTGATTATGATTCATATTATTCACATTATTTTGTTATAAAATTATGTTTATCAGGCACAGTGGGGTACTATGTGCTGAGGCAGATCAGGGCGCTGATAAACATGTCAGTTTGACACAGCTGACTATTTTGTTCCTGTCAAAGGGGGCAGCTGCATAAATGTATGCCACTTTGCCACCCCTACCAAAAAAAAGAAAAAACCTCATTGCAAAATTACCATAGAAACAGGCCGTATCATTGAGAGAAATAAGTGATTTATTCCAGATATTTTTTTACCATATATAATAGTAAAACTAAGCATGTCCACTGGTATTTATTATTATGAGTGTTTCATTTATATAGCAGCCTTAGTTTAACCTTTAAAAATTCACTAAGACAATAGTGTAGAAACATACACACACCTGAACTCCAGAGACCCTAAGTGTCTCCACCAAGACACTAGCTTGGCCACTGGACTTTCCTGCGGGGCTCTAGGGGTGCTGGTGCAGAGCAGGTTGAGAAGTAAAGAACTTCTTCTTTCGCAAACAATGAGCTGCACCCTTCTCACTGCTATACTCACAGCTCAGCAGTGCACTGTGAGCCAAAACCCTTTTCCTCCCCGAGTGCTAAACTGAGCCATTTAAGAAGGCCTTTCTGCCCACAGCTATCAGACTCTTCGACAGCCCATTTGTCATTCAGTGGGTGCTCTTATCCAAAGTGCCCTATGGAACCACAAGTGTTTACATTTTTTGAATCTGTGCCCCTGGAGAAATTAAACCCCTTACACTTGCAGTGGCAATGCCTGGTTAAATTAGTCTAAATGTAATAAATTACAAAGATGATGCATAGTGACATTATGATAACAGTTTGACAGCATTTTCTAGTGGTTCATCACAGATTTACTTAATATAGTGTTAAATAATCAGATGCTGTATTTGCCTTGCCCTACACAGAACTACTCAGGGAAATCAGACTAAATTATATAATTATTTCACTCCTGAAATTCCATTGAACAAATTGCTTTTACAACTTGTAACTGGCTTAGTAGAACTAGGTGTCAGAGGTTGAACTGTACACTGTGAATGGCTGAATTGCTTTTAATTGGCATACCCATGGTGACAGGAGGAATAACAGGATCTGTGGAGGAGGGCTTAGCCTTGACCGGGATGGGTGTTGTTGGTCCATTTACCATCACATGACCTGTAGAGGAGTAAAAATAGACAATGCAATTAAGATTCAGCACTGTAACGTATGTAACATCCTGTAATGACAAAAAAATGTTTTTCCTCTACATGTGTTTTCCCACATTTGTGCGTTAGGGTTGAGCTTTTTCTGCTTTCACCTAAAGCTGGGCAAAAGGCTGTGATGACCAAAGGTCTACTGTACATCCAGTTATTTTAAATTATACGATCCACATGTATTTATATGCAGGTTGGTCCTCAGGTCTTTCATAAAACAGTAAGTATACAGTAAAAGTATTTTAAGAAATCTTGATTTTTGGGACCACATTTCATCTTTTGCTCTTGAAAGTGTATAGATACATTTCCTGGCTTTTAATATAGTAAACAGTGGTACCCATCTCCTGTCCATTGTTGTGTCCACTGAACCGCAGCTCATATTCCTTTATCAACTGTACATACAAACACCTTTGTGTTTAAACTATGTGTACATTATTTTCTGCATACTGAGTCTAATTTATCAAAATCTTCTTGAAAACATGAATCATAACTTCAACAGGTGTACCAACAATTAATTAATTAATTGTGGGTAATGCCACTCATAAATTACAAATACACAAACTGCTACTTTGTCAAGCGTGTAATAATAGATATATTGAAACTCTCGTTATGGCATTCAGGTTTCGGATATAAATTGAACCTTTTGATAAATACCAATTCTAGTGTTCGTACAGATAGTTCCTGTGCACGTTTGGAATTTCTGATGGCTTTGGTAATGAGGCTTGATTTTAATTTTATAAATAAAATGCAAAGTAGGTCAGAGCTCATTTTCCCTATTACACGTTTTCTAATGCACATGTTATTGGATCCATTATATGCTTTACATTTCCCCATACTGAAATAGCTATGGTCACCTTAACTGTTGTATGTAGTATGTTATTTCCGGTTTAAAACACTGAAAGACTGAATGTTACAGAATCAATCATGAATCATAAATAGGCCTAATTTTCTACTGAAATGTAACAGTTCGAATGAACAACAGACATACTATGTTACTTATACACTACTGTAAAGTCAGTTTCACTGGTGATATGGCAAAAAATAGCTTAGAGAGTATTAATTATATCATCACTACAACACTTTTGAGTGTTTGTGAGTGTGTGCACTCTTTATACACCGACCCAAGTAGTGCAGTAGTTTCTGGGCTCGGTTCTGGGTGGGTTTGAGGTTGAAGAGCTCCTGGTTCTCGTCGATGAACTGGGTGTCCACAGTGGAGTGGAGGAACTGGTTGTTGGACAGAACATTCTGGAGGAAAGGGATGTTTGTCTAGAGACAGAGAGACAAAAATAGAGGAAAATACCTTTATTTTGTGATCTTCTATAATAAATATTTTGCACAAAGGCTTTTTGAAACTAATGTGAAAAACTAATGCAGATCCAAACACAGCAAAACAAAACACTTTATATAAAGAAACTAGAGTCAACACAACAATCACTCTGTATAAGATGTATTCTGAAAATTAATCACTTAAAAAGTTCTTTTGAAGAAGACAACTCATACACACAAAGTACACCTACACGTTTGCAACACACACACACACACTGCAGCATCACAAAAACCACACTGAAATAAACAAACACAGAGCAGGGGGGAGAACGTCAACTGTTAGAGGTGATTACATTTCATTCCTATTTTGTTGTTATTTGTCTGCCTCAAAAGTATTACCATACCAATTAAGCTCTCCAAATTAACAAAGAAAGGGAGAGTGAATGAGAGAGGAGAGAGGAAAGAGATGTAATTGTTGATCTAATTTCATTACTCGATTTGTTGCATCATTCATTTCCACTCTTGTAAATCCTTCGTAACTATGTGGGTAGGCTGCTGCTATGAATTGTTGTAAGAGAAAAGGGGAGTAGCAGAGGAGGAAGACTGACAGAAAGAGGAAGTGGGAGAGTAGTCAGATGAAACACAAAAAAAAAGGGAAGAAAATAAGTGTTAGTTGGGCGAACTGAGTGACAGGAGGCTATGGTAATGTATTCTCGAAGCAGATTCAGATGTGTTTATCACCAAGGGAGGGTAGAAAAAATTTTCTTAAAGTTTGCTGAAAGTGTCGTTGCATATTTGCATATTGATACCTCAAGTCAAATGTGGAGAGTTTTAAGTGGCACTTTAAAAAAGAAAACCCCTCATGACCCACCATATAACTCTTTCATTTACAAATGCACAGGGAGACACAATCAGAGCACAGAACCAAGAGGGAAACCAGGTCTCTGAGGTCCTCCTGCGTATCATGTATAAAGCCCAGAAACGTAACCTCTAACTCACTATCTACTTAGACAATCGATACACACAGGCATGAGGCCACAAAGCGCTTTTAAGTATATGCACACATAAACATAAGCCACACGGACAGAATTTAGAGCAACATATTAGATGTTTGGCTTCCAGTCAAACCAAGAGTGACTTGAGATAAATGCTGCAGTACAATCAGTTGGGAATCCCATAATTGGGAGAAGGCAGCTGGGAAATCAACAAACCACAGCTATACAACCTCATTATCACCACTGAGAGAAAGGCAGATGTAGCAGAGAGATCAATGTGATCAAGTGAGTAACACACAGCTATAGAGCAACAACTAAAATATATTATAGATATGAATATACATGTGTGAGATAACAAAAAGGAACTTCTGCGGAATGCTGCAACTGCAATAAGATTTCAGAAACCTGTGGACAACATCTTCTCTACTTTTTATTGTATTTTCCAACATAATTATATTAACATATACATAATGCTGCAACCTTACATACCTTGCTCTCTAGGAAAAAACAAGCAACTCAAATCTGGGTACTTTTTTATTGTACATTTTCACTGGATCAAAATCAAATCTTTGATGTAAGCACAGCCAAATGCAGACTGCAGTGCAATCTGGTTTGGTCAGAATAAATTTGGATAAAAAACACTTAATATCATGCCAACACCACAAACACATTGTAGATTAAAGAACATGCCTTTTATTTTATCAAGCAGTTGCTCTAAGGCTAACTAATTACTGCATTAGATCTTTTTGTTAAGTAATGGAAATACTGTTACTTTGGGGTAGAGCCAGGGCAGCTGTTTCCTTGTTTTTTCAGAGTTTATGCTATTTGAAGTGAAACAGCTACTGGCAGTAGCATATGTATCACACAGACATGAGTGGTATCCATCTTCTCAACTGACTCTTGGCAAGAAAACAAATAATACTGGCCAAAATGTTTAATCATCCTTTTTCGCTCGTGGATTATATTTAAAACATTTAATTTGTACGCAATGAAGATGCCTTTACTGACAGCAAAGACTTTTCTCATTTGCACTGTCACAGAGAGCCACAAGTTTGAAAAGGATCACACAAAAAAGTTATCAAAAAACAATTTTAAAAAATGGAAGAAAAAAAAAAGTTATTTGTACTTGTTATTTGCTTGCTTGAAAGTTTCTTTGTTCTTGAGTACATTTGATGTCATCTTCATCTATAATTTATACATGTAAACAAACTTCATAAAAAAGTGAAAAGGCAGGGAGACGGAATGAGCAATATAATAATGGAGAGGGAAGATAGAGACACTATTAATACACAGAGGTTTGTCCTGTTCCTCTCTGCTGTACCAGATCAATGTGTTCATTATCAGGCTGCTCTGTATGCCTGTGGCTACCATGCACAAACACACACGCACACATGCAAAATCTGCTCACTTTCTCCGTGTTCCCCTATAATGTGAAACACATTCTAAAAAAGTTCCCCTCCAAACAAAAACACACGCTTTGGTCTCTCACTTCCCGCTGCTCAGCATCTCTTCTTACTTTTCCTCTCAGTTTTCATTCCGCTCTCAGTGATATCACACACGCACGCAAACACCCGACAGAAGCCCTTTCCTGATTTGGATGCTCTGTAACAACTGCTCGGCTACAGCTCTCAGAGCTATCCACACAGCATGCAAAACACACACACACACACACTTTCTTGCCAGTGATGACTGTGGCTCCTGCTCCCAAATGCTTCTCAGATTGCCAACATGAACATACACAGGCCGTTGACTGCTCTATTAGTTTTAGCAGCAAAATAAACATGTCTAAATGTGAAATAATGCTTGTGCACGCGTGTTTACACCCACACTCTCTCTGATAGCCAACAATTTAACTCACGCACACAAGGCTCAGTGTGAGGCGTCACTGCTTCATTGTGGTGCAAACTATATCACATGCACTTTTTTCCCTTCCACAAAAAAAATAAAAAATAGACACCTGGTTGCGTCTATCCTAATTTTTTATTCTCCAAGTTCAGTTTATCACCTGAAAAGTCTGTTTTATTGATGCTCTGCTCACAGCTGCTACTTACCGCTGTTGTTGCAATCAGCTTTACTGGTGATTGCCAAAGCAACATCATGAGATAAGTATTGACGCCCCAAGCTGTTGGCTTGACTGCAAGACCAGACAATTCAGCTCTGCACCCCTTTAAAAGACTTCTAGTTCAGCAGTTTCAAGAAGCTAAAGCTTTGTTTGGCTTTTTTTTTAAATTGAATTTAAGATAAAGAAAAAAGCAAACATGTAACTGAAGAAGTGCTTGCTAACAGTATTTCTTGTCTTTAGAAGATGTTGTCATCCAACATCCAAATGTTGTTAATGCGCATAGAATTTACACCCGACAGTAAAATGCGGTCTGGATATCCTGGGGGCGAAAATACATATCACCCGTTTTATGTGTTCTCATTTTCTACAATCTGTCTCTGGGGCTGGAAGTCGTTTTTCAGGATGCAAAGCAGGTGACGAGGTGGGTAACAGGTGTTACCGTCCAGACTGCTCCTAATGTTTCTGTGTCGAGGAATATTTTACAACTCTACAACACGTGAAGTCATGTCAGGCCTTTTTGCTGCAACTTGCACATCTGGAGCGTTTGTTGGGCAATCCTCTCTGCTCTTGCAACTATCAATGTGAATACAACAACCAAAAGATGGGCGAGGAGAACGAGGAGAGCGCTGCCATTTTAATTTGTTGCTTGTTTTACACCACTTGCTCGACCCAAGAAGCCCAGTGAAGACCCAAAATAAAGGCCTGGATCAAATGCTACCTTGCACCATGTGAAAGGTCGGTGGGGATATAGCTCTACACCTGAAATGTTAACCTGTGGAATAAATGTTGGAGAAGCTGAGCCTTGTCACGAGGATCCAGCAAACACTTTGAAATGACAGAGCAGCATGTGAGTGACAACATTATAACAATGATTTTTTTTTTCCTTTTACATGTGATTGCATATTTGGCAACAAACAAAACAAAGTTAACTACAAAGGCGAGAAAAATAAGCAACCTACTACATAACTTCAGAGAACAGAACTAGAAGCGCCCCAACCTACAAACAGATACATTAGATCTTACAGATGACAAAATGTGGAAAAGGAACAGAAATGACTGGTTTGAAGAAGGAGATAAGTTTTGCCCTGAAGATCTTACTTCTTATCATTAGCTGACATACAATACCTCCTTGTTTTGATACCTCTCTGTATTCAGTCCCACATTAATGGAACAACAGATCCCCACAGTAAGTACAGGCACTTGAATACGTTTTTTTCTTGTCAAACTGAGACCAGAAGAGGCGGCTTATGATGTCACCGCTCCTGGACCTCATCCACCGGCTCCCTGTATTGTTTAAATTACATATTAAATTCTGATGCTCACCTACAAAGCCAAGAGCATACTTGATAAAATCCTGAGTTGAGGCAGCACGTCTCTGATCTACAGCCCACTTTTATCCTAAAGGTCTCTTGTAATTAAAGCTGTTCTGTTCTTGATCCTGGTAGACATCAGGCCCTAAGCATTTTTTCCCCATCTTCAAATGCAGACTGCAGACCCACCTCTTTAAAAAGCATCAGCACAGACACCATTTCCATTTCATTAGCAATACCCACTTATCTACTAGAGGGTCACGACTGGGTCGAAGCTGACACTGAGTGAGAGCACGCCCTGGACAGATTCCCAGTCTAACACAGTGGTGATACAGAGACAGACAAACCACTCATACTCACATTCAGATTCACATCCACAGGCAATTTAGAACCACTAATTAGCCTAACCTGCAAGACTGTCAGAGGAAACCATAAGACCTTGAGGACTCTGAGGAAAGTGTTAAGCCTTCAGTACTAACCCCACTGCAGTCTAAATATATCTTGTTACTTAGTATTTTCTAGTAATCACCACTTGCCAGTACGTTTTTCTCACTTTAAATTGCCTTAGGTTCTGTAAGTTTAATTTTGTTCATTTCTAACTGCAAACGTAGAGTTGCTTTATGCAGAACAAACAAGTATCAAAGATAGCACAGGTGCAGTTTGACTTTCGGATTTCAAATTGTGCTCAACATCACAAACATAATGATCTCTGTCTTTTCCCAACACAAACACTGCCTCCCTCTGTCACACACAGCTTCCATGCTCCCTCAGTGATTAGGAGTTGAATAGGGGAGCTGTCAGGCCATTCATCTTTTCTCTCCTTTCCTCCTCTGTCTCCCCTATCCCCATCTGTCACGCCTTAACCACTGGCCCGGACACATAAATAAGATCAACGCACACACAAACCCTGAGGAACAAACATACACTCGCACATAAACATCTAGGAGACCTCTCACACTCGTACTGGCTACAAATTTACTCAAGCAGACAAGACATCCTGAAAACAAACACACACACGCCCCTCCGTCTTTAACAGCAATCCAACGGCAGGAACAAGCAAACATTTAGCAAATATTTTCAATAGAAGACTCTCAGACACCAAGGTTTGAAATGCAACACACAAATGAACACAGAGACACATGCATAAAAAACAAAACAACAACAACAAAATGTTCACGCACACACAGGCTGATGAGATGTTTTGGTCTCAGTTAGCTGTTAACGACTTTGCCACAGTCCACTAATTGGTTTGTATGTATGTGTTCATTTGCACTCTTGTCTTTGCGTCTTATCTGCGGGTGACTGCATCTGTTTATGTCAAGGCGACAGCGCTGATGATCACATTCTGTGCTGATGTGACAAACAACTGTGATCACATTTCTCCCTCCATTTCTTCTGTAACTCCAATCATGGCTTAATTCTCTGCTCTCTAATTTCTTACCCCTTGTCCTCACAGTGACCACGGACTTTTCACTATGCCAGCCACCTTGTTCCAATTTCCAGTGGCCTTTAAAGCCATGAAATACACTCTGAAATGGTTTTTTACTGCAAAAGGAAAAGCAACAGTAATCTGAATACTCTCTGAATAATCTCTCTCACACAAACATTTCTCTACATTCCTGGCTTACAGCCTACCCCACTACAAATATAACAGATTTGTGCATGACTATTTCATTTTTATGTCTAAAAATGTATCTGAAGTCAGTGTTTGACATGGAGCTTTTACCTCAAAAAAAAAAAAAAAAAAAATTGGTGGTCTTTTCAATAACTCCTGCCATTGCTGCATGATGGAAGAGCAATTTTCACTTTGCTGTTCACCAGTGGAGTTGTGGCTGGAAATATTTCCATTGTAAATAAGTTTAAAGGGTATGAAGGAGTCTGCCAAAATCTATAAAAATAAAATGACAAAGGCTATGGCTTCCAAGGATGATTTTATGTGCATGTCTCCGCATGTGTATGTGTACCTGATGTTTCCATGAAGCATAGGCAATGTAACTTGAGCTGTGATACCTTATTGATTTCTGAAACACACAATAAAGGTACAGTATGTACTGTGGAACAGGAAGAAGAAGAAGTAGTAAACTTTAAGCTCTGAGATACATCCTACAGAGAGTGCTAAACTATTTCCACTTCAGTAATGGGAGGACATTCTTCCTGCAGTATCTGAGCGTCAAATGACGTTGGCTGTGGTGCTGAACTTGCCAGACGTCCTACATCACTGAGGATTACTGGGGAAATTCAACAGCTACTGCACCGCAAAGATATCTTGAGCATGACTACAGGGTTCAATAGGAGAACAAAAAAAAAAAAAAAAAGATGAAAACATCAACAGTAAATAATTTATGAAAAAAGTCTCTAGACTAGACTAATTTGCCTCACAGAGAATACATTTACTGTACAACCAGTAGGTGATTTGTCAGTTTCTCCCCTAACAGCAGTCAAAAAAGAAAATGCTTCACAGCTACAAAATGTTGTTTTGTATTAATGGGACTGACAGTTTTTCTCAAGCGCTCTGAACTATAATCACTTACACGTCAATCCCAGCTGATTTACAGGGTTTGCTAAAGTTCATGTTCTCCAGGGAAAATATAGGACATTAACAAGCTGAATCAGAAGATCAAGGAAAGTGCACACAACAATTTATTGAAACAGACACATAATTACCCACCGAATGCTTTACATGTCACAAAATGACTTTAAATGTAGTTGATTTTCAAACGTTCTCAAAATAACCATGTAGGCTTAGAGTCTCTTCACCACCAGGAAAGATGCATTCACCAGGAACCATTACTAACACGTGATGTGTTTTCTTCAAACAGTGTGACTCAGACTCATCTGGTCTCAACAAACAGGCTGCTGAACTAGCTGAAAGAAGACCTTCTCAGACTCTTTCAGGGACCCTGAGACACAGGCTTATTAAAACAGATTGCTACTCAGTGGTATTTTGGGAATCCTTAAGCAGTAGGCCTGTGACGCATTAAATGACACGTGATGTACTCGAAACCCACAGCGTGTCGTCTCAGAGTCTGTTAGGTGTTTGGTTTTCTGTGTCAATTATATTTGAACTGGTAAATGATGATCTCACTTTTAGTATATTTAAAAAAAATAGAGGAAGAATTTCAAACTGATTTTTTTTTGTATTGATATAGAATCCATTAAGACATGGTATCAAACACCGTGGACTGAATTTCAGGGAACTTTATCTCAGTTGTTATATAAATTACTTAATTTATATACGTTGCTTTAACAATGCAGCAACACACACATCCTCCATTGTTGGGTTATTATTTGTGAAAACAAACATATCCGCCCAAGAATTCAAACCACTGAACCATGGCCCCTCTGAGAGTTGAGGCTGCATAAAGCAGCAGGGAATTCTTCAACACTTCAGAGCCTGGGGAAAACATTAGGAATTCATAGTTTCACTCTAGGATCCCAGCTCAATAAACCCTATTACCTATCACACAAACACCCCCTAAAAGCACAACTGGAACCTATTTGGTGTAAAATTATGGTATAAGCTGATATTCTACTACAAAGACAGAGCGCCTTGTATCCTTGTGGCGCAGCTTTACATAATGAAAAGACAACCTCCAGTGATTATAAACCTCCAACAGACAGTAAATGAGAGACTGAATTTCTACAGATAGTAGTACCTAGTAATTTTAAAGCATAGCTCCAATTCTTTGTAATTAGGTAGAGCAGAGTACCTTCAGCAACTGAGGTAAACAACTACGTGAGTTACGTGACTATGAAATACAGAAAGTTATTGTGTTTAAAGGATGGGTTTGATCACTTCTGGAGCCAAAAACAAGGGAGAAAAACACCTTTCCTTCTCCAAACTGCTGGGGGTATGATGAGTTTAATTTGGATATACATGCTGAAACACTTCAATATAGTCAGCAGACAAGTTTCAGGTAGTGGAGTTTTAAATGATAGTTGGAAAGGCACTTATTTTGATCAACTGTTACACATGTTCAGTGGATACTTGTTTACCTGACAAAAGTGAGCTCATTTTTTTTTTAATGATTGATGTGCAGTTTAATATCTCCTGCACCACCAGTTCAACAGCAGGTTTCACCGATGTTTTATGAATTATTATGTATTTGTAATGAACACACTCGCAGCACGCCGGGATAGATTAAAGCTTTGGAAAATGTTTTTAGCTCAGGAATGAAACATAACATTCGTAACCTTGCTGTGAGACCTCACAGTGTGTGGAGACCCGAGGTTGGAATGAAGCTAAATGTTTCTCATTACCAATAACACGCAACAAAATGCCTTTATTTCCTTTCTACTGCCATGTCATGATCACTTAATCATTTCAGAGCTAATTTTGAAACAACTTGTCCCTTTAACTAAAACTGAAATCTGTAATATGAAATGAAATAATTCATAATTTACAGACTAAACTAACCACCTAAAACCATGATTCATTACAAGATATTAATAAAACACTTAGATGCAATGGACAATTCAGCCTGAAGCCTTACTTTTATCGCAATTATTTTTTCAGGTTTACACAGTTTATGGTAATTACCATTGTACCATCAAATTACGACTGCCTGTAAACCCCCCCAACAATGGCTGTGGGTCATTTGGATACTGAGTCATAGTTTAAAGAGATCTTGAGGCCGTGGTATTTTGTAACAGGTACCACAGAGGAGCAGCCTGGTTTTATGAATGAGAACCCTGTTTATGAGGTTGAAATATGATAGAAAAATAAACTCCACCAAAAGTATATAAACTGTAAAGGTGCAGCCAATTGCAGCATTACAGGTTAGACTGTATGTCTAGTGCAGACACACAAAAAAAAAAAACTGTCGCTGCACACTGGCCAACAGTTCACAAAGTCTAACTAGTGACCAGCGACCGCCCACGCAACAATCATATACTGTGTCAATTCAGTTACATTTTTGTATCAGGATTGGGCTGAAATGTCACAAAATGTTCCTACAGTTCCAGCAGTCTTACCGCAATAAATTCCCACAATAAGGCACATGAGGTGCTCATAACACCACAAGAAAGCTATCTACAAATAGGCTGGAAATATTTGGCAATATTTGCCTGGTTAATTTTGGAAAGAAGTTACAAAAGCAATTTCAGCTATAACAAGAAGTTAAATACAAAGATTACGCTACATTTCCTTTTCCAACAAACCGAATCTCATCATTATTGTTCACCGTGATATAATGACTGTTCTCAAAGAAATTGGGTTCTGGTTTCCTGTTGCTTTAAAACAAACATCTCCTGTTTGTGTGATAATTACAACAGGGTTACTGTTGAGAGACTACAAAAACAAGGACATGCAAAACAGGATTCAGTGAGTCACATGTTGCTTTTTAGAGATCAAAGTAAAGCAGTGTGTCTTAACCCTTATCACATCCAGCATGATGTTAGCACAAAATATAATTCAAGCAGCCTCCATTTACCATCATGGTAATGGCCTAAGTCTCAATAAAGCGTTCTGTAAACAAATGCATCTCATCTAATGGGCTCTCTGCATCGATGACTACTGTCAGTAGAGAAAAGGTGATTCATCTTTGTGTCCACACTAATAAATATTGAGAAAAGATTCCTGGGCTTCTATTTAAAAAGCTAACCAAAATAGAGATGTTGACTCAACCAGCAAGACCATATTTTATCCTTCCCCTAACATCTAGGCCTCAGGATGATGCCTTTATTGCTAAAACACCAAAGTCTCTATTCCCCCAGAACACCAAATGACTAACAGCTGCCTCTTATTTACAGAACGTGCTATAACAGTCTAGATTTTCTCAGCACAGAACATCATGCATTATTTATTCAAATATTTTTATAGCCTTATCATGGTTGCCTGTGATTTGCTAGTCAGTATTTATAGGTTTTCACATTTGTTTTTTTTTTTATGTTCTTTGATCAGGGCTCCTGCCCCTCCCCTGTTTGTGTATGGCATGAAACAGTGTAACTTTAGTGCGCTGACCATGGTGCTGAAATCTTGGAGCAGATACTCAAAGTACAATAACCTCTGTAACCCTTAAACAGGAAAAACATGAGTGAAACGTTTAGTTGTGCCAGTAAGCCATGCCAGTGAGCCAGCATCAGCAGCACTAGGGCTCTGGCACCAGCACACCTAAAGTGAATGCAGCTATTTAGTAACGTTACACCTGGATTTAACAAGTAAAAGGTCCTACTGTGAGATTAGCTCCATTTACTTGCGCACACAATGATGGAATCATAATGTGATTACAGCCGATTAAGTTTGAGCCTGTGTTGTTGTTTACAAACAACACGCTCTGGTTCTGTTCATGCAGTCACCCATAGTCAGGATAACCCTAATCGCAATAAGCTATATGCAATTTTAGCTGCGTTATTTAAGGGCATTTCAGTCATGTAAACACCTTAATCCAACCTTGACTCTCTAATGGAGTTTTCACAGCATTTTGCAACACATGGCTTTCCAACTGCTTGACGACAGATGCCAAAGATGTCAGCTGGTGAGACACTTGACTCTTGGCTCTTTCAGTGTATTGTGTTGACGAGCGCTCTCTAGGCAACAAACAAACTTTCTGGGCTTCAAGTGCAATTTACACAGCGGTACATCTTTCTTTGGGGAAATCATCTCAGTACATGTTGTACAATATTAAGAAAAACTCAAAGATGAATTTTGCTGCAATGTTCTGACAGACAGCCACAAGGATTATCCAGGGTGTCATAGCAGAAGAAAAACTGAATTACAGAACATCAACAGTTTTATTAATCAAACAAGTTAATATACAAGAAAGAAAGAAGATTTACTGGACTCATTCTTTAGGCTGATTATTATCTATAATCTGATCATTTTCTTCTTTTTCTCTTTCTGTAGTACATACGCAGACAGACATCCCTGCTTTTCAAACACAGAACTAATGCCAAATAACTGCAGCTTATATCAGGGGACAAACTAAACCTCATTTGCAGTCTTTTCATTTGCACCTCCCAGTTTTTGTATTTCAACATTTAACACCTTTTCCTAAAAGTTCACTGCATTTCTGTACAGACCCATTTATGTAGCCTCACACACAAAGAAAGTTTTATTAGCTGCCTTTTATCCATTATTTGTTATTTCCACTGTACAGTAACTTGCTGCAGCACAGAATGCATTAAAGCAATGCACTCTTAGAAACATTTGGCTTGCGCGTTTGATTTTTTTCCACTAACCTATATCCCCGAAGTCATTTCTGCACGTCTCAGAGTATTTGTCAATGTTTTATACTTAAAGCAATATAGACAAATGAGGCTCGGCATGTTTTTCTCGTACTTCATTGATGACTGCCCATGGCTGGTAAAACGGTCTGCCAACAGTAACTGGGAAATCATTTGAAGACACTATTACTAATGCAGGGGGAAAAAATAAAAGCACGACATGCAAACGGTTCCAAGAGCAAATTAGAAGACGGAGTTTTGAGTCTGTAGTGTGTGTGACTGTGTGTGTCTGTCCTTGTCTCTCATTATGCTTAGATTGAGACAAATAGAGGAAGGATCTGCCCTTCGATTTAAACCTCCACACCATTTACCCGACATCACATCTGAGCAAGTGTGTGTTTTTTTTATTTAGTTTTGTGGGGCGTATGTGACTAACTGCAGGGTGTGTGCGCCATGTTCTCATCTGTGTGATACTATGGTGTGTTTATATGGGCAATTGTGTGATCATGTCAACCTTTATGTGAGTGTGTGTGATCAATACGTTCAATGTTCTGTGTGTGTTATGTGTTGGAGACAAATAGATTGCGTGAAATGTACGTTCAGTGTGTGCTCATGGTTTAAGTGTTTGTACGTGTGTGTATGAATGGAAACATTTGACAAACTGATGATTATGTGTGACATGTTTATGTGCACGGGTGCCCACTTAGTGCGTTTCTTTTTGTGCGTTTCAGTTTTGCCTATATTTAGCCACTGTGGCTCACAAACTCACTGTGACTCATTTATACACATACAAATAATTTGTCCTCATTTGGTGACAAGCCAGCCAAATGACAGATAAACATGTTTATGTAGGCTACTTTTTTTATTTTAACACAAAAATGTAGAATTACTCCAAATCTCAACTATTAAGTAAAAAAAAAACAACACTCCTATGTTGTCTCTCTCTCAAGTCACACACAAAGATACGTTCGTGCTCCTGGTAAGGACATACAATGCTATTAAGGTTCCATCTTTTGATTTAAGGGGCGCACTTTTCTGCCTGTTAGTAGCAAACACTCATGGTTAAAAAAAACGTGGCTGTTTCTTTATGGTCTTTTAAATTATCCCAAGAAAGCTGAGACACCATGGGATAAAACTGGCATAAAGTGTTAGCATGCACCCGAGTGAGCCACATGAGTATCTGACACCGAGATTTTCCCAGTTTGTTGACACCGCCAGTGAGTGACTAGTGAACCAATAAGAGAAGTCGATGAATTTGTTCAGCCCTGGGTCAGTAGGCTGACTCCCCCTGCAACTGTTTTCACTTTGAAGGCTAATTTGGCCAGACCGGACCAGAACAGGTCTGCCCTCCTTCTGATTAAGTGCAGAATTACTCAGAATGAACTAAAAAAAGATCTTGCCAATCTCACTGCTTAGTTCTTGGTCTTTCCTCTGTGCATTTCACTTGACTGATCTGTAGTCACAGGACAGGTTTTCACAAACCCCTTGACCTTTGACCTACAGATTTCAGGTTGCTTGTAATTGCTCAGAAAAGAAATTTTATATAATTCCTTTGCCACATATTTAAACCAACAACTCGGTTGGTAATAGGATTTTCCCCTCACTGGTGAACTCATTTCATCCATCACGCAGCAGTGGGTCATGTTAGTTTATTTCATTCAGCAAGGTCACTCTTACTGACAAGAGGACTGGGTGCCAAACCACTGGAGGTTTGATTAATTGTGAATCAACGAGACATAAATCCGAGCTCTGTAAACTGCACAATACGATTGGGTGAAATGATATATCAAACTTCTCCTTGCTGGACCTTGCTTTGAGGGAGGTCTGGCTTACTAGGTTAAAAATACACTGGCCAACAGCAGGAAAAAATGGAGTGACAGTAAAGGGGGAGAAAGCAAGAGATAAAAATAAATTCAAGGCAGAAAATGGAGATACATGAAAAGTGGGATGACAGGTAAATGCTTGAAAGGCAGAGATAAAGAGGGAGGCGAGACAGAGATTGAGAAATATTTAGAAGATGGAGGAGTCAATGAAGGACAAAAATTGACTCTTGGGTGGAAATTGAGATACATGAAAAACCAAGTCATGCATAGTACAACCAAATCTCTGTCCCTGCCCTCCTTTTTACCATCATTCATTCCCATATTTTGGATTTTTCTCATCTCTAGTGTGCGATTGATCAAACTGATGTGCACATACTGTATGTGAATATCGGAAACTACTTAATTCCAGCATCCAGTATCTCTGATGTTATAGCTTCTGCCTTAGTAATGGGACACACACTCGCACCCACAGACGGTTTCTATTAAACGGCTATTTCCAGCAGCTATCGGCGCAGTGGGGAAATCAAGTGCTCGACCACCGTTTGAAGTTGTATCAGCTACACTTGTTCCAATCGCCATGCTATCACTCCATCCACTCCTCCTTTCTATCCCTTCGCTAACCCGTCTCTTCCTCACTTATCTCCCTTATGCCCCTAGAGATCTTCGCCCTCCTATCTCTTCTCTGCCTCTCTATCCTTACATATCACCACTCATGTGTTCACTCTCTTAATCATCCTCCTTCGCTGCCCCTCTCATCCTGGTCTGACCCAGAACTGCTCAAGGCACTAAGAGATTCGTTTCCCCATGTTATACAAGTCGACTTTCATCCCCTCCTCTTCCTCGCTCTTTCCATCTTTCTGCTCCCTCCTCAACCCTCCATCAGTGATGGAAGAAATCCTCAGCTCTTTTATTGAAGTAAAAGTAGTAATAGCCACTGTAAAAATACTAAGAGTTAAATACCATTATTCAAAATTTGACTCAAGTAAGTATTATAACCACTTTTAACTATGAAAAGTAAAATGTATTCAATATGCAGAATGTCCTTCCTGAGTGCTATTGCTATACTACGTCTGTGCCGAGGTGAGAAGATACAAAAATATGCGGGAATTGAGCTTGTCTATCTTTTCACTTCTTGCATGTACTGAACACCTGAGTGCTTGCACTAGTGAAGGGGCCGTCTCAAAGTGTGCACTATTATCCTCATTTGTACAGCTCATTGTGGGTCAGCCCTTTCAGCTAAAACGTGGCTTTAGAGTAATGACACTTTCGTTTGTTTGGAGCATACTGGACCTTTTATTCTATTTACTAGCATCAGCAAACCCCATGAAAAGATGAAAACTGAAGCATGATCTTTCAGTACTTAAAAAGCCCTAACGAAGATTTAAGTCTTTGTAAACAGGTCACATTTTTTGTTTTATATTTGAAACATGCTTTGTCTCTCAAATCAGCTGGATACTATAGTTGTATAAGAGACACTTTAAATAGTGTATTTTTGGTGGATTATTTTCAGCTACAGATTAAATTACATTTTACGTTGTTTTGAGTATCAATACTAGAACAGTGTATGTCGGTCTGATATACATTTACTGTTGGACTGTAACTTTATTACAATGCATCAATATATCACAACTTGACATGTTTTGTCCAGAGAATCCAAATCTGACAAGTAAATGCAAACTCCAGATGTCAAAATAGAAAAACAAAAAAAACATTACATATACCTCAAACCACTAATTCAGTGCAGTCCGTTATCACCTCCCTCCATTACCATCCTCTTCCCATCCTTCATTTCTCCCTTTTCTTTTCTTATACTCCCTGTCTCCGTCCAATTCTTTATCTCTCCCAATCTCCCCTCTTCCTACACTATTCCATCTTTCCTTCTCCTCACTCTCCTACACCCCTTGTGTTCCCAACCCCCACCCTTTCGCCTACTCCTCATCTTCATGCCTCTCTTGTGCACGCTCTCTCTCTCTTTCTCTCTCCCTCAGCTCAATGCTTGAAGCTACCGGAGAGTGATCGCAGTTCTTCTTTGCTCCTCACTAGGAAGCACACACTCTTCTCCACGTGATAAGGACAAAGAAAGCTAAAAATAAAAAGCAAGAGGATAAAGATTCAGGTGAATGGACAGATGAAGAGGAGAAGTGACTGAATAGATGCAGGACAAGTAAAAAACATTTTGAGAAAACCTCCCTGAAGAAGAGAGATTTCTAAAAATACAAGTCAGCTTACTCTGCATTCTGTTATATCCTCTCTCTCTCCCTTCTTTTTTGCCACATCTCCTTCATTCAGTACCTGTTCTGTGGGATTAACATGACTTAAAATTCAATCAGCCTACAGCCTGACGGAAGAGCGAAATAGGAGGCAGACAGAGCGCTGCAGCTGTCGAGACCGAGTGAGGGGTCGACCGGCAGAGAGAGAGAGAGAGAGAGAGAGAGAGAGAGTGGCATAGCTAGAGAGAGAGAGAGAGAGAGAGATGGGTGTTTTTCCACAGAGCTGAGATAGAGCCGCGGAGACAGAGAGATGTGACGGCTCCAGGAGTTGCGGTGGAATGATCCGGAAAACAAGGTTAGTAATTCCACCTTTTCATCTAGAGGAGGGCAAAAAGAGGAAATAAACATGTTAGATAAGGATGAAAGAACCAGATGAAGACTTGAAAACATGGATAGAAAGACACCAAATAGCTCTATTGTGCTTCTGAAGCAGCAAAGTAACACCAGAGAAGGAGAACTAGATTAACAGAATCGACAAAAGCAAAAAAAATTAAACAAGCATTTTCAGATGAATTCAGGTAGAAAGAAAAAATATGAAGCTGCAGTACTAATTGCACATTCTGAGGAACACACAAAGAAACAAAAATAGGGTTTGAGTGCACAGCTTTAAGACAAGATAATGAGACTGTCTTTTTAAAGGTGTCGGCTTTTGGAGTTTGAGTGACGCCAGATGCCAGAAGAGTCGGGGGGGGGGGGCTCAGACTTCTGAACTGTCTGACATTCGTGGGGCTGATCAATAGCCGAGTTGTTTCATTAGGCTGCGTATCTGAGAGAGCAATGCAGAGAGTGTGTGTGCTTGCAGGAGAGAGTATCACTGCATCAGTACTTAGTGGTTGTGTGCGGTAGTAGTGACGGTGGCGGTGGTTTGTATGCCAGCATGTGTGAATGTGCAGCATGACTCTGTGTGTGCATGTGGGCTCCTGAGATAGTGTGTGAGATACTGTGTGTGTGTGTGTGTGTGTGTGTGAGTGAGAGAGAGAGAGAGAGTGAGCAACAACAAGCCAGTGCAGCCTGCTGAGAGGCGTTAAGAGGGTCTAAGAACTATTGATTCTTTTTGACAGACAGATGAGAGAGAAGGAGGGAGACGGGAGAAAAATGGTGGTGGTGGCAAGGTGGGGAGGGGTATTTAAAGAGGTCATGAGATAGGATTGGCAGCAGAATTGTGGAAAGAGAAATGAGTGCAGATATCTCAAGGGAAGACGAGGTCATAAGAGGATGGGGCCAAAAATAAAATGATAATGGACTGTTTGTGTGGTTTATGTGAGTTCAGTAACGAAGGCAATAATGGAACACAAGTACAGTGCACATTTCATTCCCTTCACACTTTTTTGTTTCTCCTCTTTTGCAGATTTCAGGCCATCCCTCCATCCCACAGCTAACTCTTAGACCTCCTTTTCTGGATCTCCTTGCAAGGTCATCAATGAATGACTAAATCAATGCAGGAGGAAAAAAAATACTTCTTAGAGTTGTAGAGAGGTCTTGTGAACACCCTGGAAATCACTTTGGAAATAGAAGTGAGGGATGAGAGGAAGAAGAGGGAAAAACTCAATATGAGAGAGAATGGAGCAATAGGAGAGAAAGCCAAAGAGACTGATGAATAAATAAGAAACAAGAAGACAGGGCTGTATGAGCAAGGGAGGAGACAAAAAAGGAGAGAGGGAGGAAGAGAAAGGCAGAGGAGGAGGGAGGAGGCAAAGTGATGATCGCTACTGACTCCAGGATTCCTACTCTCCCTCAACTGCACTGCTCGAGATATAGAGAGAAGTTGAACACAGCCATGTGGAATTCATATCAAAACATCATAAATAGGATTTCAAGCAAAGTGGATTCTTGGATTTTTGATTTTTATTTTTTTTTAACTGAGGTCTCTATTTTGCAATGCCGCGCCGGGATTGAGCAAGTAATTCTGGATTTTCCAGGTTTTCTTCATCTATAGAAGCCTAAGAGGATATTGTGGGATTGGAATTTCTGCAATTCTGGTTTTATGACACTGACCTACATCCACCTTCTTTTGATGTGTGAGGAGGTGTGTGTCTGAAAGGGAATAGGACAGGTTTCAGCACAAACACACAAACCCTGCCCCCCCCCCCCTGCTGGCCCAACACAAGGAGAAACACCTGGGGCGAGATCTCTGCTAAACATCCCCATACACAGAACATACGCGCGCACACACACACACACACAAACCTGGATATCATGTGGAGCTGATTTGGATTATAGAGCCGCACAGACGGAAGAGGTAACGTTTAAACACACACAAACAGACAGTCACACACATATACACACACACACACTACATACAGGCCCAGTAGAGGTAAATCCATATTTGCATGGTTAGCTCTCTTGTGCTGAATCATTGAGCACATCAATGCGGTGAACACCAGCATTCAGTGGACTGGGAACTCTATGTTCTCACACAAACATCCAAACATCCACACACACACACACACACACACACAGGCCTATGAATAATGAACAGATGTGCATTCATGACAACAAAAACATAAGAGGCAAATGTCAGAGTACACACAGACAGGAACACACACGCTCGCATCTCCCACATGGCACAGATGATTGTAGGTTTTTCTTTACTTATCCTTCTATCCTAATCCTCCTCCGCCTTCAACTCCGCATTTTTTTTTTTTTTTTGCTCAACATACCAATACCATCCTGACAATCCTGCCCTCTCTATCTTTATGTGTGTCTGTGTGAGCGTCAGCCAGATGTCCTGTATCAGATTACTCACTAGGTGCTTCTCAGCTTGGCTTTCATCACTTCGCCTTTATGTAATCTCACCTGGCATGGTGTGTGTGTGTGTGTGTGTGTGTGTGTGTGTGTGTGTGTGTGTGTGTATACCATGGTGAGAGTGTGGGGATGTAGGGCTGAGACTGTGTGTGTGGTGGCAGCGGCGGCGGCAGCTCAGAACCTAACCATCCCTTTATTTGAGCCTTTTTTACGTAAGCTTTGTCAGAGCACGCACACAAGCACACACAGATTTGGCACACTGACACAGGAGATCAGACTGGCTGAGTGGATATATGGGAGGATAAGAGGCTGACAAAAAAGAAATGGAGACCACAGAAGACACGAAGTGCAAGAGGGAAGTATAGGATGGAGGAAAAACGATGCAGGCAGATGGGAAAGGCAGAAGAGGGATGGAAAAGTAAAATACAGTACGTGGGCAAAGAGATCAGATGAAAGGAGCAAGTAAAAAGAAAAGGAGGGAAGAGTGCCGATTGGCTGCAGCAAGAGACAATTAGAAAGAGATGAGAAAAAATCAGGTTAAAAAAAGAAAGCATGACAGCAGATAAAGTATAAAGAATAAATGGAATGAGGGGTAAAAGGGGGATGGAAGAGAGGATGGAATAGAAAAGACAGACAAAAGTAATTATATGGAAGAAAATAAGACTGGATGACTGATTAAATAAGTGAGATAAACAGAGGTTTTAAGAAGTCTAGAATGATTTGGTATGATAAAAAAATAATAGAAGGTTGTACATTCATTTTAAAATGAAAACACAATAGTGTTTTACCAAAGGAAAATAAAAAAAACCAAGAAGATAGACGAGGAAGCAATAACTAGAAATGACAGATGGCCATCATTATATAGCTTTAAACTGTTTTCTCATTGGCTACAATTAGTCTTACATGACTCCCAAGAAGTTTGCAAAAGATCACCACTAATGAGCTATTTACAGATATAACTACAAGGGAAATATGATGTACCATGGGGCTTTTCCATGTAACAGACATGCCAATTATGAGGCACCAACCTTAGAGGAACAGTTATTACTCTGGAAACAAAAGAGATCAGGCTAAAAAAACAATACAACACATATGAAGCTATTTTTATGAACAATGAGCTTTTTGAATAACTGAGACAGGGCTCATTACTTGCTTTGTTGATTGTTTACAGCAGTTTTGACTCTTGCTTTGAACAGAGGCAGCACCAACTCTGAAGAGATGATGACTGAATCTTTTTAAAGTGTAAAAGAGGCTTATTGATATCCATTAGCCAAATCATAATTGGCTGTGCTCTCCCTGCTTGTCATAGTGATAAGACTATAGATCAGGTAAATGTCATCTGGTTCAAACAGTGAAATAAAGGCAGAATAAAGGAACATTTTTTCAATTATCTTGTTAATGCTCTTTGTGGCTCATTGTTACCAAGGGTGTCTGTCATTCTGGGACTAGAGTAAGGGAGATGAACAGATGGGATGCTCACTGTTCAAAGTAGGAGCTTTGCAAACATGAACAGACTGGGAAGTGAATGGAGAGAGAGAGAAAAAGATGGCAGGCACGTGAATGGACCGGGTATTGAAGAGGAGTCAAAAAAACAAATCAATCAGATCAATTGTCTGACTTGTTGCCAAGCCCCTAGTCCCCGAGCTTCCTGTTCTACACTTGTTAAGCTTTACACTCTTGCTCAGCACAGATCCAGTTTACAGTTGTGATTGTGGCAGATGTACAATTGAAATTCTTGACAGTAATGAACCAATCGGTCCTTGATTTCAAAATAAAGCAGACTTTTCATTTATAGCCAGCAACCACCTAAATGACAACTCTCACAGACACATTTTATCCGCTGTAGCTAGCAAGCTAATTAGGTTAATGTTAGTTTCATGAGTTGGTTTAATAATCAGTTTCTGGCTGATGTTTGAATGCTTACAGCTTACTCCTTTTTTACAGTCACTAAACATTGACGTTACACAGAATTAAATGAGTAATAGCTCAAATTCTAAGTTTAATAGCAACCCAACTACTACTGCCAGTAGAAAAAATAACAAAACTGATTAAACGATAAGAGGAAGTACTGGACTCCTCAGCTTCAAGGTGCTCATCAAAAATGTTCGTGTTTGCAGTGCCCTCTTCAGGTAGTGTTAAATATTGCCTGTTGTAGGTAGGTCAGACAATTTTGCTTTGTTATCTAGCTGTATGTTTGTAGCCAACCACTCAAGACATATTCTTAGCTAATGCGCTTAGAACGTCACGAGAGCAACTAACATTTTTCATGTTCTCCTTTGTCTTGCACATTGAAGTGTTCAAGAATTAGCAATTAAGCCACTTCTAAGTGCATTATCTTTAGGGATTAAGGATAATGACATGAAACACATAAAGGCAGACACATGAAAAGACCTCAAAGATGAAAGTGGATGATAGACATGAGATGTCACACACTTTTCTGATTTAACCAGCCCTCAATCAAGAGGAGAAGGTGACAATTTTAAACCCCAAAATAAGGAAGATGTGGTCAATGTCAGAAAGGTGGCACTTGATGGATGAATGGCTGACAAATGATGGAGGGAGAGAAGTGAAAGCCTGAGATGTTACAGAGGTACGATAAAAGGATGAGGCATCAGAGTGCTGTCAATAGCTAAGGAATGGATGATGGAAAGAGAGGTACAGAACAATAATGTCAAGAAGTGGAATAATTACAAGACTGGCTGTTTAAGATAGAGGAGGAACACTCAGAGGATGGAGAAAGACTGAGTAATGAAGAATGAAAAGGCAAGTGATGACACTTGAGAGGTGAATGATAAGAGGGAGCGGGGATAGGGGAATAGAAGAATAACAATATCTGAAAAGAAAAACTACACTAATAATGCACTGGCACGCTGAGGGTGAGGGATAGGTGGATAGAGAGATGGAGGATTGGAGTAAAACTGATGGGATTTAATGTTAGAAGAATGAGTAATTAGACTGTTAGTCAAATGTACAGTAGGGAGGAGAAGTGGGAATAAAGGGATGATGTGACAAAGAGGAAGGACGACAAGTAAAAATGATGGAAGGACAGAAAACAAGTCAGAGGTGAAAGCAACAAACAAAACTGTAGAACAGAGGTAAGGTAAGATAGAGGAATGAGTGGATCAGTAATTAAACTGTTGACTGTCTGTTTCGGCACAGCAGGCGCCTGATGAGCAAAACAAACTGTAACCACAGCAACCACTCGAGACAGGTTTTGGGGAGAAAGATATACAGTGCTGTGAAAGAATATTTGCCCCCTTGCTGATTTTTTTTCTTCCTTTTTTGCATGTTTGTCACACTAAATCATCAAACACACTTCAGACCATCAAACAAATTTTAATATTACACAAAGATAACCAGAGTAAATACAAAATGCAGTTTTTAAATGATGATTTTATCTATTAAGGGGAAAAAGCTGTTCAAATCTGGCTGGCCCTTTGTGAAAAAATAACTGCAGTGCAAGTGTGACAAATATGCAAAAAATAAAAAATAAAAATAGGAAGGAGGCAAATACTTTTTCAAAGCACTGTAAGGATTGGAGTAAAAGTGAAGGAGAGTCAATTGTGAAATGAGGGCATGGATAAGAATAGAAAGATAAAGGTCAAGGTATCTGCAGGTTTAAGTAATACCTCAAACTAATACTGCTTTTAAGGATCCAGGAACTCCTGCAAGGATTTTCACAAGTTAAGGTTAGGAAGTTACTCACATATCTGTGAAAGATTATTCTATTCTCTTGGCAATACTGATTTCAATCTATGAAAACTAAATTTGAACAATGAAGTACTTTTAAAACGTATCTGGCAAACTTGCTCACCCTGCTTTGTGAAAGATGAGACAAACAAAAATAGATTTGTTTTACACAGATGTGTAATATAAAACATTTACAGTGGGATTCAGTCCACTTCCATAACAGCTACATAAATATTGGAACCATCAGCTTGCTAATACGGCCACGCACCTTTGATATGCATATTGGTAACACTTCTCTGACAACGATATACTTATACTGTATATCCACAACGCCACCACTACTCTACGTCCCCAAACCCACAGGTGTTTGTAAACTATCCTCAACATATACAGTAGTTTATAGATGCTGAAGTGAATCATGGTTCAGAATATAGCGTGGGTGATGACTGCCAGAGGAAAACTGGCTGATACTTAGTTGACAACACATATAGGTCTAAGACTGAAGCACAGACTGTTCCTGCCTGCATCAGCACTACTAAGCATTTAGAATATGAGAAGCCATAATCAAAAAAACTCAAGGGGAACCAGTTTCCCCTGCAGACTCATTGCAGTGCAATGTTGTTTCGCCTTTATTAGTGTCTCACATCAGGGGAAAAAGCTCTTTGTGGTGAGTTACAAAGCAATTTGTGATTCATTATGGCTGAGAGCAGCCTCTGTGACCAAACATGTCTGGAAACAGTCATCAACCAAGTAATCTTTGAGAAGTCTTTCAATTCCCATGCCACATCCATCTCTCTCCTTAAGGATAATTGTACTACCCCTGATCTTTTATCCTTAGCCTTGCTGGCTTTTCCCATTTTTGTTCATCCCTATGTTTCAGGAAAGGAGATAAGAGATGAACAGAAAATACAATAAAAAAGAACAAGATGACAGGAAAAAAGAGCTACATGTCTGAAGACACAGATTGTTTGTGTTTGTGTATAGCATTCATCAATACATCCATTACTATGATTCAGAGGCCTGGTTGGCATGTCATTGACCTACTATGCTGGACTCAGAGGGTGCAGATTGAATAATTGTTCTCTTCCTCTGGATTTCCCTTTAGAAAGCTGGGAACCCTGCTGAATCATCAAGCCAATTGCACAAACGTACGCACACACATATACACAAACACCTCCTGTCATGCTGCATCCTGTCATGTCAGCCAATCAGGGTCCATATAATTGGCACCGCAGGGTTTCTGATAGGGCGGGAGATGTTGACAGCTCAGAAGCGGCATGTTTGTGCGCCGTTTGTCGACCTGCGTTTCTTGTGGATGTGCAATTTTTTGTTGATTAGCCTGTATGTAAACACACGCAGGTGCACACAAGCTTATGTGCACATAACACACAGACTCACTGAAAATATGGCGGGGTTGCAGGAAAGGCGGATGTGGAAGAATGAAGAGGGACAAGATGGAATTGAGAGAGAGCAAACAGAAGAGGTGGTGAGAGAGGACAGAAATGAGAGACAAGAGAAATAAATTAGTTTTACATAGGGACAAAAAGGTTGAACTAGAAAGATACAGAGAGGAACATGAAGGAGGCAAGAGCTGAACAGAAGGCATGAAAGGAGGTTGGATATGGATAGAGAAATCTGCAAGCACATTATGTTCAGGGTGAGTGGCAGGTCAGTTATTTTGCAACACTTGTGACAGTGTGTGTCATGCAAAGGCAAATTTGTGGGTGTAAGCAGAACTGTATTAAAAGTATTTGGACGTCTGCAAGTGTGTGAGTGAAGAAGTGCGTTTGTGTATGTGTCGAGAACATGAGGATTAGAAACTGAAGTGCTTTAAGTTGAAGGACTTTCACTTGGTGACCCATCGTTGACTGCTAGCACCAACACATAAAACCACCCCTTCACAAATGTTTCTCACAAATCCTATAGCACCAACCTGCTAAAAAAAAAAAAAAAAGGTCTAGTGTGACTAGACTCAAATATATTAGATGTTCCATACACTGTGTTTGGAATAAGGCACACACAGCAGGCTATGGTATTATTACATTTAATAGACAGGAATATAATATATAATATATAAATTTAAGCAGCTTAATTTTTTTAAATCAGACATGGTTTGAAACAGGCTGATGCAGGTAATGGGAAGAAATCCAAACTTACAGGTGTGACTGTCATGATCGAGACTCTGACTGGAGTTCACATCCACCTACAGAAATAACCTGTATAATATCCTGTAGATAAATTCAAGAAAAGTGTGAAAAACTATTTTGATAAGTTCAACAGAAATTTTAAAACGAGGAATACACACAAAGTTGTTTTATGGTTCTAAGTGGGTCTAGTCTCTTTTTAAAATTTTGGAGTTTTCTAAAGTTCTGCTGCTTTTTGACGTTTGCTTTTTAATCAAATGGGTTAACCCATTCTTTACCTTACTTACCAAGTAAGTACTTACCCCCCCCCCCCAACCATGTTTCTGTGCAATCTAGTCAGATGCAACTGTGCTACTGCCATCCGGAGTAAGGGAGCATCAAAACAGAACAGTATTGAGCAGCCTCCCTGGCACCAATGACAGCTATCCACCAGTGAAAAATGATTCCACTCCAAGTGAAAAGGCATCCTAGTGTAGCAATGTAACAGAGCTGCCAGAGTTGTTTTCAGTATTTCAGCTTTTTGTTTCTCATTTGCTCAGCTGTTCTTATCATTTTGGCTGCTCCACTTATCCATCTGTGAGACTGTTACAGATGTATAGAACGAAGCTTCTACTACAGTTTACATAAGGACTTTCAAAACAAGTAATGCTGACATCCTACTTTGTAGTTCTACTGCAGCATTAAAAGGAAAAAAAACTTCCATGTGAAGTGAAATAAAATGTACACACACACACACACACAACACAAATCTGTAGTATATTCCTATAACTGTGGATGTAAATACTGACACTCAAGCTGATTAAAGTTTGATAAAGGAAACATTCAAATGAGAGCTTCATAAGGACCGCCCCCCTGGCACGAACTGTGCCAATGAAGTGCCACAGAAAATCACTCTCAGCCCCATTGTTTGCCAATTCAATTTACCTCCCAGAAAATTTAATCCCCAAGCTGTGCAGTCTGGCTTTCCAAAAGAAAGGAAATAAAATTACGAACACTCGGCAAGAGTGGAAGACTGGAGCCACAGACATTACACAGCACTGCTAAGAAAACTCGGAACTATTCGCTCGTGTGATTGGAAGACTTTTCTAAAATATAAAAATGTGGTATTGTCTTCCATGGCTTACAATATGGGTTTGTAAGCCTTTGTACAGCTGGTCAACTGAGCTTCATAAAGGTTTTTAGAAACTTATTTTAGTTTCATGATGTCCATATAGTACACATTTTAATCATCAGATACGCAAACACCAGGGGAAATCCCAAAAAAAAGTTTACTTAACCTCAGTCTTTCACATGGGTATCATTGCTACAGATAATATTTGCAAGAAAATTAATCTACTCAATAGCTCTTCCAATTACACAAGCAACCTCTGAGTCTCAAAGTCAAATGATTCGTGACAAATGACACTGGGGTAACAAGAAGCACTAAATCAACAACCGGGGGCAGATGCGAGCTGTGACCTCACACACAAAATTCAGCTTCAGTCAAAAAGCAGGCAAGAGGCAAGGTCTACTTTAAGTGTAATTCTTGTTTACTTCAACCTGACATATTATGCATGGATGTGTGTCATTTCACACTGAGTTTGCCCTATTTATCCGTAGTGATGTAAACAGATGAGCTCAATCAAATAAACCAGGATAAATAAAGGATGGAGGCAGAGACAGACAGGCAACCTGACTGTTCAGAAGACAACATATCTCAGGAAACTGGCATTATTCATGCAGTCACTGCAGCTGTGAAGGGCAGTGACTGCGACCTGCTGTTGACAAGTTGTAGATGTATTTAGCTTAATGGCCATTCCACGTGGCAACTTTCTAGGTTGACTTTTGGTCAAACACAGACTAACATTTGAAATTATTCATGTTTATTTAAAAAGCTGTGGTCATGCTGGTTGCCCTTATATATGAACTGGTTTGATGTATTTTTCCACAAATCTCTTATTCCAAGCTGACAAGGGCAAAGTTAGCAATATGACAGGATGAAACAAAGGAGAATTAAGCGTAAATGCTATACTTCACTGTTGGAGATATTGTCATTTTTTAGTCCCCATAGTTCAGTTCATAGCGTGTGGATAAATCACAACAGTAAGTAACTTCTGCCACCTGGTTTTCAGAGGACCAGTCTAGTGTTTTCACTCATGAGAGAGGGAAAAACACACTTTAAAAGAATCTCAGGTAACATTGGTTTCTCAACTTTTTTTGACTTTTCAAACTTCAGTTTCTAACAAAGCTCATTAAAAACTGGGTTGCTTATCTAAGCAAAATAGATGTAGAGTGTGACATCCTTTAAAAAGCCCAACTTCAAAGTGTCCACCAATATTATGGTTCTACTCCAAACAGCAGAGCAGCTCGATTTCTCTGAAGTGCTGCCATGTTAAAAGATTATAGATACTCCTTACTTAGAATAAGGTGCTGTAGCAAAACGCACTCTGCAACAATTTTAGGCCTCTCTAATGAAACGCTCCTGCCTCCAAAAGTCAATTTTCTGAACATAAGTAGTAAGCGCCTGATTTTCAGACTGAAAAAAAAAGTTTTCATGGTCTTCATACAGGAGCTGTGAAACGTGCATTAGTTGGACAAAAATGTCTTTATATAACTCCTTTAATTCGTCAACCGAAGCAGACATGGATGTTTTCCAAAGGTGTAAAAAATCAACCCAGACAAAACCATTTTAAAAATGACTGTGCAATGTTCCAGGAATAGAAACAATTCTCAAAATCTCCCAACTAGGATGGATTCCAACAGGATTTAGTCAGAAAGGGTCGTGCACACAGACGCATACACACATGCTGATACACAGGCACTTGTTCTCCACACACACAGTTTCTTTTTCTCTCTCAAAGATGAAGGTTTTGGAGGAATTAGTTCATCAGAGTATTTCAGAAGCACTGTGTTATTTTGGAGTCGTACTGTGAGGAGACTGCAGTCCTTTTATTTTAAAGACAATAAATTTTTTTCTCCGATTTCCCATTTCTCTTCTTTCACTCTGAACATTTCTGTAAGCTTCTTCCATCAGTGCCCGCTACATTTTACAACAGGGGACAAAAAAACAACAACATGACTGTACAAACTGAAGAACTTCTACACATAAACCAGTCAAACCAGCAGATTTGTTTACTTTTTAATAAGCTCACACTTGACTAAAGGCCAGGATTAGAAGTTAATGATCTTCACACTTTAGTAAAACGTGACTACGATAAATACAAACCAAAACCTGACATGAAGATGGGATGCTTTTCTTTTCACAATTGCTGTTTACAACCTTTTCACTGCTGGAATTTGGCCAGTAGTAATCAGTATAATAAGCCTATTCTCTTAAAAATAAAGAGAAAAAATGTAAATAGCTTTTTGCTGGTTTAGTTAATGTTTGAGTATATTGTAAAAAAATGTTTATCTATATCTATCTCCTGTCTATATTTATTAGCTTATTTTTTCGCTTCCACATATTGATATCAATATCAGCCTACTAAACTCTAGCCATGGTTGGTTTGAGCCAAATTATGGAGATAAACTATTGTCATATTACCCCAGTAAATCCTTAGCATATGTCATTAAGTGTCTCTCTGTGGACCAGTAACCTCTTTCCTCTTCCTCTCACTCCTTTCCTTCAACTATGACTTCACGTCTCTGCTCTCTTCTTTCTTTTTCCATCGTCACAATGGCGATGCCTTACAAACTCGTTTTTAGCAGCTCTCCCTTTCCCTAATCAAATCCACCCTTCCCTCCCTCATCCCTCTCTCTGACAGAGATGGATGGAGGCCTTCACCCATTTATCGCCTTTACATATTTCTCTGCCCATCCGCTTAACGACACACATTCATACACGCAGACTCTTCATCCCTCTTTCCATCTTCCTCAAAACTCCTGCTCTTTCCACACATCCTCAGCTTGTCACAGTACTGGGTTTCATTTTCCTCCAATCTATGTTACACCCTTCCCTCCTCCATCTTGTGCACCCTTCTGCCATCTTCTCTCTCTCTCCCTCACACCGCATTTCATGCAGTTAGCCTCTCCTTGCACCACTCATTTGTTGTTTTTGTTTCCATATCCAATATTGTTATGGTTCTCCCTCTGCTTTCTATACATCCTGAATGACTAAAGAAAGCACAATATGACAGGAGTGACAGGAGTGATAGTATCAAAAGGATGAGTGGGCTTACAGTACACACGACTGCCTCACGAAGAGGCCATGTGGGCGTTCTTTTGTTCCTTGCCTAGAGAGAGAGATAGTGTGTGTATGTCTGCCTCCCTATAATTATCATTGTGTGGGAAGACTGTTTTGCTATGCTCGTGGTTGTTTCGGTATGCAACCGTTCACCTAACTCAAGGGCCTGGATTGTGAATAGGAGTACATGCTAGAAGCCTTAGTGGGATTGAGGAAATTTCTGAGTGAGTGTGTGTGTGTGATTGCCACCATATCTGATCCCTGCATTTGTGCCAGTAGAGCTTGTGTGTATTTTCAGAACAATGCAGCGCAGCTCAAGTGCACGTCAGCAATATGGATTGATAGTCAAATGATGTCACATTTCTATTTATTTCTATCTTCAACCTCCTACTATATAGTCGTCAAACATTAATCTCTCACGACTCTGTGGTGACTGGCTGCTGTTGTGCACCTATCCACACCCCAATCAGATCTGTGGATTACTGTGCTTGTGATAAGTGGCTTTTGAGAGCTAATACAAATCCCCCTGTTTATAAACACTGCAACATTCCCTAAGTCGATTTAAGTCGATTATGAGCTAATGGGCATTTGTGTGTACCAGACACACACACCAGAATGCAGATCTGGAAACATACACATGCACACACACAGTTTATTAACATTATTAATTGTGGTTGGCATTTAAGAGGGCCTGGCATTTATAATAGCCCACGGAAAATTAAAGAATGAGACCGAAAAAGAAATTAGGCTATTAAGTGCAATAGGTTTTTCCATGTGAAAAACAAAGAAACTTCCTAACGAACACATACGAGCTTTTAAGTCATGCCTGAAGCATCTCATAATTGCATGCGTTTGGGGTCAGGTTCAAAAGTATCACATAAAACACTGTTAAAGGAAATTCAGTTTGAAAGCTATTAGCAGCTTCATATTAAGCTGGCTTTGGCCTCACAAAAAGAAGCTACACCCTCCCGGGGCTGTGGTGGGTGTTTACACAGAAACTTTTGGAAGTTGGGGTGAGGTTTGGTTCAGCCTTGCAGCTCTGAGTCGTGCTCCAACACTGGGGGTACTGAGTAGTTCCTTCCACAGACGCTTTTATCTCATGTTCTCGCTCTCACTTCATGCAGCCTTTCTGCTCTCTCTCTCTGTCTGTTTCGTGCTCTTTGGAGGGTTGAGGGTTCAAGCAGGGTAGCGTAGCAAGAGATTTCCCAAAATAGATGGCGCGAAAGAAAAAAAAAAAAAAAGGCTATCATATGGTACACTTGCCTAGGAGCACACACACTCAAAACACAAACACCTAGGCAAATGTACAACTACTTTAATGTGAAACATTCACATAGGATATTGTTTGTGTGATCTTTTGTCTCTGTCCTCTTGTTCTCAAGCTATCACGGATTGCCTACTCTTTCTCCCAAAAAGTATCAAGTAGGTCTTTTCGCTCCCTTGTGTGCGAGCAACAGAACAAGACATTTTCTGTACGTGCACACTCACATCTGTGCCATCCTTTTTTTATTGCAAATTCAGCAGCAAAGTCTTAAGAGCAAGTGAAGGCTTTCTAAGTGCACATTAATTCTCGCCCAGGAACAGACATGCTACACAAACATGGTGGGAGCCAAAATCTGCAACTATATACATTATGTGGAGACAGTAGCTGATAGGAGTGACTGTGCACACATACACACTTGCAGTACAGATGCTCAGATGTACGTGCACACAGACACACACACAAATGTAGTCCTGCACCTGTACAGTGTGTAAGATAAGACGTTATTGATCCCCAGAGGATAAATTCCAGTGTTGCAGCAGCGCAAGAAGCAAAATAAAGAGGCAGGTAAAGAGAAAGGGAGAAACAGATAAAATCAGAATTAAATAAAATAAAGTTATATATTATATCCTAGACCAGGGTGCCTATATATGATTACAGGTCAAAGCTGTATTTGACAGTATTTGTGGGCCATAGGTCTTTCTGCTATAAACAAAGCTTTGTGCCACTGACTGTTACATGCCTCCACTCCAACAAAGCCTAAAACAATAAGCTTAATAGGGTTGGGTTGAGGTACATCACACCACAGAGTGCATGAGAACTAGAAGTTGCATCTGAAAAACAGTAAAAAAAAAATTTTTTAATAAATAAAACATCTGTAAAGGTCACTGACACACAGATTTTTCTATATTCACTTAGCATGTTTGTTAAATTTTAAAATGAAAACTATCATACACAAGCAGCAAACAAGTAAATTAAATGTAGACACCAAGTCTTGCAATAGGAAGTAATTCCTCTTACAAATACTGACAACAAACCTGTAAAAACTAACGAGACCTATATGATTACTATGAAAAAGACAAAAAAACAACATAGGAGTGAAGACAAAGACAGCAAGAGAAAAGAAAAGAGCAAGAAGACAAGTGTAAATAAATGGGACAAGGTGCTATCTCTCTCTCTGGGTTAGATCGATCAGCAAATGAACGGACTGGTTACACCGCACTTCCGTGTGTGTGTCTCTGCGTGTGTCAGAACACTTCAATACTAGACTGCTGTAGTTGCAAATGAGATCTACTCTCTTATAGAGGAAGTGCAAGAGATGAACAGGAGAGGATGATGCGGAAGCCAGAAGGAAAAAGATTTCAGGAAACCTGGATGTAATGGGAGGAGAATGAGTGTGGAAGAGCTAAGAGAGAAAAATGAAGCCATGGGGAAAAAAATAATGTGATAAAGCAGATGGGGACGAAGGACTGGTGAGAAAGTTAGATAAATGAAGGAAGCAAGGAAGCATAGGAAGAGTAAGGAGTGAATGTGTCCCTGAGACAGGCAGAGCATGGCAAAGGACAGACGAAATCAAGTGTGTGGCATGTAGTAACTGAGACTGTGTGTGTGCATACACATTTGTATGCACAGTGACTGAAACTAGGATCAGAGGAAACAAGGAGGGCAGCAGAGTCAGCAGGCAATAGAAAGAAAAGACCAAAAGAGAGGTGAAGGGGGTGAAGGAGAGGAAAAAGGAGGAGAGAAGGTGGTAAGGCAGAGCTGTGACTGATAACTTTGTTGTACTCAGGTTGCCTCAAGGGCAGACAAGACAGAGGGAAAGAAAAGTGAGGGAATGAGACAAAGAAAACACAGAAATTTACAGAGCAGCCAGAGGCAGAAGGGTTATAAGATGGAAGGTGAGCAAGGATGGAGAGACAAGATAAAAGAAGATATAAAACAAGAGCACTGCAGTGAGAGATAAATGGTTGAGGATGGATGGCAAGGAAACAAAGAACAATCCCTAGTAATACAGTCACAGAAAGAGGAAGAGAGGCAAGCATGGCGCTGTCAGGGCAGGGTGAAGGTGTGGGTAGGCTTTCACAAGGAGAGAAGGGAGAGAGGAGGTGAAAATTAAAGACCGAGCGAGAGAATGTTGAAGACGACGATGAGACTCAATAATTACAAGACTTACAAAGCAAGAGTGAAAGAGGAAGCAAGGAGAGGATGAAAAGGTAAGTGGTGAGTGAACGAAAGAAAGGTCAAACGAAGGAGTTGCGAGACAGACTGTGCAGCAGGAGAGTGCGTGAGCCTATTGACATTCAGCGTGCCATGGGTAAAGTAAGCTGTCTAAGCAGCAAGCATTAGAAAAGTACGGGGGTAAGCTGGTCGAGCCAGGACTGAAGTGCCCTGCTCATTCCACAACACCTGACGTCAGGCCTTTTCAGGGAAAGACGCGGAGTAGACACATTTTTAAGCAGCATTTCACTTTTGGCGGAGCAATTTCCCGTTTTGTTATGCATGTCTCCACAGGAACTCAGGAACAGTCAACTTCCAATGTCGACTGCCCTAGGGACTGGCCGTCACTGCAGGCATTCGTGACTTTGTCCCAATCCCCCAACCCCCCTGAACTTCTCCTGCAGAAAGCTTTTTTTTTTTTTTTTTTCCCTTTTTTGAAACTGATAAAACTCGACATAAGGAAATAACTATCTGTGGTAGCATTGCTTATCTGGAGTGTACTGGAGTTATATTCTCAGGTTTGGTTTGAAAAAGGTACCGAGTTCCTCGTAGTTATTACAGCTCTCTAGAGCAACCAAGAGCCACTCAAGAATTTTGAGTTAAAGGACAGGTTCAGATTTTTTTCAAGTGTGTCTTAAAATAACAGTCAGGTACCTATATGCGTACTGAAAGAGGTTTTACTTACTATAATCATTCCCCCTGTTAATACAGGGCTTCAAGAGATGCTTCCTTTAAGTGATGGGGGCTAAAATACACAGACCTCCGCATCACTTCAAAAATGTATTAAAAACTTTATCCAAAGTCAATAACAGGCTTTAACCATCCAAATTAGTCACATTAAGTGAATATCTTCCAAAGTTGCAGCATTTCTGGTACATAATTACCTCTTTTTGTAACAAATGCAACCCAAAAGGCAAACACTATAAAGGGCAATACAAAGAGGTAATTTTATACTATAACGTTGGAAGATATCTACTTCATTTAATAAACTCAGACAGCATATGCCTGATTTAACTTTAACTACACATTTGAATGCATTTTTAAACAGAGCAAGGACTCTAGAGTATGTCCCCCATCACTTCCATAGAATAGGCTTTAAGAGGAGATCTCTTCGTGGCCAGTATGAACAGGAGGAATGAAAACGCAGCAAGAAAAACCTAATTTAGTGTTAATGTGGGCACATGACTGTTGTTTTAAGACACACTTGAAAAAATCTGAACCCGCTCATTTAATAGCAAACAGCAAAAGCTGTATTTTCTATCAATTCAGTCATTGTAGCCTATTAAAGCCCCTATGAATGGGTACAAACCTATCTTTCCACACTTCTTATCAAATCAAACTGCATTTCTAGCCTGAACTAATAGCCCATTGGTTTAATGTTCCGCCCAAACATCCTTTTTGAAAAGGAAATGCAGGACATTAAGGAAGCAATGATACCTTTCATTGGAGGCTAAAGTAATCCATATGTAATCTGTTTTCATCATCTATGAGTGGTACTGTTTATTTCCTTCCTTCTCTTTAACAGTGAGAACATGTAGGAGCCTGAGATAAAATGTATCATCACTTTCAGCAATAGGGTTCTTTATCTTTTCAATGCATACTGAAGGGTTAAAAAAAAAAACACTGTATCCTGTCTAATATAGACCTCACATTTTGGAAGCAGACCAAAGCAAACCATGTAGTAGGGAGGGGAATGCAAAATAGAGCTGGAAACCTCTGTGCTTTGATAGCAATACTGCTTAAATATGTGATCTAGATAGTAAACCCTTCTTTAGCCTCACACAGGAAGAGCAAAGATAGCACCAAATTAATATATTAAACCAGCAATTTCTGGCAACCTGTAAAGTCAGCATGACATACAGTTATGTCTGGTCGTTACTCAAAGTACTAAGTTGCATACATTATGTCACCATACAGCAGCCGCTACTCCACTGCGCACGTCTTCAGATTACTCTATATAAAAATACACCCATCTTTCTCCAGCGATGGTTGTTTCTGTGTCTGTCTGTCTCTGACTCATCCTCCGTCTCCTCTCTCTAGTCACCACAGCTGTGACTGTTATCAACACTCCCTGTCACTGTATCTAGGGTACAGTTGCTATGACAACTATTATGCATGCCAATCAGTGGCAGTGACTCATCTCTATATGTTATCACATAGGTAGCTGTATTTAGCAATTTATGTGCAAGAAGCATGTGTTTACTGGGAGATTTTCTGCATGTCTGCAATCACAATAGGACCCTTGTATGTGTTGCATTCCTCTGATCCTACTGAGACCTACATTGAGCTTCACTTGAGTACTGCTGAGACTGATAGGCTAGTGACCCATTTTGATTCCCTGACCTACAGTCTTAAGGTTGCTATGATATAACACATGTCTAATCTGCTCTTACAGGTTTCTAGGTAACAGTTACTATGGAGACTGCCTGTGTTCAGTCTTTTGGGATGTTGTTGCTAGGTGAAGTGAAGTAGTGGTACACAGGGCTGCTTGTATGCTTGCAAGTGGTACAGCAAGAAAGCATGTGTTGCAGGGGCGTCAACTATTTCTCTACATGGCTTTTTTTATGCTATGAAGCATCAAGTGGGCAATAGTGCAGAGTGGTACTCATTTAAGAGGAGGCCTTGGCCCACACAAGTATGTGTGCAGAATAGGCTCTTATTCCAGTTCTGTCTAGTCAGAGTAGGTGGAAGACAGGACACCAGACACAAAAACACACTTCAGATGTCACTTATAAAACAATGTCTGACAATGACCAGGGAATGAGTCTAAAACCCATATTGCTATTTTTCTCCCCCTGCTCTCCCTCCGTCTCTTTCCAGGTCTGTGGATAGCCAGGCGATCTACCATGCCTGTCCCCCCACCCCTCAATCCCAGCAGACAAAAACACCTGCCCCACACACACCACCACGAACAAAGGGCAGAACACTGCACCTTCCCCTCCATTATACCTCAGTCCATCCTCTCTCTTTCTCTTCTCCCTCCTCTCTTTCCCTCATCTTTGACATCCTCATCCCATCTCATCCACTGCGCCTGCCCCAGGGCTACGAAAAGGACACTTCCCGACTCCGTCCCTTTCCCAGTGTTTCACTGGCTGACTCTGGTCACATGCTGCCTGCTGCCTTCTTTGATTGGAGCAGGGGAGACGTGGGGCGTAGTCTCTGCCTGTCCCTTCCACTGTGTGTGTCGAAACCTTTCAGAATCGCTCAGCACACTCTGCGCAGATAAGGGCCTCCTGTTCGTCCCTCCACATGTTGACCGGAGAACTGTTGAGCTGCGACTGGCTGACAACTTCATCACAGAAGTGGGGGGGAATGACTTTGTCAACATGACTGGCTTGGTTGATTTGACTTTGTCAAGGAACACCATCCACCTGATTCGACCAATGGCATTTGCTGACCTGGAGAGTTTGCGCTCATTGCATTTGGATGGTGAGCTTAACCTGCTAAGGCAATTCAGAAAAGTATTCAGATAAAGCAAATGCCAATTTAAAACCCCAATGTGGTATTTTTTTTGTGTGTGTAGGTAATCGATTGACAACACTTGGACCAAGGGACCTCGCAGGCCTGGTCAATCTGCAACATCTGATCGTCAACAACAACCAACTGATCAAAGTCTCCGCCCAGGCCTTTGATGACTTTTTGCTCACACTAGAAGACCTTGATCTGTCCTACAATAACCTCAGGAGGTAAGCTCCTCCCTCTGTTTTGATTAGCCACACCCTTTTGCTTTGTGCACTCACAGAGGCTGATCTGTTAAGTAGAAATATGCTGTAATACTTCACAATTTCTTGTGCTTGGGTCTAAGTCTCAAGTATGTGCTGAAGTACTCCACTGCACACCACTCAGCTCTCAAAACCTCAAGACAGTGGAAATGGAAAAAAGGAAAAACCAGCTCAACACCAGGAGAGGACCAACAGCTTAGGAAATTGAATGTTTTGATGAGGGCCTAATTTTCTTTGACTGCAATTTTGTTAATATTTGATGAGAGGCATGCCTGAGCTCATGCCACAGTATTTGAGTGTACATTGTTAAGCTTTTCTATGTATATGATTTGAAATATAGCAAACGGTAGTATTCCACTCATGTCTACCTAGGACAATCTTTTTGCTGTCAATTCTGATTAAGATGTATAATTAAGAAGTATAATTTGTCTCCTATATAGGAACTATATAGGACTCTTTTGAGGCAGGGTAGGGCATTATACAAGTGCAATTGAAATGTAGAAAAAGTAGAGGGGCACCTGATATCCCTTGCATTTTCATTAGTTCAAAATTGATTTTAGCATAAGACAAATAAGAAATTATCTGGGTCTGGGACACTGGTGTTGAGCTGGTGCTGGTAGCAACTGGTACCAAGTCCTTTCTGCTTAGTACTGAGAGAGCTACTGCGCTTATCAGATGACGCAAAGCAAATTATTCTGTGCTAACAAAATTCTGCCAAACATATTGTGTGTAAGAAAAGAGCACATGCTGTAGTGAACAGAATACAAAACACACAAACTCAACAGTGTAACTATGACTATCACACCAAAAATAAATAAATTAATTAATTGCTTAATATTTATCCTATTTTTATGGTGCTGTTATCAGTTTTGACACACTAATTTGTCCAAAAACAGTTCTTTAGTGAATGTCTGCACAAAAGGCATACTAAATGACTACAAAAATGGGTCACAGATGGGACTGGTAAAACCCGGAAAAAAGAAGGATTGAGAAGGGAAATGAGCATCTGCTGTTGTTGTCTGTCATTGCTGTCACCATTAATTAGTCTTTGCTTATTGTTGTTTTCTGCAGGGTTACCCACAAAAGTGCTCAGAATACAAAGAGTGAACTTTGTGATCAAGTGGTCGTACACTTATTCTTTAACCATTTTAATTTTCTACACAGTAAAAATGTATCCACAAGAGATGCTGTCAAAGAAGTGAATCGGTCCTCAGAGCTTCCAACAGTTCTCTAGCCGCAGAACAAAGTATTAATTTGATAAATCTCACAATAATCTATAAATATTCCTCTGTTTCATTGCTACAGGGTACCATGGGAGTCCATTCAGAACATGGCCAGTCTGCACACCTTGAACCTGGATCATAACCTGATAGATCACATTGCAGAGGGAGTCTTTGGTGAGCTGTATAAGCTTGCAAGACTGGATATGACCTCCAACAGGCTCCGAACCCTACCTCCTGATCCCCTCTTTGCAAGGTAGTTCTTAAGCTTCATCTTTTGTTTCTCTAAGTAACTCAGTGGTAGTGGAAATAGTCTGTGGCCAGTGTCACCAAGGTGTTTTTAACAGTGCCGTGTACTGTTCTCTTGTGAGTTCACTGATTGAACATGGGGCAGAAATTATGATGTAGTCTCTTTCTGTTCTGTTTATCATTAGAAATGAGGTAGTCTCTCTACGCATGGAAAAGAAAGTCATAAGGTCAAGTGGCTACAAGATGAATAAAGTTAGGTAGAAAAGGAAATCACACCCATTGTTGAAGTGCCAACTAAGAGCCAATGAACTCAGAAATAACAGTCCAGAGAGAGTCCAGCTGTGACATGGTGTTTACACTCCATTTCTGACGGAAGCTGTCTTAAATAAGTTGTATGTAAAGGCTAAGACTGGTGTTGTATGCTATAACCACAAATAAGCTGTAGTCAACTAGTAGTTTTTCCAAATCAGGCCTTCAAGCTATCAAGACCAATTTAAAATTGAAGGTCAAATCACCACGTCAACTATACTTTCATCAACTTTACCCTTTTTTACTCTGTATTCAAATTCAAAGTCAGCACTGACTGATTCCATTATCCACTTCTCAAGTCTGCCTTTCTTTACTTTAGATAACGTTTTCCCTCTCTTTCAATCTTTCTTTTTTTCCCCGATTACAGGTCACACACAAATGTTAGCTGAGAGCTTTATGAAATACTGTCCTTTAAATTAACCCACCTGTGCTTTTATTATTGCTCATGCATTTAACCATGGGAGAGTATGTTGGTGAAGATTCTCAGTTATCCAGGTGAAGTTATCTGGAAGTTGAGTCATGGTAACTGCACTTTCTTCTTGTTAGGTCGAAACATTTCATGACTCAGTTTCCAGATAACTTCACCTGGATAACTGAGAATCTTCACCAACATACTCTCCCAACCCAACTAGGGTTTAAATATATGTTCTCGATAAGTACAGACCACTGCTTCATGCATTCATCCTGTTTTGCTACCGTTTCCAACTTACTGTGTTGTCAGAGCAATGTCCCTTACCTGTAACTAGGGCTGAGCGATATATCGATATTTTAAAATTATCAATATACTTCTAAATGAGATATAAAATGAAACAATATCGTAAAACTCGACAGAGCACTTTTGCCTCTTTCCTGTTTTGTTGTCCGACAACTCAAAGACAGCCCCGCCTGCCGCGCTCCCCCTCTGAACACAACTCACAGCCCACCCCTTCACACCGCTTCAAGAAAGCAGTGGAGAAGGAAGAAAGCAGGAGGGGTGAGGAGGAGAGGAGCAGGTTGGTATATGTCGAAGCAGTGGCTCAATCATCTGGAGGTAGTTCGGATTCCAAGCA
>JAUMHL010000011.1:12784976-12811391 GCA_032362345.1 Sandelia bainsii
AGATATATATCGTATATCGCCATTCAGCTTAAAAATATCGAGATATGAGTTTTGGTCCATATCGCCCAGCCCTACCTGTGACATTTAATCAGTTATTTGAGTTAACAGCTATTTTAGTTAGTGGGAAAACTGGGAGTGTGGTACACAGTGCTTTAGACCATCACCAGAAATCTTAAGGAGTAAACCTAAACCCAAATTCCGGTTTTGAAGTTTGCAAATTATCCCAGTGTCAATTTACACAGACCAACAAAAAAATGCTTGGAACAGCACTACTGATAAGTATTGCTCCTAGGTAGATTTATAATAGCTTATGGCATTTCCAAAAATCTTGCTTCCCTCATTTTAAGCAGCAAGCTCTTGAAAACTTACTGAAGTGTAGACCTGACATTGTAACATCTACTGTATAAACTCCTCCTTAATTATTAGAAAAGCAATAGGAACAAGCTTTCCTTAGGAGTTAGAATGGTAAAAGGAGTGGATATGACAAAACAACATTACCAAGAAGCTATTGACAAGAAGGTGAAAATGTAAATAATCTAAATAAGTTAATTGAACTTTAATCATTAGCTGACCGATTCCCATAAATACATGTTTAAGTATAAAGTGTGACTTTTACTGTATTGGTTAAAAATGGATTGATTTCTAGCTAATCAAGCACATTATATAGCATTTACAAGAATTCAATTAGGACACAAATTCGAGCAAGTTTATCATTTCTGATTTCTTGTCAACTGTCGTCTTTAGGTCCCAGACGGGTGCAATAAGTCCCACACCCTACAATGCTGTTATTAGTCTAAATTTTGGGGGGAACCCACTGCACTGCAATTGCGAACTGCTGTGGTTACGGCGGCTTATCCGTGGAGACGACATGGAGACGTGTGCCACACCTGCTCACCTGGCTGGAAGGTAAATATAATCAACTTGTCACTAGATAGTTGTCCTGTCCATTAAATCTTTAGCTCTCCATTCTAATCCCAAGACCTCTTAAATGTCAGTGGGAGCATATGGATAGATACAGGTTGAATGATGTGTGAATGAAAATCCTTCATTAGTCTTTTCCCAACTATGCCAATGCTACTAAAATTTTTGCTCCAGCCCTGTTATACACATATCCAATTAACGGCTTCATGACACCTTAATTGGATCATGTGTGTAAGAAAAGAACAGGCAGGTCAGTTAGGAGCTTTGAAACAATGATGCAATATATCTGTAGTCATTATTATAATAACAATAATAATAATCACTTTCTCCCCGCTGCATCTCTCTCCCAGAATAGTTCTGGACTCCCCCTAATCAAAAGTATGCAGTGGAAACAAAAGGACTGGCGAGGAAAATTGGCATCTGTTGTTTTCATCCGTCACCATCAATTACTCTTTGCATAAGTCCTGTTTTATGCAGAGAGCTCAGAGAGGAAATTGTTCAGGCTGTTATGTTATTGAACTTATTAAACTTTACTCTTAAACTGACAGACAAGAGTACAAAGATCTTCAGGTTAATGTACTACATTTATCTGCCAAAACCACCCCAGAGGGATAAAAGAAGACAAACTCCTGTGCTTAGCCAAAAAAGGCTATTCTGCACTTTCTATCACACACTGACGTCATCCTTCTTCCTTATCTTTGTCTCAGATATTTCTGGTCAATCCCAGAGGAGGAGTTTACATGTGAACCACCTCTCATCACCCGTCACACTCACAAGCTGTGGGTTTTGGAGGGCCAGCGAGCCACACTAAAGTGCCGTGCCATTGGCGACCCGGAGCCAGTAGTCCACTGGGTTTCCCCAGATGACCGCATCGTTGCGAACTCATCCCGAACCAGCTCCTTCAGCAATGGAACCTTGGATGTCTTAGTAACAGTTGCCCGAGATGATGGGGCATACACATGTATTGCAATAAACGCAGCAGGTGAAGCAACTGCCACGGTCGACCTGAAAATAATCCCCCTGCCTCATCGAGGTGGATCAGGTGGAAACACAGGGAATAACAATGTGAACGCTAAGAACAATAGGAACGTGACAAATGGGATTTTACGGACTGATCCAGGCTCCTCAGATATCAGCACAGGGAAAAGTGGTGGGATTAACAATGGCATAGGACATGGAAATGACATGGAAGATGGGAAAAGAGGTGGAGGGGAGGACGACGAAGGTGATAATGGCAGGGCTTCTGAAGGAGAGAGGGCTGATGGAGAGAGCATGGAGGACAACGAGGTAGACGACGATGAACGGAGGATGGTTGGAGTACAAGGAGTTACAGCAACCTCGGCTCAAGTCAGATGGGATTTGGGGCATTTGTCTGCAGCTTACGTGGTCTGGATGTATCAGATACAGTACAACTGCACTGCCGATGAGACCCTCATCTACAGGTCAGTTCAACTTTTTCTATATAAAACTTTATGCAAACAATAGGGGCCAGTATACATGTGATACATTCCTTAGAGTAGCATCAATCATTGACATCATTTTGCTACTTCATTTAAAACATCTTTTATGTAATTTTGCATTTAAAATGAGTGACCCTCACATTTCACCACCCATGGTTACTCAGCCTGGTCTCAGTACCAAAAACAGAAAAATCAAAACAACTGTAAAGAATTACTGTAGCAAAATATAGCAGAACAAAGTAAGCAAGTAAAGTTTGTTTATATAGCACATTTCTAGATAAAGATTAGCAGGAAGAACAAATCAAAGTAAACATCTGCAGAAACATGGGTAAAGATCAGTTGAAATGAACAGAAGGAGGAACTGAATAAGACAAACGTGGAAATAATATGGAAGGATGCAAGATAGAAATTTAACTGGTGTACTTACATGTGTAATACTACTGCACATCACATGAATTATGTCTGCATGCATTCCAGCTTTATTGTCCCTGTATTTACAACCATAGATTGATGAAATATTTAGCATATGGCAGCAACAGATAAGACAGACTGTTAGTCTGTGTTATTCATGGAATAATTGTCTTTATCTGTTATTTATTAAAAAGATAATATGCTGAATGTGGTATTCAGAGGGACCTAATGACAACAAGGAGAAAGTAGCAGGAAAGACAGGCACATAGAAATATGATTGGAAATTTGAGTACATCTAAATTCCTGTAAGTGATCATTCCTCACTTCTCAATCCCCCTTGACCCAGAAATCATTCCAGTCCTCCAGCTTGAAGGACATTTCAAAGCTCTTATTTTTGTTCTAAGAAGCGAGAAAAGAGGAGTGAAGATCCACAAGACCATCCTTCATGGAAGTCTTTTACCGCACAAACATACGCATTTATTTGAAGACGGTTAGCAAATGGAGGCCACACTTGATCGGCCTGATCTGAAACCGCATCAACTATTGAATTATGTGATGAAGGTACTTGGATAAGTAGTGATTTTATGAAGTGAAACGTTGTTTTTTGTTTTTTTCTTGGATTTCATATCTGCCATCTTGTTAAAGTTAGTGGATCTAAAACATTTGGCCTGGAAATAATGTATTAGTACCCTACAATACATTTTGATCTTACCCTGGAATACTAAGTAACAGATATATAAATAGGTACAAATAGATGAAAAAAATAGATGCAAATAATTACTGAAGTAGGCTACATTTACAGACTGATCTGCACACAGAAGTCTGTATACAGAATTCAGACAGATTCCAAACCAACAAGTCATCACAGAACTCTAAAGTCTGACAGCTCATCCAGCTGAGCTGCTGCCATCAGAAATAGACATTGCTTCAGATGACAATTCAGGAGAAAAAATGTCTCATTACTCAAAAAAAACCCCAACACAAACATATTTCCTTGTTTCCTCTGTACTCACGTCATCAGTGGGAGGAACTACGATACAAGAAAAAAATGAGACAGAAATAAGAGTGGAATGTACCCTATATGTTGTTATTATCAGAAGGATTGAGGTATAGTTAGGAAGGTGGCAGCCACGGGTGAATGAAAATAAAGTGGATGGGGAGGAGAACATAATAGTTTGAATGATGGAGTTGAGGGCCAGAAGGGAGAAACAGGTGGATTTTAAAACATGAGGCCTGGGAGATTTCATAGAGAAAGGGAAAATAGGAGATGAGCTTTACCCAAATCACCATTGCAGGGAATGAGATGAAAGATCGGTGATAGGAGAGATAGGAGAGACACAGAGTGAGGTGGGAAAGATAGGGGTGGGCCCAAATTGTCCAAAATTAGGAGGCATTTAAATCCATCATTAAAAAAGTAAGCAAAAGCACATAACAGTAATATACATGGGGATAAAAAAAAGAGTGGAAATTGGGAAGATCAAAGTTGTGAAAGAGAAAAGATGAGAACTGTGGAGTGAAGTGGAGAACTAATTTAATGATTGGATTGAATGAACTGAATAAGATCTCAGCTCCCTTGCTGATCAGCTGCATTAATTCCTCTATGGAAATAAGGGAGCTAGCTTGCTACTTAATGCTATGATGTAAAGGTGCATTATCTCCATCTACAGAGATGAAATGCAAAAATACTACAAAAATAAGAAAAGGAAGTGTCACCTACATCTTCACAGAATTAACCTTTTGATAACTTTGCAACATAAACTGAACATTTAGCTTGATAACAGCATTACAAGCAGATTTGTTATACAGGAATGCATCAGTAGTGGTGAAGACTCAGCTGTGCAGCCGGAGACCTAAAACTGACACAAAGAGACTCACACAGAATGCGGGGGGAGTCAGAGCCAAGGAAACCAATGCCACAGGAGAGATGTTGAAATTCTGCAAGTAGGGAGTAAGGGATTTCAAGTTTGACTAAATTCTAAACAAATCACACCAACAAAACAGAGGGATAAGAGTCTCAAAGGACTGATCTTGAAGATGCAACTGGGATATAAAGTCACAACCAAATTGGAAAACAGAAGGAGGCTTAAAAGGGAGACAAGAAGTCTGAGGGTTTTATGGAAGGGGTCAGGAATGTCTGTCTCTGAGGACAGATGGAGGTAATGAAAGGGGTAGCATTTGAAAGAAAGCATACCACAATCAAGAGGATTTCCAGTATAGATTTCTATCATGTTATCAGCGTGCCAGTGCCAATCACAATATCACCCTAGCTAGCACATCAGCTAGAGTCAGCCAAAGGGAGTCTGGCTTATGAATTCTCATGAATGTGAGAGTAAGATTTCATGCTTTCTATTAAGGATTTGTGTTCATATTTTGTTGTTGTGGCTGTTTGTCTGCTTTGGCAGGTAGAGAAAACCCAAAAGCCCAGCTCATCTGAGCTGAGGAAGGGGAGGGAGACAGGAAAAGGGAGGATTTAAGAATGGAAGGCAAGGAAAGATAGAAAAGATGCTATGCTACATTGTGAGACAGTGGTATACAGTGTGCAGTATATTTAAAAGAAAGAATGGAAGAACACATTGTGTGGTTGCCAGATATAATCATCTTTAAAGGTCAGTCACACGCTAGATAACAACCAGCCTCCATTTAAGCATGGCTTGTCCAATTCTGATGCGTCTCTGTGACAGTGCCAGGTGGGATGTCATCCATGTGGCATCCACTGGGCACCGCACACCCTGTCAGCCTTAGCTCCCCTGACACCATCAACTGACTGGAGCTTTGCCACAATGTTAGTGCCTTACTTGGATTTTTTTCCCCATAAGAAAATATCCTCAATTATCTCATGCAGGATGGTTTTCAGATATTCTAGTCAAGAAATAGAATAACCAAGGATTTCCTCAAGTTGCTATTTTAATGTCAGCAATTATAAAATTGACATGTCTTTCTTGCATAGACTTTGGTATAGCCTACCTGAAGGACAAAGAACAGGAGAAAGAATGTCCCTCCATGTTAATGAGGTAGCATTTGTAAATGACCTCTGTGCTACCTACCATCTGTTAGAAATATTGGTGTCTTTCCAGTGAGATTTTTTGGTTTCATAGAAAAATATCTCCACAGTGCCATACACAGGTATGAGCTGATTAGTTTCCTTTGAAACTACTACACAGCATATAGTGGCCTTACAAAACATGCAAAATTGTGAACTAGTAACATTTCTTGTTAAGGCTGTGTCAGAAAATTCTTTGGAAGTTATTGTACTGAATAATACTCTAAAGTGTTATGATTTTGTCCGCTTTATATACAAGGTAGACAACACCACAAGATACAGTCATAGAGCTCAATTATCGTCTCTGCCAGTCACATAATACTGGCATGAAGTAAACAGCACCTAGCACCACTCAAAGCTTCACAACAACATTATTTGTTTCAGGGCAGTTTTATTGGAATTGCATTGCACTCTACGGTATAAGTGTCACTGAGTCCAAACCATGTGTTTATACTGCAACTGAAATGCATTGTTCACCATCTCTGAATTATATAAGACACAGTTGTTTTCTATTGTGCTTCTGTGTTTTGTGTGTACTGTATATGTACATTTTTAAACCTTTTTTAATACAGGTAATCTGTTGGAATCGAGGTTACAATTATGAATCAGTGCTACATGAGGTATGTCACTGCAGGCATTTGTATGATACTTGTATATGTTAGAGCCAAATAGTTCTTAAGTTCAGAAGTCTTCTAAATGTACAGGCAGAAATTTAAGAGCTTTGACAACTTCCACAATTTCACTCCATTCACAACAGGATCCACCTTCCTGCTGGGCACAAAAAGTGCCATGTTTGGCACAGAATTTAATGGGACCAGAAATGATCACAGGGACACAAGGAGGAGGAAGTTGGCGAGAGAATCACGCAGAGTATAAGAAATAGTGAGAATAATGAAAGAGTCACAGAAAAGGGGCGCATACTTAAAAAGGACAAGTCAAGAGTTTGACAGCCATTGGAAAAGAGCAGATTAGAGCATGGATAATTAGTCACAAAAGGAGAGAAAAATGAAAGAATTAGAACCTAAAAATGAAGTGTATGGCAATACCACCCATATGCTAATTATACAGGTTATTGGACTTATATCTGACAGAGTACCGAACTGGTCTCAAAATATATTTAAAATTATGTGGTACATTGTGTAAACTACTACCCTGCACTGGAGAAATCAAATATTGAGAGACGTTTTCAGTTGCTGCCATGTTCCATATGGCTCTTTGTACTGTACAATATCATACTGCCTGGGAAACTGACATCAGCTTCCTATTTTAGTCTGTTGTAAGCCTGGTAACCAATGCAAGAAATCATACAAGAAACAAGATAAGTGCATTTGCTGAGGCAGGGATAGATAAGAATGTAAGTAGAGATGTGTGTTGGGCAGGGAGGAGACATGCAGAGACAAAAATGGAGAGAGACTATGGGTAAAGAAGAAAGAGCAAAAACCTAATAGGACAAATAATGGAGGAAAAGGGACAAAACTGGGTTGAGAGTTGTACCCATGGGGAAGATGTAATTAAGTGGTAAACTACTGTGTCAATACGTGTCAACTCACATCAGAGACTGACGAAGGAAGAAGACGAGAATGGGTCAGCACTCGATACATATGCCAACTTATATCATCCTGTAAGGTCAGAAGAATGGAAGTGAGGAAGAAATCTGCAGAGGGTTCGAGTGAGATTCATGTTACTTTTTATCATGTGGTTAAAATAAAATGAAGAGAAAATGATGGAGACGCATAAGTACTGGGGGATTGGGGAGAAGGTTATTAAAAGGAATGGGAAGGAGAGAGAAAACAACTGAATCAGGCACCACAGGGAAATAAGGCCAAATGAGGGAGAGAAAAGTGAGATAGGATAAATTAAGGAAAGCAAAAAGACAGGAGGAGGGATGCAAAAAAATCCAGAGGGGAGGGGGGAAAAAAAGAGATTGACAGAAAGACAGATCAGGGAAAACTGTACAAGTGATCACACTAAATTGAGAGAGACAGCCATTGAGACAGTAAACAGTCCAAAAGAAAAAAATAAATAGAGCAAAAATGGAGGAAAGGGTAAATGAGCAAAAGAAATAACATGGTAAGAAAAGGAAACAAGGGCAGATGAGTACAGATGTCAGCTAGAAGAAGAAATAATTACTTTGTTGTTGCTCCTCATCTTTCCTTCTCTCCCACCCCATCTCTTGCTCTCTCTGCCAAATACTGTCTACCATGCAGATGGGTGGGTGGAGGGTCAGCAAGAGAACAAGTGAAGAAGAGGGAGAGCAGGGAATGAGATGAGGAAAGGGGGACAAGATTCTACCACTCCTTTGTTCCTATGCTATCACTCCCCCAGTAGTAATAATTACTCGTTTCTGTGTCACCAGCTTGAACAAAGCACCCCCTTGTCTCTTTCACTTTCTCCCTGCATCTGTGTGTGCTGCGTGTGCACATGCCTTTGCAGGAACCATAATTAGAAGCACAGAGACAGACCCACTCATTCTAGATGTGTTAGGTGACGAAGCACAGAGCAGGCGTCCACAAATACAAGGGTAGTAACCTGTCCCAATTCTGCAAAACGAGTTGAATCAATTAGAATGCACTTTGTATTCATGAACATGCATTGTCTCAAGTGCACTGAGAATTTAGCTGAATATCATCTCATGTGGATGAGGATGCACCACAGAGCTGCATATTTGCATATTTATGTGACAATATGCATGTAAATGTGGTTACAAATGTATAATCGCTCAGTAGTAGCAAATCAGTATATCAAAGATGCATGACTTTGTGAATGCATCTACGCCTTACATATATATTTCAGTGAATTAGCTTGCTTATTTCTGTTGCTGCCAGTGTGGCAAAAACAACTATACAGGTGATTCACAATCTCATAAGAGAGGGAGTGGGATGGAGGTGAAGAGGGTTGATATAGTGAAGGTGGAGAGGAAAAGGGGGAGGATGAGAAATATAACATGAGGGCAAATGAAGAGGTGGCAGGGAAAAGTAAGAGGGAGGGGGGGAGGGGATGAGGTGGAGGTAGATAAAGGGGTAGAGGAGAGGAGAGGAAGGCAACAGCAGGAGTGACCTTGGATTCTAAATAATGGTACACTGATATAGCTGTGGCTAATAGAGATGTAGTACAGTGACTGCAAGAAAGAGAGCGGCTGGGAGGTCAGGTAGAGTCCGGTGGGAGTTGCTGAAGGATTTGTGGCAAGCGGAGCTGATTGGCTGAGGAAATAGAGAAGAGGTAAAACACAGAGGGTTACAAAGAAGGAGAAGAGATGTGCAGAAAGCATAGACACAACAAAAATGTAAGTCAAGTAGTATCACTGGAGGTTTATGTAAAGGGAAAGGAAGCATGGGTGATTATAAAGCAATGAAAGGGCAAAGAATATTGAGAGATAAGAGGGAGCGGTTGATCAGCGAAAAGAAGGAAATCTGTTCACAAAAGATGGATGGAAAAAGAATAAGGAGTATAGACTGTGTGACGATCGAAAAAGAGCTGAAAAGGAGGATAGAGGGAAGGATGGAGGATTGAGGGAATAAAGGACTATTGAATGGTAGGATTAGAAAAATAAGTCAACGATTCACTCAAGGTGTATATGTGTAAGGCATGGTCACACAATGGAGGACCGGTTGAATAGTTTGATGCTGTGTCCCAGTTTATCATGTATAGTATAGACAGCAAAAAAAACAGTTGTTTTATGTTAATCCCTGTGTATACAAAAATTCATTTGGTGTAAGATAATTCATAATGCAACAATACAGTATAGCAGGAAGCATAAATGGAAAATGGAATCAGCATAAGACTGTGTATAATAATGTGGCAGTGCAGTTTATTTTCCAGCACTGAATCCAATAAAGCATGCAATCGACAATATTAATCAAGCAGAGACACTGAGCGCCGTGCAAAAAAGAGAGGAAAAGAAAACAGGAGAAACAGACGTGCATCAACACTACAGTAAATTAAAGTAACTGATAAAACCTATTTAAGTACATCTTTTGTTGCAAAGAATCAGTCAAGTACAGTAATAGTCAAATCTTTCGTATGATCTATCAACTATACACATAAAGGTCCTGGATGAACTAGTACGACTAATATTTCTCAAGGCCTTTTATAAGCCCATAATATGACCAGTGCTTTTTATTCAACTTTTTATCTTTCTTGTGGGAAATCTGATTCAGCACCCACTGTCTTTACTATGGGACTTTGCAGGGGTAATTCACAAAGACAGGAGTCCATTTTAGGTCTTCACTCCTGAGATATTTGGTTAAAAGGCTTTGGTTTGATTTCAGTTCTTACTCTTTGCAGTAGACACATAAAATTACTTGCCGTCTCCATATTGCTACTTTATTTCCCAATTATAGTTATTGCTCTGAAGTTTTGAGCCTTGTAATATTGTCAGTCATTTCACAGAGCAGTTAGACACACTGAAGATGGAAAGTTCTTCGAGACTAATGAATCTGTTTAAAGAGTTTGAATGAATACCAGTATTTCCAATGTAGGACATGAAGCCCAATTGACTTTAGCATACCTTTTTCTTATATCATATAACTCGTGTCATGTACTGACTGTTTGCAGTTTAGTTTTTATGCTCGTTTCGGAGGGCTATGATCTACCAGGACAATTTTCACGTCAGTGTGTGCTCTTCAAAAGAGAGACGACTAATAATCTGGGATATGAGGTCATGGAAGTTGGCTGGTCACAAAAGTGTATTTATTTGTGGATATTGCATGAAGAGATGCTTTCACTCCAAGTACTGCACTACTAAGTCAAATAATGAGCCTTTGTCATGGTAACACAGACACACACACCTGGTCCCCAAGTTGCTCCAGCATAAGAATGAGTTAATTGGCTAATTTGTGACAGTGTGGAAATGCAATCTATACCAACCTAATGGCCACTGGATAAGGCTGATTTTAATGAGACTGCCCTATGTGTCCATTCGTATTATATTGGGACTTTGAGTGTCAGACAGGACATCATAATTTCTTATGAAATCACTCTGAGCTTCTGGTGTATTTCTGTGCCAGCCCGTTATTTTCCAATCCGTCCAAGGTGATTTGCGCAACCAAGTTTGCAACAATGCAATGTAATCTGGAGATTGGTTGCAATACCTGCAGATTGGTTGAAATTTAGAGTATCTGTTCAGCAACTTTGAGTTTTTTTTTTTTACCTTTAAGGATTTTACATACACAATTTTGAAAAAAGAAAAAAAAAATCTAAATTGCCTTTCTTACTCTCTTCATTTTAAAATGCATAATAAGCAGGATAAGGTTAGGGGTCTTCAGCAGTGGCTCCCCCAGTGTCTGAGTCACACAAGATGGCATTTATAGGATCCAGATCAAGTCTGAGAGGAGCTGCACTGGTTAGCAACAGACGATACAAACAATTCCTTTGATGTAGCATGAAAAGGGAGAGAAAGAGAGGGAACTGGAGAGCATAAAATTCAGTTGAGGAAAGATAAAAATCAGACAAAATATTCATAACAGCAACAACAGAAAAAAAATACACAAACGCACACTTGCCCACACAAAAGAGGGTTGGATAGCAGAGGGCAAAGCCATACCCATTAGCAACAGACACTTCAGATGTGCTACAGTCTCCCACACACACTTTATTCTAGTATGTCACGTACACAAACCAAAACCAACTGACATGAAAGAGACGTTCATTCTCGTATGAAGACAAAAACAAACATACAACTATGAACAAGGCACACAATTTATTTAAAACCTGTGCCCCTCTGTTCTCATTACTACCTCTACTCATTGATTTTCCTCTCTCAGTCACTCGATTGTTCAGCTCTCTCCATTTGTTCTGTCCGCTGCTCAAACACTTAAAATGAGGACACATTCAAAGCACTTCTCTCGTTATCCCCCGCAAGCACTCATTTATTACAGACTCACACACAGAAAAACATTAGCAATCAAAAGACAAAAACACCCTGACTTGTGATGACAATACACCATGTTTGCTAAATTCCTTTAATCAAAACCACAAAATGCCTAAGCTTTACTGTAATGCTAGCTCTGACCGTTTTATTTAAAATGGCCTCTTTTTTTCCGAAATGTGAGGTAGCACAAAATGGCTTGACGTTAGCTTCTTGCATGTATTCAAGTACAAGCATGCACACACCCCTGCACTGCAAACGAGCAGACAGAGTTCTCTTTTCATGTTCCCAGGGCACGCTCTCCATCAATAGCCTCATTTTACCTCTTTCTCCCTACTGCAGTATCCACTCCTGCACTGTTTCTAGCCATCCTTTCATACCTCCTTTCCTGTGCTACCTATCTAATATTCAACTACTTCTTCTCTGTCTTACAATGGTCAGAATATTCAGGCTTCAAATTAATGCACATATGTCACCTTTCACTACAACTACTGTTTCTAGCATGCTTGTCTATTTAAACTAACCTTATTTTGTCCCTTTTCAGAATTCTACCATCAACCAGTGACCGTTTCCTGTTGAAGAACCTAGTTTCTGGTGTGGACTATAACCTGTGTGTGTTGGCCATCTTTGATGATACTATCACATCATTAGCAGCAACAAAAGTCCTCGGTTGCACAACTTTTTCCACCAAGGATGTTTACCCAGCATGCCGTTCACTCCAGGCCCACTTCCTAGGCGGAACACTCACCATATTGGTCGGTGGTGTTGTTGTGGTCACCCTACTCGTTTTTACTGTAGCACTCATGGTTCGGCACCGTGTTTGCAATCATAGTGACCACCTAATATGTCACAATGGCAACACTGAGGCAGGAGGCAGTGCTTGCTGTCAGGGTGGAGGTGTAGGGAGCAGTGACAAAGGGGGAAACAGTAGCTACCAATCAAATGGTTCTGGGGACATGATGATGGTGGTCCTGCCCAATGGTTTGCCTTCCAAAAGAGGAGGGGAGAAAGACAATGAGAAAGACAAGGACAAGGAGAAGAAAGCAGCTGAATCTGTTTCATCTCTGCCCCCAAAACTCCCTCCAAAGCCCAGGCCTAAGCCTAAAGTCAGCCTGGAGCAGTTTCTCTCAGCTGGGGGGCTAGTTTCTACGACAACAGGGGCAGGAGGTGAGATGGCGTTGGTGGTGAGGCAAAGGAAGCTGGAGAAGGCGCCGCCATACACCCCTGAAAGTGACAGAACTCCCCTCTACTATTCCCCTTCCCCTCCATCCACCCTGCCCCGCCAGTCACGCTCCAGGGACCGCCCAAAACCTCGTCTGGAGAGAGAACTGACCAATCGTGCCAGTTTCTCTCTGGCTGCACCCCTGAGAGACTCAGAGCTGTTGGACTGGAGAATCGCTCCCCGAGGCAGGGACAAATGGAACTCCTCACAGGCCTATCAGAGCCCTGTATCCCCTCTAAGTCCTGCCTGTGGGGCAGTTAGCAAACGGCGGCACTCGCTGGACATGGGTTCCTCTGTTGCCCTTGCAACTGATGCTGCAGCCACTGTAGCCAAGCGCTACGGTGCTGTGAGTTATGCCAAGAGGCTGAGTGTGATCTGGACAAGGCGAAGCCAGTCACTTCATGGAATGCTGGTGCAGTGCGCCTCAACGACAAGCACATCTTCAACAACCAGTGACGAGGGTGAAAGTGGTGGGGGTTTTGGAGCACGCTGCGAGTTCCAACGTGGATACATCCATGCTTATAATACAACCAACTCCAACTCTAACACTGGGATCACTTCTGGGAAAGTGAGTAGTATAAAAGACAAGGGCAGAGAAAAAGGCAAGGACGGAAGAAGTGGTGAAGAACTGGAGGAAAGTGTTGTGTAGGGGTAGTGGAGCACAATAGAAAAAGTTAGGAGGGATAAAGGGTTCTGTACAGGGGCAGTTTGAATAGGATCTTGATTTGAGGAGGACTAAGAGGTGGAGTCATGAGAGAAATTGATGGAGTAGTAAAAGAAAGAATTGATTGCAGATGAGAAAGCAGAAGTTGTGAGTTCAGAGGGAAGGAGAAGGGTCAAAGAGTCTCACATGTGTAGCTCCTTGATTCGTCAAAAAAAAAATCAAGAGAGGGGAAAGTGTACCTGGAAGTGAGAGGAATTTTTTTTAAAAGGTTCTACAGCTGATCTGAAGAGTGATGAGAGAAGTAAGTGGGGACAGAGACGGAAAAATAATGGCGTAGAAGAAACTAACGGCAGAGCTCGAGAGAGATTGGTAAAAACAGACTTATACAAAGCAAAATATAGTAACAAAAAACAAAATTCAGACTAGACAAAGAGAGTGGCTGTTCTGAGGACAGACAACATAAGTGGTACATATAGTCACAAAAAGAGGGAGAGATGAATCAAAACGAGGAAAACATCAATAGAGCAAAAGAACAAAGGTTATATAGCAGAGACAGAGATGGTGTGAGCTCAGCGTGGATCTCAGTAAAGCCTAAACGCTAATAGTACCACACTCCTGCTAACATTTCAACTCTCCAGGTCCCCAGCCCCCACAACACCAGTGGGTTTACACTGGATCAAATAAAACAACATAGCCGGTAATACTAGAGAAATACACAGACAAAAATGCAATCGTAAAAAGATTTGGATAACCCCCGCTTGTTTGGTAGTTTTTATTTTCTTTTGACTCCAACACTGACAGCCATTGAAACTCTTTTTCCAAAACATAATGAATGTGACTTTTATGTGTCCTCTGTGGCTGGACAATGATTTTTGGCTTGCTGTGCCTGCGGATTATGGGAGCATAAATACAGAGCCGGGTACACTGGACATGATCAATCGATACTGGATGGAAAGAGCAAGTGCAGCAGAGACATTATTAAAAGAAATACACTGGGATTGCAATGGAGTCAATATGGATTACAAAATAGAAGAGACAGGGGTGTCTGATGGAACATGTGTGCAGGTGTGCATTTTTGAAAGACACAATGAAATTGGATGCCAGATGATAATGGACCAAACAAATTAATAACGCTAATGGATGCACAAGTGTGCATGCATTAATTGATCAGGGATAGGTTGTGTGTACAGATGTGGCTAGAAGAGTTGGGATCCCTACACTTACAAAAAAATAAATGGTATTTTATCTGAAATAAGTTGAAAGTAACAAAAGTAACAAACTGTTCTACTATTTAAAGGGATTAAAATGAGGACTCATAACAGGCCACTTTAGAACACTCCAGTGTTTTCTGCTCATCCATTCTTGGTGCTTTTACATGCATGTTCTGGGTCATTCTGTTGGAGGACCCAGGGCCAGTGACTGAGACAGAGCTCTCTGGCACTGGGCAGTGCGTTTCCCTCCAAAAAGCCTTGATAATAATCGGATAGTTCCATGTCCATATACAAGGCACCCTGTGCAAGATGCAGCAAAGCAAACCCATAACTTAGCCTTTCCCATGTTTTCAGTGGGGATGGTTGTTTTTTACTTTGAAAGCTTGTTTTTTTGTTTCTATAAACAAAGATGTGATTCACAAAATAGATAAAAAGCTATCAATTTGTTTCTGTCCACACTGCATTGTTTCAGTGAGGTATAAGGGTACCAACACTTGTAGCCATGTCTGTCTGTGTGCCTCTGTGTGTATCTGTGTGCACACATGTTTATGAATATTTGTGAGGGGCAATCCAGACTCCATTATTTCAAAAAGTTTGGGGCTTTCTGGACATGCTGTAAAAGATAAATCCAAAATTTAAGAGGAAACTAAAGTGGAGTAAAAGTGAAATATTTAAAGACCTTTTTACCAAGACCAGAATAATTTACCAATTTCCAGCAATGTAGCATGGTCAGAAAGCAACTTTTAAAATGGAATCAAAATTTCAAATTTATTTTTTCTGACTTCAGACTCCTTTGTGCCACATGAATTTACTTTAATATCAGACAGCGAATGTTTTCAGAAAGCAAGCGGTTTAAAAAAAAAAAAAGACAGGACCCATATGGAAGCCACTAACATTATAAACTCTTCATTTGAAGATTTTGTGACATTTATGATGGGACAACTGATCTACTGGCACAGAGCACAAAGACTCTTTGTTTCAAAATGGGAAAAAAAATCAAGAGAAAACTTGAAAATACATATATATAGTATATATATATATATATATAAAATGATGTTACTTGTCGCACCATGTGTTTTTGTTTTTCAAAGTTTTCTGGAGAATGATGTTAGGATCGAATACAACATAAAATGTGTGATTTTTTGTTTTAGACAAAAAATCTTCATGATTAGAACACAAAATGTGGATTATAACAAGACAGGAAAATCAAAACAGACACTGAGAACACACACACAGCCCAAGACACACACACACACACACACACACAAACAGATGCCTATAAACAGAACCAATTATGTTGATAGTTATGACTTAACCATTACCGTTTCCTTTCCGTTTTTATTTCATTTTGCCAAAGTCGATTGTTCTCTGAACTTGATATAAATAATAAAAATTACATGTATGAAACAGAGACAAAATCATTAACGCAAACGAGTAAGTACTGTGTCATGTTTGTGTGCATGTGTGTTTCAGTATGACTAGTCTGTCAGTGTGGTTTAGTACCTTACCAAAACCTGATTTTAAGACAGTTAAGTTCTATTTGAATCAGGTAGAAACAGATGAATGAAAAATGCTAACTCTTTCATTTAGTTTAACTTGTATTTGTAAAGATAATTCAGTCTTGATAAAAATATTTTGAGCTCAAGGTAAGCTTGTGAGTCAAAAAAAACCTTTAGTGCATGCAAGTTGTTTACTTGTCAGTCAGTGGAGCTGATAAGAAGGTAAGTAACTCATTGTTGAGGTAATTAAAACAGCATGCAACACAGAAAAGACGGGATGAGAGAAACTATACATTATAGTAAAGCAAACTTCAGGAATAAAGATCAGGTGTTTCAGGAACAGATGGAAATGCATTTCGAAAGACAAAAGAGTGCAAGTAAAGAAAAAAAACAGAACAGATCTGATACAACACAAACAAACAGAGCTGACGTCACAACAAACAGAACAGGAACTAAAAGCTACGAGACTAATGGATCATTCTGATGCTTTGTTATTTTCAGCCATTTCTACTGGTTTCAGACAGACTAACGAGACATTACAAGACTCATCCACTACCTGCCAGTCAGTTAAACACTAATTTAGTAGCAAAGCAATGACATGAGCTGGCAGAGATCTGTAACCAAAAATAGTTAATTAAACTGAGCAGAGAAAAATACAACACTAAATTCCCGATCATACAATAACAAATTTAACAACAAACATTCACTTATTTAATAATGTTCTTTATCTGGGTCACAATGGCAACAGGCAAAGCAACATAGTCCCAATGTCTATGTCCCGAGCCGTGGTATCTAGTTGTTCCTAGGTGATAACAGGGCTATAAAAGGACATAATCTGACAAATGTGTTGTGTTTCTGCATCCCATCCCAATGTATGCAGCCAGAATATCACCAAAGGGAGGTGGCGTGGGATGCAGGAACCAAAACAATACGCTGAAAGAAAATGTAGACCGCTACAACATTCAGCAGGGTGTTAATTTTCAGTTGGATCAGCAGTAGTAGCAACCCTTTCATACTAGAGAGTAATCTGATTAAAGTTTAAGTTTTTTACATCCCTTAATCTCACTGTATCTGCATTTACATTTATTTCTTCTTTCGCATATTTTGATTTTCTATTAAGCTGTTTGCAGACACTGTAAATGTTTGTGAAAGATGTGGCGAGAGAGAGAAATGTAAGAATGCTGACATACCTAGAGGTGGTAGAGATGATGATGAGCAAGGGAAACAGAGAAATGAAGGAAGGGGGAGGTGATTGTGTTCAGCTTTCAGTGTGCCTGTGTGTGCCTCTGTGCATATCCCCGCCTGAGTGTGCTTGCTACCAAATATGTGAGAGAATGATAGAATGAACAATATGTGCTCATACAGTGTTTGTTGGTGTTAATTTTGTCATGCAAGTACACATTTTATTAACAGAAAATGATCATTTGATCACGGCAGGATCAAACGCAATTGGATAAGTGATGCGTGTATACTTACATGTATATGTATATGTATGAGTGTCCGCAGAAGTATAGTGAGACATGGGAGACTGTGTGTGTGTGCGCGTCATCAGATTAGGGTGAGATTTGGTTTCACATTCATAAGTGGTCACATTAAAAGCAGGACTGAGGTTCTGCTACAGTCACCTTTGAGAAAGAGAGAGAGAGAGTGTGCTTTTGCCTCTGTGCGCTTATGTGTAATGGACAAAAACAACACGGCACATAACACTCTGCCCCCCCACCCTCTGCTTTCTTTGCCAAAGGCAAAACCCTGGCCCAATTTGACTAATTAAAAATTGCTGAGTAACATGCAAACACAAATGCAAAGCTTTTAACACACACACACATACAAATGTGCATATATGCACACCATAAGACAGCTTTGTGATAGACTTGCACGTTGTGTGTGTGCGCGCGTGTATCTTCAAAGGCCATGCTTGCCTGCAGCCAAACTTCCTCTGACATTTGAGGTTATGATCAAGGTATGATGCATTTCCCTGCAGTGTGCTGAGCAACTGCTGACTCAGTATTGATCAGGACTCAGCACCTCCTGCACTGAAACCAGTTGGACCAGTACTGCAACACTGAAGTATGCCTTGATAGAAACAGTACAGAGACCATTCAAACCAGTTCTTGCTGTACCAATTGTATCACATCAAAATATTACAAAACAAATGACATTTCCATGGCATCTCTGCAGATGTGCTACCAGTGTACAGTCTGAAACTATTAGAATTATTTTAATGAAACAGCTCAAGAAATATAAGTTCAAAAATACAACTATAGTAGGTTTTCTTTAAAACATTGACTCAATCTTGTTCAGAGCTCAAACTGATTAGAAGCGTAGACATTGTACTGTAACATGCATCAGAGTATTTTTAATACTTTAACACTGTAAAAGTAATAATCAGACACTGAAAACACTTGTACAGTTTAAAACATTCAGGAATTTAGTGTAATCAACTAATGTTAACATGCTAACCTGATGTAAATATAGTTTAATTAAGTTTAATTTAATAAGTTAATTCAACGTCAATGTAAAAATGTGAAGCTAAGAGAAAATGAATATAGAGAATATACACTTGCTTCTATTTACATTGGCTTTCAAAATGAGTATGATATTGTTTTTAGTCTTCATCATTTGCGTATTTGATGCTGTCAGTTACAACCATGGAACAATTTGAAAAACAGTCTAAAGACAGTGTGGCAGTAGAAAAATCACTGACAGTTCCCATCTAATTAGTTTATTTCACTGAAAACATGTATAAAAGTAAACCTCTGCTTTAGTTGAGATGTAAAAATAACTATTAGTGAAGAAAATTTTCCTTTATTCTATTGAAATTTAATTTGTGAGTATATAATGCAAGTTCAAATGTATCCTTCGGATCTATGACAAACTCCTGGTACAACGCTGTTTTCTAAAATGCATGTTCCTGTGCAACTAAACTGCTGTTGAGAACGTGCACATGTTTTGATTCAATGACGTGCTACATTTAAAAAATGGAAAGCGAGTTGCAAGAAAGTGGTTGTGGTGGATGTTTGTGAACTCCAGAGTCACAACCATAAAAGTTTAATAACACTAATGACACAAACTCGACATTGCAAAGTCGGATACTTTGGCAGCTATGACATTAAATATATTTGTTCAGTATTAATGTATTTGCGACTTGCCATTTACATTAAGCTTCAACATATCGTCATTATGTTAATAGAAAACATAATCCGGTTGCAATAACAATTTATAAAATAGTGTATTTGCCTTTTTGGGGTCGACACCTCCATTTTCCAGGTTCTCATATGAGCAAATGATCATAGGACCCATGTACTTTTCGACTGGACACTTCAAATGAAAACGTTATTCTAAATAACAAAGAATCCACAGCCACCCAGTCAGTAATAACTGTTTGAGTGTGTTATTTAATTGTTTTTTATGTTTGCAATTATGGTTAACAAGGCCCAGGGGAAATGATGCTTGAATGATGACTACAAATTGTCAGGACAGCTAATGATGATGGCGGATGGCTACACAATGCTCCAAATGAGCACAGGCGCACACACACTGTATAACAGTGTTGATCTAAGTTAAATATCAGCTACACATTCTATTTGAAGGGATTCTCTGAATACATTCACACATCGACTTAAACAATCAACGCCTTTTACCTGCTACTTTCTACATAATATATATGTCTATTTCTCTTCACAACATTGCCACAAAATCAAGTGACTGTCAGTAATTCACAGTCAACAGTTCTTTGTGATATAATTTTTTGTCTGGTTCCCAGAACCGCTCATGACAAACAGGAAGCAAGCCTCAGACTGATGTAGAATTGATATTGTTAAGTTAGGGTGTACTGGAAATGTGCTGAATGTTGATAAAAACCAAGGGACAGACAACAGTCTGAACTAGTGTTTAATTCTGCTAAAGCAGCAGAGTTTGATAATGACATGCTACACAGAGCACCTTTAAATGAACAGATGTGAGACGAGATAGACGAGAAAGAGAAGACAAAAGAGACAGAGAAAAGATTCAAAGGAGGAGAAACAATGCTCAAATAGAGAGGTGCAAAAATGATAGAAGGCTGATCCTCCTGCAAGGCTTTAGCGTCATGCATCATTTCCTCTATTTTTCTTTGCTCTTTGCCTTCCTCTCTCACCATGTCTGCACCATCTTTAATTTACCCTTCGATCTAATTTGCTCCTCCTTCATCTCCACTGACTCAATCCTTTGTTCACTGCATTCACTCCTAACCTCCACCTCCCTTCGACCTGCCTGCTTGTATCTCTCACTGTTTTCCCAGGTTTCTCTAGCTGTCTTTCACTCGTTTCATTCTTCATTCCCAACTTTAAGAAAATATTTTTCTTTTTGCCTCTGTGGCAGCATCCCTTGAAGAATATTAACCTTCTTCCTTCTCTGTGAGTCCTTTCCTCCCTTTAGATTCTTTGTTCTCTGTAATTTTAATGTGCCTCTTACTGTCACTCCCACTTTCCACTACCGTATCACTGCCGCCCCACTCACACACTTTATATATTAAAATTCCTCTCTACTTTCATTACTGCACTCATATATTTTGGCATTTCATCTCTGCCCCTCTGTCCTTGTCCCATTTTATTATTTTTCTTCATTTTCTCCTTTCTTCCCCAGTCGCTCTTCTTCCTAAACTCTACTCTACACAACTGGAAACTCAACTTTCATTTATAGCTTTCCAATCTAACTTAAAATATTTACACGAGTATGTGAATGCAATGGTAAATGTGAAACAACACCAACAACATGCACTATAAAGTTAGAAATCTACACAAGTGAGGGCTCTTACAATATCAGAAGGCTAAATCTATGCAAAATTCTGATTTTAATGTGAAGACCTTAAAAAGCTTAGGTACATTTTTTACTTCATTCTTCCATTCAGCAGCTCTCTCCTTCACATCTGCTCTCAATCTCGCAGTGTCATTCACACATTTGCCTTTCAGCTACTTATCACTCAACTGATGAGTAACAGAAAATGTTTTAAAGACACATTGATTACCTCCCTTCCTTTCTATCATCTCAGTGACAAACATTCCTTCCTTTGCCTCTGTCTCTTTCTCAATTTCTGCACGTCAAACCTTTTAAAATTATCCTATTCATGGTTCCTTTGACCACTTGAAATATGGTGATTGTCAAGAACAGAACATAGACTTTCTCTAGAGCCTTTTATCCAGTGTGCCCTGCAACAATCTGAGTACGGAGTACACACAAGGAATAGGACCCCTGATCATGGCATTGTTGGTAAAATAATTTACCGAGTTGCACAAGGTGATGCATTTTTCACACAGCTGAATAGACTGGCTCAGTGGGAACACTGGTCTACCACTCAAAGACTATTACTTGTATTTGTTAGAACGGAGAATGGCGGTTTCACCGCTGTGGGCCTCATTCATGAAAGATACATATTGACAGAAGCTTTACAATTTGTCATCACTAAATCCAACGCACAAAATTGAATTTAAAGCTATGTTAACACATTTGAGGAGGTAGGTAGAACAAGCTAAAACAACATTATAAGGTAAGATGTCAGCAAAGAGCTGTCCACTTACACAGCAGACAAAGTTCTACATTAGCATTTGTAATTGTTTATGTCCAACAAATCTCAGAGTATTTAGTCTCTCTTAACATAACTAAGATTTTCTACCTCTCTCCATCTTGCTGTTTATCCTATTTCTGTCCCTTTTGCCATTGTGTCCTTTCTTTGCTTTCGATGGTTTTACAATTGTTTGCAATGGGTTTTTTTCAACTCCCTGCTCTTGATCACTTTCACTTCTGCAAGCTCCTCTTCTGCAGTCTTGTCTTGCAACTGTGGGAGCGCGTCACTTCACTGGCAGCTTTTCTTAAAAAAAAAAAAAGAAAAAATAATCTTGAGCAGCTTTCATTCTCTGCTTCTCCATAAGGTATTTTCTGCTCATCCCTCTCTGTCACTTATGTTTCTTTGGTATGTTCTGTTTCTCTTACCTATTTCATTCCTGACATCCCTCTTCTCACATTTTGTCCCAGATGTGATCTTGCCATTTCCCTCCTGTTTCCAACTTCACCGCAGGGCCTCTCCTGCTCATCATTATCTCAACACTCCTCCCACTGCCCATGTCTCTGCCACTTTTCTTCAGGAACAATAAATGAACCGGGTTCTCTCTGCACTTTTTGTGATCTTTTACTCCCTGTTCTCTCTTTTTGTCCTCCATGTGGTGATGCTCCCACCTATTCCTCAGACTCATCATCCCCCGCTACCTTCAGACAGGAATGAAATCTTGTAACTCTTCTCATCTTGACATGTTCCATGGTTTCTTTTTGGGGAGTGTGAAAGCAGGAGATCTTGGTGTGTGCGTATGATCATGAGAGACAGCAGCAGAGAAAGAGAAACAGATACAGTGGTGTGCTGTCTTTTAGGATTTCTGGAGAGCAAGCAACATGCGAGGACAAGAACAGGGAGTGAGACTTTGTCCTTGACCTTACTGTTGATAATTACAACTACGAACCAAACTGAGATAAATCCCCCACCCAGCAGCCCAGGTTCCTCAAGTCACACAGTGCAGACATTGTCAGGAGTGAATCTAGTTTGTAGCACTTAGTGTATAAAGCAGAGCTTTACAGCATTTGATAATCTCAAGCTCAGCTTTAACTGAGTCTAACTGCTGTGAGAAGGTCCTTTAGCTCTTCAGCTGACAGCACTAGCCAGAAATTAATTTAACCTTGTTCCTTATCTACCCTAAAATGCCCGAAGGCTAAACAGTGCAGGGGATTATTACCATATAATATTCAGTGTTTAGCTGCTAGTAGATATTTCAGACATTGGTGTGTTGTTTGACTTGGTGCTAAATACACCATTCTTCACTTAGTGGAATCTACTGAAACTTTAAATAGATGGGAAAGGAAAAGAAAAGTCGGTGCTTCTACTGAGGAAAAATGTCCGTATTGTGTTTATTACCCAAATGAACATGTGTATCATCATCCAGAAAGTGATGGAAAGATTAAAAAACAAAATAGTGTGCAATTAGCACTGCAATTAGTACTCTTGTAGGTTTTAACTTTAAAGCTTTGACTCATCAGAGGCCTTTCTGTGTCCAGCACAATTTTGGTTAATGCATACATAAGAGATGGTTTTTAATGCAACCCTAACCCTTCCTGGAAGAAAACCAAAAACTTGAGGCAGTAAAAATGCTTTAATCTACTGGCAATCATATCTAAATTAAAGCCTAAATAATTTAGTTTTAATCTCTTAAAAGAAGGAGAAAAGACTTTTGTATATTACAAAGGAAATCTGCCATAAAAAGCTAATCTACTTCGTTATCTTTTTTCTCCACCTCTCGAGGTGTACAAAATATTTGCAGCTACTGTATGTGAGCTGCACATCATCATTCACTGCATCTTAAAGCACAGCTTAGCTTGTGGTTGATCAAAGTGTTGTCAAACATCTACAGCACAGAGTCTACATAGAGAACACTGAAGCTTTGAAAAATGTCCCATTGCACAAAAATACTGAAGAAAATCTATTATTTTCACACAAAAAATATCAGTTTAACTGCATAGAGATGTCAGGTGTTTTTATTTTGCACTGTTTGTAAGACACTTCTCAAAACTTGCTACAGTAAAACAGTTTTCAATGTGTGGAAAAATACTTAAAACAATACAAAACCTGAGGCCTCCTCATTGCACAAAACACATGTCAAATATTGGCTTTAACTCCAACATCAGATTATAAAGTATCTGTGAAAATTGCAAAAATAATACCATAATAATGCCACTGAGAACACAAATAAAACACACATAACCGCTTTTTATCACCAAACATATTAGTTTGCAGAAATACCCATTATAAAAGCACGTTACACTTTAAGAAATCATCAGTGCCTACCTGAGCACACTTCCATTCAAAAACAATGTTTAGATCATGTTTTGTTTTAGAGAAAATGCCAGTAGCCTCCAGCTATAATTTGTCAGCGATGTCTCAGTTCATGTCATTGGGCGAATAAATAACGAATCATTTAGTCATTGTGCATTCTCACTTATTATGTACAGACTGACTTGCATGTGATAAAAAAAAATAAAATTCAACCAAACCCAAAATCAACTCAAGCATGGAGGATTTTGGTCAGTGACCTAGAGGAATAATTACTGATTAGTCTAAAATCTATGCAGAGTTCAACAAAAAGTGAGGTATAATCAGTGTCCTATTCTTTGCCATCACATTCAAAAGATACAAAGATAATGAAATATTTATTCTGTAACAGATGTCACAGCTTGCTCTAATCTGTGGAATGTGTTACAGAGCTCTTCTTGAAAACACGATGTGTCAGTTCCTGTGAAAGATGGTCACACTTTGAGGAGAGACTTCTCGTTAGGTACTTTATTTATAACTTTAGCACCGGACATGAGATTTACTTAAATCATCTTGATTTAATTTTGGTCTTGTGATGAAAATGTATATTTGTATATGCTGACATTTATCTTGGTACTTTTTTCTTTTGACAGCAATATATACAGATAACAATATGGATAAAAAGACAAGATATTGAACTAAAGTAACATTACATCTACAGCACAACTTAAAATTATCTGGCCTTTTTATACATGTCTGCATGTTGCTTCCAAAAAACCAGTGACGAGAACAGGTAACACACACACACACACACACACACACACACCCCACGTTACTGAATGTAACATGCTTCTTATTGAAGTCAAGTGGCTAAAACAACAGACATTTTGAGCAGCAGAGGAAACTGTTTTAATTATCGGGTGCTACAGTTGGTGATTCCACAGATGCTTCAGATCCTTAAATACGACTTTGCATTAGCACTGTAATCCCTTCATGCCCGTTTGTCCATCTTTCACATTATCGTTAACTTTTTAAATTTTTTCTTTGCTGGAAAATGTCAGACTCACAATTCTTTAACTCACAAGTATTTAGTTTTAGTCATGTTTTACTTGACAAAATAACACTGAATTTGTGTATGTTCCATGTGCTCCCTAAAGAACAGACCTTCACATGACCCCAATAAAAAGGCAGCAACACTGCCTGTGCCACCTACACACACCAGTCAACTTCCATTTGTCAGTAAGCATGAGGCCTTTTACCTAAAAAAAAAAAAAAAAAGGGAGAGAACCCCCAGTATGTCACTTGTCTGCTGGTCTACTGCAAGTAATCCCATAATTAACAGTGCAGTGCACAAATATCAGTAAACTGTGGTTCATTAAACATCTGCAGGGACATCAACAAGGTCTACACACACACACACACACTTCACCTCTGTAACCTTGCAAGCGCTGCTTCACACCCACAAGCCCACTGACCCTGTCCCTTCTGTGAACTTGGGGTTTGGTCCTGCTGGATTTGAACACAGGCCTTGCTGAGTCTTACTGAATATGATTAAACTTTCCAACCACACACGGCCACTCCAATGCTTTGGGTGGATTTGATGCAAGTGTTCAATCATTCAGAGAATACACACACACACACCGATTTAAACCTAAACTGCAAATACACAGACACAAATGAAGATAATGTTAGCTCACATCAGCTACACACAAGGCAGTGAAAGTTTAGTCCAACTTAACTCCAATGAACACCCACGCACATTTCAACTTGGAGGTCTGTGAACACAAAGCCAATAATAAAATACCAGACTAATGTAGACGTTGAGAAACTGAAGCAAGGGGGCAAGAGACAAATAAATGAACAGAAAACAAATATGATACCTGGAAAGCATGCTGGGAAAAAAAACTAGTGAATGACAGCACAATAAAATTAGAACTGAAAAAGTAAAGAAAAACAGCACAGTGACAGTTTAATTGAAAAGTCTTTTATCTGTATATACATAATCACCAATATGGTATTTGAAGACTATTTTAAATAGAATAAACTCCAACAATAAACCTAGCCGGACAGTGCTGTGCACAACTTAAATATCTCTGCTTAACCGATTTCATTACACAGTCCACCACTATGCTGGGACGCTCATTATAGTCTTAAACACACACACACATTTTGACATCATGAGACCAAGACGACACCTAACAATTGATCAACAGTATCTCGCCATTGCGAGGCTTCAAACAGGATGTTCTCAGACGGAAGTGGCCACTGAGCTTAGAGTGTCACAGAGTGTCAT
>JAUMHL010000011.1:12811491-12827927 GCA_032362345.1 Sandelia bainsii
GTGCCACCAAACTGTATGTCTCTTTCATATAATTGTGTCCATTAGTTATCACCTGGGAGACAGTCCTACATTTGGTAATAGTTCAATAGTTACATGTCACATGCAACTATAATTTTATGTGTTACACACTTGGTTTGTAACTTACTTAAAATCACTGGTTACTGAATGTTAATTCTGACTGTAAGATGTGGGCTGTGGTAGTGTCTGTTTCTAGAACTAATATTCATTGTCTCTGGTTGAGGTATTTACATACTGAGTTTCTCAGACGAGGAATGGGCATTTTAAGCAACCGCGCCGAAGTGCCTTGTCTCCACCTATACACTCCTTAAGAGTATATATGGTCAGAACAAGAGAAGAAGTTGGCTTTTTGTCTTTTTCTTTTCTTCACTTTTTGTCTTTTGTCCGCTCTTTGTCTTTTTCATGTTTTTCTTTTTCTTCTATGTTTCATTTTTCTTTTTCCACCGACTTTTTGTTCCAGTAACTCCTATGATTTGACCGGTGCGGTTTCATTAAACTGTGCTTACAAGATAGTTAAAGTGAGTTGAAGTTTGCCTGGAACATCTGTCTGACATAGCGAGAAGGAAGCCCACAGGCCTACACCGACACACCGACGTGCTGCTTGAAAAGGGACCGACCAAACTCCATCTCGCGTCACCTGGTTAAACAGCACCGGAGTCCGTCAGAAGAAGGACAGAGAGAAAGAGAGTGAATTGTACGAGTCGCCTGCAGCTTCAAGGCCTTACATCACGTGGTTAATCAGGACCGGAGTCCGAACCCGGAGGAGGATGAGCCAAGTTTCCCCTGTGGTAAAAGTAGGCTAAAGCTAACCTTCTGTGCTATGTAAGCTGATGTCCTTGTGAACAAGACCACTAAATTGGTAAATTCCTATTTTTCCTATCTATTTCTGTTATTACACTCATGAAATGCTACAAAAACAATGTGTCATTTGAGGATTCAATTATGGTTATGTGTCAGCTTGAAATCATAGGTTAAACATGATCAAAAAGAACAATGCCTATCAGATGAATCTTTCCAACTCTAAAGCTGGGAAATACATATTTTAATACACATTGCAATATAACATTCAGTATCACTGAGGATTGTTATTGAGTTCTAATTCTATAAAATAAGCTACCGTATTAATCTTTCTATTGTTTGTTCATCACATTACAAATGCACACCTACCTACCTACCACCTACCTTACACTAATGCACTCTCATACAACAGAAAACATTAGGACACACCACAAAATTGTCTACTTAATAATTATTATAATTAGACACATTTGTATCATACTATACACAAAACCATTTTGATCTGATGTGATAACTCAACTATAACTGTTTTACCTGGACAGCTTAACAGATAATGCTGCCTCATGCAGTCAAAGCAAAACATGCTGCCAAATGTCAAACCTACTGGTACAAGTAGAAACCAGTCATTAAGGAAGATGTACGCAGGTTAAGATGTTATTAAATGAAACCAAATCCATTGGCCTAACAGATGTAGTGGTGACATTTCCAAATTAATTTCTTTTAACAACATGAGCTGAATGCTATGATGATACTGTGGTGTGGTTTCATTAGTTTGCAATACAGTTATGCAAGCATGAAATATGCCATTCACAGAGACATTGATAAAATGATCACAAGTTTTAGCTGTAAATTTGCTATTCTGTAAATGTATGGACTTAATGTACACAGAGTGTTTACCCAGAAGCAATGCAGAAACTAAGACAGCAAAAGCTCAGAGGAAAAATATATCAAGATGAGGTACACAAGCAGAGGGAATGAAAACAGAAGAAAAGAAGCAGACTGAAGTAAGCAGGGCATGCAGTTACCACACATGTCCTGTCTTCATTGTCACCACACCATCTTTCTTATTGCTTATTGAGTTTAAAGCATCAAGCTCTGCTTAAAATTAGACCAATCTCCTTATTCCCACACAAACACCCTCTCCTGCACACATGTGAGCACAAAGACACGGAAACACACACCTTATTACTTAAATAAATAATAAAGTCTGGATTCTCTAAACAATCTTCCCTCGCTGTGCTATTGATCTGAGCACTATCCATGCATCCTCTCACCCCGCTGTCTTTCACTGAGCCCCTTCCCTGATTCAAATTTCTTCAATAGCAGGAGCCGCATTACAGAGTGAAATTGAGACTGCCAATCCTATCTTATCACAGATAAACACAGATAAGAAAATGCCATTTTGCCTTTAGAGAGGCCCATGCATCAGAACTTTACCACTTTTTTCTAGCTTGTCATCAGATGTCAGCACACAACAAACAGTTATTCTACATTTTAATGTTTGTAGTGAGAAGTAGCTGAGACCGGGAGCCTGTGCTTGATTCTGTTTTAATTGACAATTAATGAATCCAGACATTAGCTGATCCAAACACCTGGCTAAGGGCAAGCTATAATTAAACTCATTAGAATTAGAAAAGAAACTTTTGTTCTCAATCAGTCATTAAAGCAGCCAAAACACAAGGCACTCTCCCAAAGTAATTTCTCTTTCTCTCCACCCCTCCCTCTCCTCTAGCATTTTTAAATGGTTTGCCAACCCTCTTAATAGCACTCTTTGCATTGCTTTCCTCCATCTTTAGCACTTTAATTTTCGTCATGATATTCCATGACTCTCCCATTTCGTTGGAATTTGACCCATTGCCTCCTGAAGTAAACAAGTTCAAACCTACAACAATTCATAGCTCTTCAGACACTGTCTCTCACGCTACTCTTCTCATGTTTAAAATAGTTTTCTGTTAGTCAAAGTCCTACTCAGGGAGTCCACACACAAAACAGTTGTGTTTGTGTGCTGTCTGGCTTCTCTTAGAGACCAGAATATCATGCATCTCTTTTTTTTTTTTTATCGGTTAATCGAGGTGGAAATGCCTTGTGAAATTTGATGAAATATTAAACAGTCTATGCTAAACCCAATCAAGAGATGAATATTTTTCTAAATATGACTGTTATTCAGTCGGAACAGATTCCTGATGAATATATCAGCAACACTGTATTATATTCGTTAAAACGCCACACATCTTAATCTAGCATTCCTCAAGCCAAACATTCACATACCTGAAGTCCATTACTACAAGACTGTAATTTATTTAGATCATATCAATCCATGGGAATTATTTTTTCCAGTCTGCTGACAGGAGAGCAAAGTACTTATCCAATTATCTCTGTAAGAATGATTTTAGTTCTTTGACAGGCAGCTGAGTGACAGCTTCTGTGAACATTCATATTTTAAGCATTTATATGATGCTCTTATTCAGAGCCACTCAGAGTGAGCAGTGGTAGAATAAGCTTCAGTTCCTTGATCACAAATATTACTACATTTTTTAAAATAGAGGCAGGAGCGAGACTTAAAAAAAAGTTAAGAGCAAATTAGAGTGAGCTGAGGCAGAAGACAAGGAGACAGAGTATGATTCAGTGCAGAGAAGGTGATTTGAGGTACTTTTTGAAGGAATGGGCTTTTAGCTTATAACTGAGGACTGCCTTTCTTAGCAGTTGCAAAGTCATTCCACTTTTTGCGCAGATTCTTTGCAGCCCACAGGCTTCCAGTGTGTAAAACCCCTGAAATTCATAATTGTAAATAATCCCATGCCAAACTGTGTGCTACAGTGTCACATTTCCTTTAACATAGCAGCTTCCTGAAGCCTTGAAGGAATAACTTTTCTGCAAATAAGTTCTTTGATCAAGGAGCTGCTGTGTGAACTGCAGACTCATTTTCTCTACTTAAAACAGCCCATTTGCACAGATTGAAACATAAAGCCAGAGCAAATATCCTGTATACTGTCAAATGCATTGCTGTGGATAGTTATATTTGCAAGAAGAGGACTCTTGCTGTTTTTGTGACCCTGTGACTTGTCCCTTGGCACCACAATGTGGAAAAATTTTCTACTTGTGCGCAGGAAGTATTAAAATTACACTTTGAGCTTCATGACAGAACTGCCAAGAAAATTGATAGCGATATTTGCACAGGATTTTTCATACTTGGATGAGGAAAACCCTTTCTGAAATGTGCAATTTATCCCTAGCACCATCATGAAGATAAACTTGCCATATTTTGCATGAACGCTTGCTTTGTCCAACAAACCCAACAAAGAATAAAGCCTAAAGGAGATGCTGTGGGGCTGTAGACGTTTTAGCCTTGCCTTTCTTTTCATTGCCTCTCAGACGACATCGATCTATTAGAAGTCTAGACCTTGTGATGAAATGCCACTCTTAAAGGCTTTGTCCAAGACAGCTGTAAACATGTCACCTCTGCTGGCCTTCTGGCTCTGTAGGGCCTCAACAAGATCTCTGTAAATGTCTCAATTGCAGGGCTGTTATGGTCAAGGCAGGTTTGGCAGCAAACGGGAACATTACACACTACTTTGGCTCAAAAACTACATCAAATGATTTCACTTTGTTCTTTTCATATTTTTGAGATGTTTATGGACAATTATAGTATATACGACTGGTTTGCCTTATAATTTACCTAAGTGGGTACATACATGATTATAAATGCATTTGCACTGTAATTTGGAAGAAGGGTAATTGTAATGTGGCACTGAGCCTAGCACTTAGTGCTGTCAAGAGTGCAAAGAAGAACAGCAGCAAGGCCACATAAAAGAGAAAGGGCTGTGGGTGAAGAGGTAAGTGAGAGATTTTACACTACGTCCTGATAACCTGTGCTGAACAGTTAGCAAAGTCTTCACACTTCCAGACTAACGTTGAGCGTGTGGAGGTTTGTAATAGAATTTTATATTAAGGAGAGCACAGTGAATGCAGATATACCTGAGGCTCAGTCTGACAAAGAAAAAAATAAAAACTGTCAGTGCTACTGGGCTGCCAGATGTTGCAACTGAAACAAGCAAATCCAGCTGTCAAATAACCAGCAAAACTCATAAGGAGGTATGACGGCATTAAAAAAAAAGAACAAAAAACACACCTCCAGCTCCAGTACTTCCAGTACATAAAAGAAAACTGTTCTGCTTTTAGTGAGGAAAACTGGCAGCTCTGATGAATCGGATTTTCCTCCCAGGTTTTCATGCCTTTTTAAAACTTAAAAAAACAAAACAAATTAATTCACAGGTGTAAGCATCACATTATAGTGAATGTAACAAACTACTGCTGCATTTACTGCTACCCTCGAGATGAACTGTTACATTTAACACATTGTGTGGGTGTGGCGGGGATAAACGTGATGAGACGATCGAGAGAAACTGAGATCCGCGTTATCTCTGTACATTTAGAGATGTCTGAGAACAGAGGCCCCCTTGAACAAGGACAGCAAGACACATGCATAGCCACAGCTGTTCAAACTGAACATGATTCAGCTGCCACTTGCCGTCACACCGTGCGCCACTTGTTTAACAAGCCACTGGAAATCTGACTGCTCAGATATGATTTCCAAATTCCTGTTTAAATAAAAAGAAAAAGCATGTGTACAACCATTTTAAGGTTCCCTGTTCTCTAAAAACCTCTTAATTAAAGGACTAAAGGAATAAACAACTAAAACCCCAATGCTCAGAGAATTATTGCATCAATTATTAAGGTTGAAAAGCTCCATCTGTTTATTTTCAATTAACAATCTACAAGTGTAACTTAAGACACCAGGATGAGGATGTCAATGTCGAACTGAAAGAACATGTTTATTCCAACACTGTACATAAATTTGTATTGTTTTGTTTGTTGGTGTTTAGCCTATTATGTGACAATGTGTGTTTGTAGTGTGTGTTATTTATGTATTCATGTTTGTGGGTGTGTAATGGATGATTAAGGTCTAAAACCTTCTTGAGTGTGCATGTGTGTGTGAGCTAGTAACATCAATTAATCAGTGAGTGTACCAACCCTTAATTAAAAACTCCCACTTGTGCCTGGACCCTACCTTGCGTGCATGTGCATGCGGAAGTGAGCATTTGTATGCAGGTCACTTGTGTTGAATCTCAATATTCATGATTATGCATGGGAACTTTCGCAACACAACTTCTCATACTCCAAGCTGCATTTAACTGTGGTACATTCTTATTTACTTTTTTTTTTACAAACACGTCGTCAGCCGTTTCTGGACATGTTCTACTCCCCAGAAAGTGACAGCCTAGGCCAAAACCTAATTAATGCACAATTAACATGCATTCTGGCTTCTATGTCAAAAATATTTCAGGGTTACTAATTTTCCTGACTGCACCTGAGGCCAGCACGTTCTCCTGCATGTTGAATGGCCATTAATGCTTCTCAATTTATAAGTGCATTAATGTTCAATCAAAGTGTGCTTCAAGGCAACATGCTGAAGAAGATTACCAAGAGCAATAACATGGTCTGTCTGCATGTTAACTGTGTTCATCTTTCATTTCTATGCAGGCTGTGTATTGGATGCTCTACTGCCTACTCTCAATCTAAACCTTTAATTGCGCTTTGGTTTTCATTTGTACTTGCTGCCTACACCTACACTTTTGAATTCTGCTGCAGTGTCTCATTTCTTACGGAGCCCCGACTTTCCCAGCCATTCAAGGTGTGATTTTGGAAAGTTATTCACCAGCCAGTGTAATCACTCATTCTACGCCTACATCATCTTCAGCTATACAGTAGGCCATAATATTTCTGTTATTGTGTTTAAATAAACTGAGCATGCATACTGCACGTTCACATACTGCTGTGGACTGAAGGAATGTGAACTTCAGCTGACCCAGACAACATACCCATCTCCTACTCACCCAACTAATCAGATTTCACACCTTCAGCAGGGTCATCACCTTCTCTTCATCCCTTTCCTACCCTTCTGTGTTACCAACTCTCACTCAGATCACAAATTAATATTCAGTCGCCCAGGCCACTGCAGGGGAGCCTGAGTGTGTATGTTTTGTTTTACATGCATACTACTAAACGCAAGCTGAGAGTCTCTTCCAAGGAATGAGTTAAAGACCAAAAAAAAAGACAGGACGCAAATATGAGGAACAGAGAGAATGAACAGAAATGAATATAAGGAAAGTGGGCACTGAAAGAATAGAGTGGAACCAATCAGTCAATGAGGAAACTGCTGTGAAAACACCACGTCTTCTGCTTTGAAGTTGGCTATATGTTTATATCCCATGAGCCTCTATATACACACCAACGCAGATTTTCAGTAGCGTAGAAACAGAACTAGCTGCCAAATGGACATTTGTCCTTTAAGTGATTTCTCTGCATTTCCCCCTTATGTCAAACTCCACTCAGTTAAGTGTCACTTTGATTTACTGATAAGTAAACACACTATCCTTATACTGTATATCTATATTTTGGCTGACTTAATTGAAATGGAAACTCAGCATATTATCTATAGCTAGAGAAGGAAAAATACCGTTCCTGTATCCACAAAACTGACTAATCAGGCAAATCAGACAGGAAGCAGTAATATTAGGTGACAGCTTGGCCGACACTGTCCATAACATGTTGGTTTCTGCCCTGAGAGGAACAGCAGGTGATGAAAGCCACTGATTAATTTTTTGGTCAAGTTTAATAAGGCCCATTCAAATGCGGAAAAAAACAACTCACAAGTTTTGTGTTTTGTGTATTTGTCATCATTTTGGTTAAATGTTCTTCTCCAGCATCATCCAATATTTCTCCATCCTCTTTGCATTCTTTGCTCTCATTCTCCCCGTCTTCCTCCCCTTCCACCCTCCACCTCTCCACCTCTCACTTCGTCGCAGATCATTCCCAGCTGTTTAATCCTGATTATGGCTTCAAAGTGCCAGTTGACACCATCCAACTCGAACTTGCTGTGTGTCTAAGATAGCGAGGCGCTGATTTGGGCTATAAACACATCTGTCTTGTGTCTGTCAAAACACATTGTGTTTGTGTTGACATGTCACTTCAGTGTGCGTGTTTCATGCATGACAGCAGAAACATAAGTAGAAATTGCATTTACAGTTGGTAAGTCATGTTTGTATCTACAACACTTGCATGTGAGAGATTTTTCTGGTCACAAAATAGCTGTTTGGTAAGTTATTGTTTGTTGAAGTCAACAGCTTAATGCTCAGAGGCAATTTATTACTATGTAATTTTTACAAGTCTGGCCTCCATTCTGTCTTGTATCCTCTAGACTTTGTCGTTTTCTCACCTGCCAAACACGTGTGGTTGTTAAACTGTCTTTGTCTCTCTAGAGTTGTGAGAGGCCTGGGATATATGCTTTGTGGCAATATCATTTAAAAACTCATCTATTCAGTATAGAAAATACACACAATTGTTCTACTGTCATTACAGTTTAGCTTTCTTTACGCACAGTGAGAAGAAGACACAATTTGATTCCAATACAATCTCAAGTTAATCTGATAATGCGCCTCCAGTATATTTTGAAGTTGTAGTTTGCGACCATGCATTGGATTAGTTTATACATTGCATTGTATTGTGAGGTTCCTTTGTCCACACCAACAACAGGGACACCTTTCAGCACACAAAGACAAAATCTGCTCATTACTATGTGTTTAAGTGTAAAAAAAGTGGTGAATGCACAGCAAAAGAGAAATTAGTAATTTATTAAGGGACAAGAAAGTGCTTATTAAAACTGATAATGAAAGGCACTTCTTTACATTTTGTACTACATCGCTTCTATTCTCTTTTTAATCCAAGAGTAGTCAGGCAGTACGTAAACCTGTCGGTGTGAGATGAAAAGCTAAAACTTCTCCTGTGCGTCTTAGAAATTTTTATGCATTTAAGACTTTAAATGTAGGCAATTTACATCAGATTTTGTTGCTCTTGTCAGACTTTTAGAGTCAGCTTTTGCTCTTGTGGCTCACACCACTAAACAAGCGGTAAACAAGTTGGACTGTCATTTTTGTTATCCTTCCTGTCCTTTTTATTTTCCACCCGTGTCAGCTGACATCATTGTCCTCAGCTTTTTTGTCTCGTGTCATTGTTGCCTCCCATTTATCACAGCATCAGTTATCAAGCCGCTCGTGCAGTCTCACTATCACTAATGGGATTTACATGTTCTTGATCTTTTATTTAATTTCCTGAAATAAGGCCTTTCCAGGACTTGTAATTGAACATAAGTAGAGGTACTCACAAACATGCATGCGATCATATACAAACACACACACAAGCAGTTAATTACAAGACTGTTTGTGTGGTTAAGTACCGTGCAAGTGGTTGTTTAGAGGTGTGAAATGAAGAAAGAGATGGACAGATAACCCAGCCCCCAGAGACACAAATTAGTGTGTCATTTCATGTGAGAGTGTGTGTACATGGCTGTGTGTGAGAAAAAAGTCTGTTGGTGTGCATGAGTGTGTCTTAACCTCTTATTCCTCCTGCTGATAAGTCAAAGATGAGACGGATTTCCTGTCTCACCTCTTTTTATAATGCTGAGTGAAAGATCCTGGATCAGTACTTCTGCCTAGTCCTGCCTTAGAACATGATGCAAAGGTCAGAGGGAGACAACTACAGATCAGAAGGGAAAAAGGGTTCACACAGATCTCGCAGTGACTACAAGGATGAGACGGGCAACAATTCAAGGCAATGAAACAGGAAATAATGATGGTTTGCTAAGTAAATGATTACAGAGAAGGTAGTAGTTTTTCCTCAAATGATCTGTAAATTAATACAGATGTTCTTTTTTGTTAATCCAGTTTGAAATTATTCTTTCAAGCTTTGTTCAACTGCAGATGTTGCTTCATAATAAAAAAACAACCTTGAAATGATATTTTGTCATGCAGTAGCCTTTTGTTATAGGATTAACAAGTCACTCAGCACAATGGACTTCACTCACACAATATCTTCTTCATTTCTCATGTTTACTGGAAAAATGTGAGAAAAACATTCATGAAACATGTCTGAACTACTGATTTATTTGTCAAAATATTCGTAATTTACATTTGAGATTAATGTGGCTGTAAATTTAGCAGTCTTCAATGTCTGGATTAATATATAATTGAGTATTGCTGCAATTCAGCAATAGAAATACCAGTTATAAAATGATTAACCAACTAGAGATTCTCAAACCAGACAAGAGGTATAAAATAAAGAACGAGGTAAATAAAAGCAGACCATGGGTAACTGTGTAAGCAAGTCAGCGAACAGTTCAAGGCAGGCTCATGTATCTGAAAACAACAGATACTGTACACATGAGAGAACAACAAAGAAGACAGTGCTCATGAAGAAAGACCAAGGTCATACAGATAAAGAGGTGGGGAAGCATGACAGAAGAGAAGGAAGGAAAAAAATGTTGAAGAGTTGTTTACTTGGCAGGTAGAAACAGAAATGAAAAGAGCTTGTGTATGATAAAAAGGAGCTGGACATGACAGTACAGGGACTGGGAAATGTGGTGCTTGGCCAGACAAGCCTGTACACTTTGACACAGATTAACACAGATGCACTTTAAACCGAAACAAAAGGAAAGAGTAGGAGGAAACAAACGCACAATTAGATTAGTATCCTGATATGACAACTTTTATGGTATTGTACCAATATATGATGGCAAGATTATATCCTTACCATCACAGCTTTGTTACAGTGTTTGACAGACTTGTATTCATTATTGTCATTATTTCTGCTGTTACGAATGACCAACACTGCTGCTAATCTCTGCACAATGCAGAGTCAGGGCTTCTAAACTCACAACTTAAATTTACAAGGAAATGCAGCACACTTTGAATGTCCAGTTATTATGTTCCTTTAGATGGTGAATTCTAGCTTATGCACATTATCCTGCAAGTATAATTCATTTCATACCCATACAAAACATTTGCAAAACATGAACTGAATTGTAAGAAAAAAAAGCAGGGGCAGTGAAATAAAGGCTGAAGTAAATAGTACGGAAGACAGAAAGTGATGGAGAGCAAAGTTCAGCTGGTGATCGAAAAGCAAAGAGCGCATTCGATTTTTTGAATGCAGATTTTTTCAGCTGGAAAGAACAATGACAACACTTTCCTCTATTGTAATAAACCCATGTCTAGTTTATGACACAGCAAATTGATCCAAATGATGAGCAAACAGCCACGTGACATGAATATCTTTCTCCGTCTCTGAAAGGAAGTGAGGTGACAAGAGGGACAAATATGTGGTCATCTGAAGATGGGAACTAGCCTTTGGTCCGGCAGGTGATAATGAAGCAAACAAAGATAAAGATTCTTCAAAGAGCCTCTCTAGCTAGGATTCATCACCAGCTCATCTCTCACATGTACACACGCACACACAGGTGGGTACAACAACCTCAGGTCAACTCAAACACACTCACTATTACAGATCAGGTGTGATGACCAGTAATGAAACCACGCTGCCAAAAGCAAAGCCCCCAGCATCACAGAAATTAATTTTAAAGAAACAAACTGAAGAGCTTCATATCAGTCTCTCACTCTCTCTCACACACACTCACAAAATCCAGGAATCAACAGGAACCTGACCAAAAACTATGTGATGTTATGCAGCAAGAGCAAGAGTGTTCAAAAGCTCATTAGTTTGTTTATCATTAGTTGGTGTACTGTGTGTATCACTTAGTGATCACTACTCCAAACATTTTGGTCCTTAATTTTAGGCAAAATAAAGACACATCCAAAATTTGACAATGTTTGTCAGCTGAAATGAAAACTGTTGCTTCAGCTAGCTAACACTAGGTCCTTGAGTTAAAATGCTATCTATGTTGACTCTAATGTTTCCAGCTCAATCTTTTTAAACAAGAACTTTGCCACATGCACTTTAATGGCTACATTCATGATGCTGTGCTTAGAGAGTGAGGTTTAAGCAGAGTAGTGCCCAATTACAACTGCAGGTAGTAAAGATATTCCTGAAGAGTGGTGCATTTGGGGATTTTCTAAGACTTCTTCAGGGGAAATGTATTTTCTTTATAATTCATTGGCCAGTGTAAGGAGTGTGCTCTCTGAGTGCTATTCTTCAATACCAAGATCCCAATGTGCACTGCAGAAATAAACATTAAGACCACATACATACTAGCCTCCATGGGCAGCACAACTTTCCTAGTCATTTTACAAACTCTCCATCTTCACTGCCTTTTAGTGGTTCCCCACCTGCCCCTCTACCTTCCTGTCGAACGTCCTGTCCCTTTCCTGTCTATAATTCTCTCCCTCTCTTTTTCCTGCTAGACGTGCAACATTTTAATGCCGAACATGCATGGTCCGTCCTTTGTGCATGCACACACGCACATCGCACAAGTGCACTCATGCACTGAAATGCTGATAGACAAGCACACATACACAGAAGGAGATAAGGAGGGCTTTCTGAAATGTCAAACATAATTCCACACAACAGTGGAGCATGTTGTCAACGTCTATCATGTAATTCAAACTTTGGCTGATGCAGTCTGGTTTTCACTTCAAATTAATTATTCTACTATACTTTGTTGTACCATGACTCTAGGAGCCATTAAACAAAGTGGCAAAACTGTAGCCACATGTTTATTTATTGGGAGAAAAAAAAACATGGAGTTAAGAGGATGTCAGCCTTCAGCATCGTATCTCTGTGAGCAGACCAAAGCATTAATAAGCCTTGGATTTGTTGCCAGCGCTGTGGCTTCTTATTGGTGACTCTCCAAGGACACAACTCACAAACTCAAAAACAAGGAAACACTGAACCACAACTGCTGTTGTCCTTTGTTGTACATTTTCACTGGCTACCTACCTTTGAACAACATGAATCTGCAGTCTCACAGGCACGGAGACATAAAATGCAATATGTTCTCAAGACTCAGTCAAGGCAACTATGTATGTATGCCAAACTATAAACAAGACACAAGCTAAGGGATATTAATTCGCTTTTAGGACAGATAACAGTTGGGAATTTCACAAATGACGCACTGGATGATCCATGCTCACGTCAAACTGAAATCACATCAGAAACTATTAACTTCTTCAAGTTTTTTTAGAGCAGCGGAATACAAAATATCCCCAGTAATGGGCAATATATTAATTCATTTGAGTTCTACAGTATAACACATGATCCAGGTTCTCAGGAACCATCTGGTCTTCATTGCAGAAAGCTAATTAGTTACAGAATTAAACTGGTGTTGCCAGGTGGGTGCCTTTAACTAGCTGGTACTGTAAAGATGGAAACCTGGGCTCTCAATGTGCGTTAGCATGTCCTGCATAATGTCTTTTTTCAAGTTGGCCACTGATGATGTGACACACCATTATAAAACTGGAAAACACAAGGAAGAAGGATGAATAAAAAGTGAGGAAGAATCTCAGATGGCAAATTGGCTCCTGAGGAGGAATTTGGCTCAAAGCCGCTTTATGAAGACAACACATCACAACAATTGTATAGTTAAAAATGAGACTCTCTGCATACTTTGATAGGAATGTCATTGTGAGACAAGGACACAAGCCCTTAGATGTTTTAACTCTGGGACATTAAACCCAATTGGCAGACTTTAAATTCAGCGGTGTCTAAAAGAAAAGCTGCCAGTTTTGCCCACATTTCAAGTTGTTGTAAGAACCTGCCTTGATTCATCTCTGTCTCCAGTGGTCTAAGACAAGCAAGTTTAATCCTGAACAAAAGTTTGATTTCAGCACACACTATCCTGATTGGTCATTTGTCATTAACAGAAACCAAAAAAAACAGTTCTGTTGTACAAAAGTATTTAAATTGCAGCCACTGCAGGAGAGGTACATTAGGATCACATGCCAGGGTTCATTTACATAAATCACAGTGTCGAGAACAAAGAACATGGTCCACAGCCCCATCAAGTGTGGGCTAACATCAAACACTTTCTCACTCTATTAGAAGGGAAAATTAATCTATTAAATCTGTGCTGACAGTTTGTATAGTGCACCCCAAGTTAAATGAAAAAATTAGAGTTGAGAAGACCAATTTGACTTGCAATTTCACCTCATTATGATTAATTCAAAACAGACAGAAGAATTATTATGACTGAGCTGATAGAATTTTCAGTTCCACCGGCTAAACAATCTCTTTATTTTTACTATGGCCTTTATTTTCAGCTTACTTATTTTTGCCTTTAAATATCAGTTAGAGTAGAAAATAATGCTACCATATACTGTGCTTTTCTTTAATTGGAGTGCTGCAAAAAAAAAAGAAAAGAAAAAAAAAAGCAGCAGTTTTCATTTTTCTCCTCATCTAATAGATCCTCTCAAGCTCCGTTAGATTGAATGGGATAATTTAAATGCAATATACATAACACTATTTGTTATTACAGGTTAGTGAGTGTAAGCCGATGGACAAAATTAACTTTAACCATTTGCAATTCAACCTACAAGACAAAGTGGAATAAAGTGAAAGAGTTCTAATATTTTCTGAAGTTACGGTAGCTCAGCAAAACTTTCCCCACAATGTGCTGAGAAAAAGTGTTATGAGCTCCCTGCGTGTGTTATAGACTCAGCCAAACAGCCAGTTAATCATTTTTAATTACAGGGTGGAAATTGAACATGCAAATGTGCATATGACCTGTCTGTAAAGAAATAGTAAAATGATTCAGTGCTCCTTTCTCATCTAATTCAAATTAACTGGCCTGGTAAAATGTCAGCCATCCATTAAAACATGGATTTTTAAAGACTACTACTATTTCTTCTTTTTTTTTTTCCCCAATTGCTGAAATTCAGGGGATTTAATATTGGTAGTCACTTCATTTTCATGTTTCCAGGTATTTTCGAATTAAAAATGCACAATATAGCTCAGCTGGTAGAGCAGAGGACTGTAGGTTAAAATTCACAATATGATTACATAAAACACATTATTTTAATAAGTCAGTATAGACAAGAGACTGAAAATGATCCAATTTAAAGGATAATCAGGCATTATGGGGTACATGAGATCATTAGATTTTATGGCAGTTACATGAAGAACCCATGCAGCTCACTGTATGGTAACAGCCATTAGTATGAACCGATCATGTTTAGTTCAGCCTCCCTCAAACTAGAGGCCTCTGTCCTTTTGGAGGAAAAGTCCCTCTTACCTTCTCGGTTTTAACAAAATCACAACATTAACCACACCGGACATGCTTGGATAGTTTCTGATTGGCACTAGAGAAGCCATCCACAGATCCACAGCAGGCCAACACAAAAACAAAGTAAAAATACCCTTCATGTCAAATGCTCAGAGTCTAAGACAATTACCTACCTTCCAACTTGACAACATAGCATTCATGACATTATTTCCTGACATTTCTATGAGCTCAATATGTCGTCATTTTCAAATAAAAGTAAGAAAAAGAGCCACACAACGCACCAGCACCATCAAGCACAAGATTGTCCTACCTTGACCCCTCGCACTCGGAACTCAGCCAGGGCTCTGCTCATCTTTGAAGATGCTGTCGGCAGGTCCTTCCCACTGGCGATGACTTTTACCAGCAAGGAGTCATAGTGTGGTGAAATGACAGCACCTTGGAAGGCCGAGGCACTGTCCAGACGGATGCCCATGCCTTCACCGCTTCGGAAGACCTGACAGGAACAGGGGTGAAGAGACAGACTTCATATAACAGCAGAATGTGTTTCAGTGGGTTGTATGTATGTGTGTATATATATATATATATATTTAAATCTAAGAAAATATTGAACATTGCAAATGAACTGTAAAAACAAATTTAAAATAAATTTGTCTCACTTAAAGTCTCACATAAAGTTGGAATTAACAACTGTTCGTTAACACCAAATAAATATAATCTGGATGCAGGGCAGTGTAAAATTAAATCAACAACATATACAGTATGCCTCTGTATTTTGTGATGAAAAAAACACTGGCACAACTGGTCAGTGTAAGATTTAGTGTTTTCATTAGGACTATTATTGTTGCATTCCACATAGTCCTGCAATTTCAGTGAATGTATGTTTTTAAGACATTTTTCAGATACGTTTTGCCGGAAATACAAATATTAATATAAGTAATATTATGTGCAACTATAGTTCCTCTGTAATGATTTAATTTAAAGTAATTAGGAAAGAATAATTGCCGAAGCCAACTGCAATCCAACGTCTCAGCTAACTAGAGGGTGCAAGGATACATTCGTGACCACTGTGAACTTAAACATTTCCAATTTATTAGAAAAAATGTGATAGAATAACACTAGAAGTTGGAGTTGGGAGATTTTTTTTCTTACACCTCAGCTTCACAGATTCTAGCATGTTAGTCAATATGGCAGTATTGATAGAAATAGTTCTGAATGATGTTAAATGACTATGATTCACAAAAGGAAGATTTTGTAGTTAGGCTATATTAGTAAATGATCGAGTAGGAATTCCCTTTTTCCATATTTCATTCCTACTTCTTTCTCAGAACCCTTCACGCCATTTGTTAATGGATTGTTAGTGGACTGCATACAGCGCAGGAATGCAAAGCATCACATTCAATTCGGTTTTCTTTGTATAGCGCCAAATCACAACAAAAGTCATCTCGAGATACTTTACATTGTAAGGTTTAAGACCTTACAGAATATACACTACTCACAAAAAGTTAGGGATATTCGGCTTTCGGGTGAAATTTCAGGATGAACCTAAAATGCACTA
>JAUMHL010000011.1:12828027-12859181 GCA_032362345.1 Sandelia bainsii
TTCAATAAATTGTTAGAGATGAGGAAATCACCATTGCATGCTTCTACTTAAATGCCCTACTTTCATGATATAATATCCCTGTAGTGTGAACTTTCACCCGAAAGCCAAATATCCCTAACTTTTTGTGAGTAGTGTAAGTAAATACAGAATAATGTGGAAAACCCAACAGTCCCACTTGAGCAAGCACTTGGCGACAGTGGAGAGGATAAACTCCCTTTAACGGAAGAATCTGTTCATATCATCTGTTATGTGCCTACAATGTAAATATAAATGCACTTGGAAGGCAGTAGCAAACAGACAAAGTACAAGCACAGAAAAATAAGGAGATGATGATGATGGCGGGATGAGGGGAGAAAACAAGCTTGAGATGAGTGAGAAACAGAAAGTCTGGACTGTTCCAAACCACTTGGCAAGAGAGCAGAGGGGGAGGAGAGGAGATGTGAAGAGGAGAGTGAGGACTGTTTAACACTACAACATATGGAGCCCCTCGAGGGCTGGAAGAGAAAGAGTAGAAATTATAATTATAACAATGTTGTGCCACACTGATGATATGCTGGTAATATTTTCAGACAATGTAGATGTGCAGAGCTGCCAACATTTATGACCAACAATATTTTTTCAATGGCTTTTTGCTCTTTACAACTCACCATTTTACCTAGAGTGATGTTGCCCTCATTCTTCAAGCGAGCAATTTTGTTCATCTCCAAAGGCTCAAAATAATGTTAGCATGTTTGCTAAAATGTGTTTATAATACTGTAAGATGACAGATGGCTTTTGGTGAAACTGCCAAAACGAATGGATCACTCAATGCAAGGTTCTGCAGTGCTACAATACCTGTTTTATTAACAGAAACATGCCAACATATGCACCACAATGTACACACACACCCCTTAAGCATCAGCAGGAAATTTATGCAAATGTACAGTATGGTTTATTCATAGAAATATCCTTCACCAGTTGTGATCTTCGACATAAAGTGAGCACCAAGTCAAAAGTGACTGCCTATATAAAGCTGTTTGTGTCAGATGTTGGAGTAAAGGAAACTGCCATGAGTATTGCTGCCCACGCATGCTGCCTCTACACCTGTGCAATGCGTGGTTTCAAGGCTAAAAGTCCCAATCTCCAGGTTGCGATTTTCATAAATTCTCGCACTCCCCTTTGATTTGAAAAGCTTAAGGCTGGTCATCAGCACTTCAAGTGTTTATGAGAGTAAATCTCAATGCTACACTTAAATTTGTGATGTGAATAACTCAAGGTGCAGGTTTGTCTGCATAAAATAAATGTTTTAAATTCAAATAATAGGATTTATATTTGAAGAACATGATTATAAACAGTTGATAATTTAGCTGAGCTTCAACAGCTGTGCTTACACAAAAGGTTTTCTGAACACAGGATTGTTTTCTAGTAAATATTGACTGATACACTACAGGTGGGGACAATTGTTCAAAACAGAATTGCACTAGCAAATAACCCCAGTCTCTACAGGAGGGCCCTTTTTTTCCCCCCACCACTTTCCAAAAATGTTGTTGGCACAATTATCATAGTAAAAATAATGACTTTCCCCAGACAGATTAATTGAGATGAAGAAGTGGGTAACGGTAATGAAATGCTCACAAAACAGTAATTGCAACAAGCAAAACTTGAAGAGCTTCAAAAGTATAAACATGAGAGAAATATTAAAAATAAGCAGTAAATACCCAACTACAACATTTACTTCTTCCATGTTGATGCCAACTCAGATGCTCTGTAAATCACCTGTGGTTTATCGGTATTGGTGTTATAAGCCATTTTCTTTTGATATTAGTCTTGAAGCCGTTGCCAACTTTCCTCTACGCCTCTGGGGAAAACCTATATTGTTTAAATCTCCTCTGTATTCATTAAATCTTTCCTTACTGTGAACAGGTAATAGTTTCAAAATTGTTCTGTCACAAGACCAATGGAGTGGTTAACTTTGACTGTTGTTTTAAAGTGACTAGATGATCAAGAAAGGTCCTTAGGGTTCCTTTGCTCCTTGGTATTTTTATATCAAACTTAAACCTCTCTGGGGGTAAATATATGTTAAAACGCTAAATAGGGGCTTGTAATTCAATGTGTGAATTTCAGCAGCAAGGCCATCAATATTAAAGGTAAAATGCCCAGTGAAACAAATTAATCACATTCAATTGGGCAAAAAATATATATTACTATTTTGTTATTATAAAAAATAACATACGATGATGCTTGAGGTTAATGTTTTTGTTTTTTTCTGTGATATATCAGACAGCATTTGCTTGTGAGAGAGTTAAGTATAATGTGTAGAATAAACTATTGTGTATTTCCCATTAAAGGCCTGAAGTGTACAGTGTAAATGAATTAAGGTTGAGGACAGATGTTTTCTGTTACACTTTACTACACAAACATGTATTGAAAATGTTGAAAGGACCCCACAAAACTAGCACAGTGGGGCCTCTGTTATTGAAACCACATAGACAAAAGTTGTTTTGCAGGGAAGAACAAAAAAATAAGGCTGTAAATTTAATTCCAGAACTAGACATAATTTCAAGCGACCTGCATGGACTTATTGTATTGACTTATTGAGTCTTACTTCTGTATCAAATAATGTTTACCTCACCTTTTGAGCATTAAGCCTGTATAGAACTATTGACATATTTACTTTTGGCTGCTATGTGCTAATGAAGGAAAACACACTTTTTACACAACAATTATAAGTATATTAATTTTGACTTGAGGGCATCCAAGATGAATGGTGCAACAGCAACAACCAACAGACATGAAACCTTCAACAAGGACTTAAGGACAAGCAGTGCCACAAAAGATCTCACGACCACAAAGAGAGAGACACTGTACAGGCAGAACTGAATGAAAAGTCAAGTACCATGTTAATAATTGAAGTCAAGGTGTCAGCTTCTTTCAGCCCAGGGTGCTGTCTAACAAGAAAATCCCACTTTCTTCTTTCACATTCTCTGTGTCATTGTCTCTCTGTCTTACCTCCCGCTCTCACACTGTCTTGATATTCACAGTAACTAATAATTTAAGAACACAGGATTTGAAATGGTCCCGCTGACCAAATACATGCCACTGATTTATAGTGATGTTCCAAAGTTAGTACCCACTCTTTTAATTCTGTTTTATGTAAAAACAATTAAAAAAATCATCCAATCACAATGGGTCTTAATATTAGGCAAATATAACCTCAGACAAACAACTTTTTTCACCTTGCCGTTATTTAACAAAAATGAAGCAATGAAAAAAAAAAGAAAGAAGCACCCCCCCTTGATTCAGTAGCCTGTAGATCCACCTTTAACAGCAATAATTGTTTCCTGTATGATTTTATCAGTCTCTCATATTGTTGGAGAAATTTTGGCTCCTTTTTTACAACATTGCTTCAGTTCATTGAGGTTACATTGGCTTATGCACAGCTCTCTAAAGGACCCACATTTCAATTGGTTTGAGGTCTGGACTTTGACAAGGCCATTCCAAAACCTTAATTATTTTATTTTTCAGCTATTTTCATGTAGATTTACTGGTATGCTTCAAATCATCGCCCTGTTGCATGACAGTTTTGACCAAGCTTTAGCTGTTGGACAGATGGCCTTACATTTGCCTCTAGAATACTCAAACGAGCTCATGGTCGACTCAATGACTGCAAGGTGCCCTGGTCCTGTGGCTGCAAAACAAGCCCAAATCATCCCCCCTCCATTGCTGTGCTTGATGGTGGGTATGAGGTGTTTCTACTGAAATGCTGTTTGTTTTTTACCAAATATGATGCTAGGTATTAAGACAAAAAAAACATAATTTTTGTTAAATAAATAATGGCACAGTGAAAAAAAGTTATATGTTGTTCGTCTGGGGCTGTATTTGCCTAATATTAAGACCCACTTTTATTATGTTTTTACACAAAAAACATGGAATTATGAGAGGGGGTACTAACTTTGGAACACAACTGTAGACCCCTATTGTGTTGCAAATTCTCATGGTGCTGCACTCTTACTTCAATGTCCTGTACCTGCAAGTATTCAGTACCTTGTTTTTCTGTGTATTCCTGTTTATCTGTACTGCAAATACATATAAACATGCACACAAACTCACATCAGAACTTCCAGTTCATTACAATGCAGAGTGGTGACCTCACTTTCTCCTCACCGTTTCTCACCTGTCGATCAAAAAAAATTTTCTCAGCATATTGCAAGTCTATCTTTTGCCTATGTTTGTAATTATCTGGCTGTTTGAACCCACTTCCCTTTCTCTGTGGTCTGTATCAGTATTGTATCGCTCAGAAACGCTCCTCTGGAGCACAGGTCAGTGGTGTGTTTGTCTGTTATTGTATGAAAGAGCATTGGTCTGACATTAAAAATTCCCACTGGCCAGCCCACTACTGCAGTCTTAAAAATATCTAAAATCTCTAAAAACATTGTTTTTAGGAATTCATATAACAATTTTACTTCTCCACTGATGCCAATTTATTTTTTATTAAAAATGACATCTTAAGTGTTTTAGAGGCCTAAAACATTAAACCTACTGAACCCAAGGTAGGAAAAAATAAATAAAAAATCTAAAATCAACTCCATGAAAAATGCAGTTACACTGTTTCAGCTGACCATGCCGATGTGGTGCAATTCTAATGTAATATGGGAAAAGGGGATTTATTTGTAAAAATGTAGTACAAGTAGGGGTGAACATTTACTTTCGGAAAGAGAACATTGTTATTCAGATGTCTGCATGAATCAGTGGTGTGATTAAATAGGTTTTATCCAACAAGTGGAGATTACCAAACCTCTGAAATACAGAAAAAACTGTGTGCATTTGTCACAGTCAATGTGTGACAGTCAGTTGCAATTTATCATGAAGATATATATCAAACTAACCGTTGTGAATTATATATGGACAAGAGAGAAGTCTCTCTCAAGCTAAAAGAGAGAAATTTCATTTAGCTGTACTTATCCAAAGGGCAAAATGCCTGAAAGTGATCATTGATCATTCCTTTAATGTCTACTATATATCACACATGTTCATAGGATACATTACACAGGACTCGACAAAAGTTGAAAATTAAAAAAAAATGTTTACATTTTCCTATAATTACATTTTTTGCATGTTGCCAGGTTCCTAGCTTTAAAGCTACGTAAATTATTTGTCTTCGAGTAATAACCCTGACAACTTTTAGAGCTGAATGCATGAATGTTTTAGCAAACAATTGTTCATGTACACATCCAGCAGACAGAGCAACACAAAGCAAGCTTTCATTTTGAGTCACACCTACCTGATTAATGTAATTCAGATAATACCTCTCCTTTTATCTATTTTTTTCCCATCAACTAGTTGCTGACTTTATTCTGTCTGTTAAACCAAAAACAATGAGCTGAAAGATACTAAAACACTTTGTAAAACAGAGAAACAGCAGCTGGGTGATTGTTCTGTGAGTTTGCACTGAATATTTAGATGTCCAATAGCTCATTGTCTCACCAAATTCATCAGTATGTTTTCCTTGTATAAAATGGGATTTTATGTTGTAAGATATTGCTTCGTACTTAACATAATAGAAAAATGAACACAGAGGAGGAGGAATGTGGTACAACTGAACAAGACGCTGACACTGTCTAAACCCATTTAGGAGCTGTAACATGATGCTCCAAATCCTGAGGAGCCTTCAGTGGACCCCAGACCAGGTTAGTTTTTCTAATAACAGTAAAAACTCTCCAAGACACTCTACAAGACATTTACCATTCAGTTATTTTCTCTTGTCCACTCAGAAATGACTCCACCAAGTCTCATTTGCTATATGGTCACCTTCTCACTGACTTTAACCCAGCTAAGGCTTCCTGCTACCTAATTTAATTTCTCCTCTTTATTGTCATGTTTTATGTATGGAGTTGAAAGAGTGAAGGAGTATACACTTGTAGCTAATGCATAGAAAGGAAATGGTAAGTTGACACACACACACTGTACTCTGTGTGTGAAGCAGAACAACACAAAGTAACAGCAATATCGAAGCTCCAACTGATAGCATATCAATTAGAGAGGCAGAGGAGCATACGGAGAGGCAGAGGCACAGGGAGATAAAGAGAGACGTAAAGAAGAAGACAGTATAAACAAAGATGAGGAGAATACAAGTGATGTGTTAAAGTTTGAAGTCGAGCTGTGCCTACGCATCATGGCAATTGTTGCTGAGAACAGAGGTGAGAGAGGTGAGATAGGGAGAACAGGGAAGGAAATAATATGCTTTGTTTACTGGTAATTGATTTTGGCTAGCAAAGCTTCATGCTTCGAAAGAAGTGCTTCAGAAACACTGCAAAACTACATGCTGTGCTTTTTTGTCATGTGGACTATGCGAATCAACAGGTAAAATGTCCATGAGCCCCTAACAGCAGAACCTCTTTCACAACCCAGGAGCAGTTTTTTTCAGGTGTCTGCATAGGAAAGTTTTTGGGGTGGGCAAAGTTCACAATTGAACTCAAAGACAAACAATTTGACACAGAAACTGTTGCTAACTTCACAACTTTATCACTAGTTTTAGAAACTCTCAGAAGCATCTTCCTACATTTTCCTTCCATGGCTAAATATGTAAGTAGGTTGAGTCCCAAGGAATTTGGTGACAGTTTATGGGCAGCCCTAAAAAAATCTGGCCATCTCCTAATTTAATTACTTCTATCCTTTAAAACTGGGTGTCTTGTTGTCTCAAATGACTACGATGCATGTCTGTATCATGTAAGTGCAACGTGCTGAATTAAAATCTGGTTTGCTGTTGCAAGCCCCCAGAGCCAGTATATTTACCACAATTTTAAACTAGGAAACTGAGCTTCTGTTTTGTTTTAGCTGATCAAAAATAGCTGGTTATTTCACTGACACAGTGAGCTTAATAACACTAATGTTCTTGTGACCGTATTGTCTTGGCATTTGATATCTGACTCTAAGAGGAACCACCTTTTTAAGTCTGAAAAATTCCTGGGTGGTCTAAATTGATCAAGGAAACGCATCTGAGGAGTCTGAGCATGGCAAGGTGACGTGTTTGTATGCAGCACAGAGAGCAGAGGAAATGACCGTCCTAGCTGAATAGACACTAACATAACTGGAGAGCAGCTTAACATTAACTCCATTTAATAGAAAAAAAACATTTGCTCGGCTTGAAGTTTTGGAATACATTTCAGTAAAACTAAAAGTAGATTGCCTATGCTTCACAGCGCCACTGCAGAGGTGAGCCTTTGCAAAAGCAGGAAAAACAGCACATATTACAACAATACAGGCCCGTAATTGCTCTAGTGCGAGTTTTCTTCTGCTGGATATTTTAATTACTCACTATTTCACAAGATGTTTAGAAAACAACATGGCAGCTTGTGTGAAAAGAACTTCAAGGACTCATTTAGCACATCTCTCTATTGAGAATCTGTGTTTTATTACATCAGGCAAAGTCACTGGTGTGGTTCAACCCATAGGCTATAAACCTAGACATGTAAGTTATGCATTTATGCCAAAACATCCTGCACATCCTCTCTCCTCACTAAGCAGAGTGCTCCTGTTGATTATCTGTCCTACTACTACTGGATTATTCAAGATATCAAAAGGTCCCCTAGTGATAATATTGGCTTTAACAGTTAACATCAATGACATTGATTAGAGAACCTGAACCATCTATCATCCATCTGTCTATCTACCTACCTACCTGCGTACATGTCTATCCATCTATCCATCCATCCACATAAACACATTGATGTACAATACTAGAAGTATGTGTGTGGTCCATTAGACATGAAAAATGATATATATTCCGCTGACTTTCTTTCTATATGTATTTGACATGCGCTTGTCTAAAGTTTAGTCCACAACCTTCACTCAAGTAGCCAAATCCAAACATAACCACACCACACCTTTCTGTCTATTTAAATTTTCCTCCTATCCTTTCAATTTCACCTTCATTTCCTGTCTCTATATAGGCTCTTTTTTTCTGTCTCACCAAACCATTATCTACCTCACTCTCCCTCTTCCTCCCACTCTATGTCTTAGTTCTTAGGGCACTACTGGGTTTATTTATCTCTTAATTCTTACTTCATTTGAACAATTTCCTTCCTTCCTTCTTCAGACCTTCTTTTTCCTTCTGACGTCTTTATCCCTCTAATCATTATCTCTTATCCACCACAGAGCACCAGCGGTGCAATTACAGGTCAAGCCCCAAAATACAGTATGTTAGCATCAGACTTCGAAATAAAAGTTCTAACTATATTGATACTCTGAGGCACAACACACACATGCACAAGCCCTTTCATCAAAATGTTCATTTTTTTATACCCAACTAAATTGGCTTCTCCTTTCAATCCTCTGTGTGTGTGTAAGTATGTGCGCACCAGACAGAGCTATAATGACCCTAATGAGCAATAGATCTCTGCTGCTCTCCAGTTTTTCCTCCTTTTCATTTTCTCCCTTTTCTCGCTCTCTGAATTTTCTATCAATTATTACCCATTCTACTGTGCTTCCACTCCTCTTCAGAACACTCTAATTTTCCTCTGTTCATATTCTCTTCATCTCTCCTATCATTTCTACTATTTCCCTGTCTCCTTTCATTCCCCCTACACTCATATCTTTTCCCCTCACATCTACTTTCCTTTCTCATTCCTCCCCTCTCACTGCCTAGATTTTCACTTAGCTTTTCCTTCACCTGAATCCTCTTTCCCTTCTCAAATATCTTGATTTTATCCTCTCCTCCCAACACATATTCTCATTACACATTCCTTCCTCATTTCTATTTTACATACAATCCTCTCCACTCTTCATAATTTAAAAAAAGAAAAACACAGCTGCAAGTTCCCAGCTGCTAAAACAGGTTAGACTAAAATGCTGATGTTTTGTCTAACAAGACACACAAATGCCTGCTGCCCACTCACAAAATCATATCTGATACAAGCTGTCCAGATTAGGATGGACCTCCAGCCGTGTTACACACAGTTTGATGCAAGATGAGATACATACTTGTACTGTGAATGAACAAGATCTAGATATGGATGGATGAATACAAACAAATCCCACTCACAGCTATCAAGGCATAAACCTACACTCGTGTTCCAGATGTCTGAACCAACATGGTTCAGAAGACATCTACTGATATTTCAACCATCTGAACAGAGGCTGAGTGAAGTCAAGAGAGACGAACAAGTAACCCAGACATGACAACACCCCCATCTGTTCTGTGATGTCCACATATGACCTTCATAACTGCTCCTCCGTATGTCCATCTGTCTCTTTTTTAAATCATGCATTTACGGACTTACACACTGCACGTTGAGAGTCCGTAAATGCATAATTTTAAAAAAGCAGAGAAATATCTAGACAACCACTAGACGTTGTGACGTTCGGTTCATATGATCATGGTCGCCCAAAGGATAAATGCCACTGACGTATGTAATCTCCTGCCTTTTCGTCTAGCATTTCTGTGAGCTTGACATGTAGTTCAGAGCAAAATGCCTTGGCAGCCAATTGTACTGTAAACATACATAAAATGTATCAGACATTTATGTTCCCCACAAGATCAACTGTACTAACTCTGGTGATCTATGACGTTTAAAATCTTCATTTGGTCAATTATTGTCTTTATTTATGTGCAAGGATAATGACTATTAGCATCAGCTTTACTTTGTGTTCAGTATTAATTAGACTTAAGGTGAGCAAGCGAATGCGCTAAATTAAGATTGGTAAAAACGATAAAAATTACCGGCTAATGTTAGCATTGCTGCTGTGAGCAAACTAATTATTTAGGTTAAAGCACCACAGTGCCTAATTACAGTTTCAGATACGCACTAACAAGGCTGCAAGCTCTCCATTTTCAAAAACTATCCCTTTGGTTGTGTGGTGTCTGTGTTTGTTAAAACATTTCTTCCTAAATTACATATCAGAAGCAAAGTTATTTGGACCTTGTACGAGCGTCTTACTTTTCATTGGAAGTTCAATATTAACGGAATGTTGTTTTTTTTCTGCAACTGGCACATCTACCCCTGCGGCGGATGTCTCGGCCATTGCTTTGGCTCGTCTACACTTCTCTCTCTCCCTTCTGGCTCACAAAGTTCAAACCATCTTTCAACTTTCATCAGTGCTGCAAAGTCGCTCTCTATCTTTGTCACTGTGATGATGCCAAACATTTCTCGAGGCAACACATATTCCTCAACTTTCCCCTGAAGTGCCTCCTCTATAATTCCAACCAACCTTTCAGATTACCATTAAACTACTGCACCACACCAGATGTACCGAGCTGCTTGGAATAACAGCATCAGCTAATCATGCAATATACAATGTAATTTAAAATACCCTCTTCAGATGCTGAATGGAGCTGCACTAACAGTCCACTTGTACAACACCCAATTCTCCACGATCATGTACATGTACAAAACTTTGAGGGTATTTATGCAAGTGTGCAACATAAGGAAAGATTACAACATAACACATCTGCTCTTGACATGATTATCTAAATAACTTATATACAGTATATCAAAGGAAAACTTTGAGTATAGTCTTAAAGGTCAACACAGGCTGACAATGGGAAAAGGGGTTATTCAGGGTTTGTAAATTATATCATGAAACTTTCCAAATAAATGTTGTGATTTATTTATTATATGGGCTATAGTTATGAAATACTTAGAGTTAAGTGATCAACTTGATAAATGTTAATGACAGAATTTTCTATAATGTTAAAATTAAACAGGGAGAATCCAGCAAAAAGATGCCTTCATTTTCCCCGGAACTAAAAATGGTAAACAATTTTAATAGAAACAAACTTCAATAATCCTGTAGTAGCTAGTCTCAGAGGTCTGGACATATTTTCAGATATGAAACCAGTTCACTATCAAGGACGCCATCTACCAATGAAAAATGAAGTCAAGTTGAGGATTGGAGGCTGCTGCAGGATACTGATGCATTCTTAACCATGTGAACACACTGCACATTAATCATTCAGTCATTAACTTTCATGGTACATATGAGGCAACGTCACATAAGCTCACTCTCCACCTCTCCAAGTCCCTGGCCTTATTCTCTCTTTCTAGCACACACCTGCGCACATACACACAGTAAATACAGGAAAATTAACTGAGTTGAGGGGACATGTGGTCAGCGAAACATATAACTGCCAGTTTTGACCTACAGGACTACACATGTTGTCATTTGTCCAAGCAGGCAGAAGTAATATTAGTGTGATACAATTAGAGAGGGAGGGAAGATGTGTCAGGGGAGAGAGGCTGAGGAACTCGAGAAGCAGACAGAATGACAATGTGGAATATAGATGAAGACCAAAAAAACGCTCACAGATGGGAAGGAAAAAAATCTAATACGGAAAACAAACAAGCAATCTGAATGAGTGCTGTGTGGGGTTTTTCCATGGCCTAGTGTCAAAAATTTTGTTTGTCAGCGCATACACAGAAGCCCGACAAAAAACACTAGAGGGTCATCTCACGGCATCCGGACAATAAAACATGGCTGGCAAACAGTTTTCTTACTCCAACTCATTGCCATCGCTCTCCATGCATCTTTTGCTCCTCTCTCTGTACAGTGTATACTAAACAGCATTCGTTTTTCACTAAGTAGGTCACTACACCTCCACTGCTCCTTCGTCTCTTTCCTTCCGTTCTTAGACCTCTCCACATCTCTGCCACCTCCCCCTTTTCCTCACACTTTATGTTCAGTCTATTTGCCATTTTTCTTTGCTTATTGTGAACTATTATTTTAAAAGGCATACAATACACAACTGGCATGTAAACTTCATGCTTTTATTTATGAAACAAACAAACATACCTGATTACTTGACCTCTTTGACACATTGTAAGGTTTGCATGTTCTCAAGAACTATTGAAGAATACCTTACTGGCAGAGGTATACTCAGTATCAGTAGAAATCTGTCCTCCACAACAGGAACCTAAGTTTGTGACTCACCTTGGTTGAAAATGAGATGCAAATAACCCCATCAATGAAATACAATCAAATGACAAAACAAGCTCTGGTGTTACAGTAATAACATGGGGGCATGGCGGAAGATAATTTATGATGACAAAACAGAAAAGGAGATGGTAAATTGCTCCCTCCTTACCACACAAATAGGACAGAATAAAGACATTAACCCTTCCTAACAGAAGGAATATGTATGAGGTGAATATGTGCCAGCTGGTTTGATGATGAAATGAGTCACCACTCTCATTAAACATCTGCTCCAATTCATCCATCATGATCAAAAAGCAATCCATCTCACTGACAAAGGAATATACAGTCACAGCTCCCACTTATGTGTGGGGGTCTCTGGAGCCCTTGGAGTTGCACGTGGAAAGAAGGACGCTGCACGATAACGGTGGAGCATAATGGAGATTATCTCACATCCCTTCCACAACCTGCTTTTCAAACTGTGGAACACTTTCAGTAAGAGGCTTCTTCAGCTCAGCTGTGACAAAGAACACTACATGTAATCATCGCTGCCAGCAGCCATCACCCTGTACAGTGATTCACCAGTGTGTCAGGAGAGTTTTTCCATGTCATTACATTAGGCATCACATCTGTTCCACGGTAGATCAGACTCATCTGGTTTGTACTGTCTGACCCTTAAAATACATTTTACCATATGTACTGTATAATGTAAAAATACTGAGTTTTATTATTATATTTTATTTCCCCTTGACTCAATTTCATATGACTTGCACCTTTTGTCTCGCTGTCTCAATCCAAATGTGCCACGTCACAAAGTGAGGCCTTCTCGCTACCCCCTTAAAACCTGAAACTGTATCTGTTACCTTATCACGTTTATCCATCTGCTCTCACCTTGTCTGCTCCTCTCCACTCCCTCCCCGCACATACACAGTTCAACCGTTTTATTGTCAAGCCACGCTGAACTGGCAAAGACTTGCAGGTCTCAAAGGCATTAAATACATAAACAGAGAAACAGAGCAAAGTTGAGGGAGGAAAACAGAGGTGTAATGGGAATTGACATAGAAGACAGAGATGTAGTGCAATGTCACTTAGTCAAACAGAAATAGTGGCAGCTAAACTACCAAAAGTTGGCAGAGACTAAAAGCAGGAAGCAACATTGGCGCTGAGGAAAATGCAAGACGAGTAGGGAGGAATGCAAATTACAAGTAGGATAGAAAACACAAAAAAGAAAGTGAGAAATTATGCATTACAAACAAGTACCATATCAAGACAATCAAAGAGGCTGTAAAGATGGGTAAAGAAACTAAACATTACAGAAAAAAAAAAACTGCAGCTTTATCAGAGAAGAGGTACAGTAAGACATCAGCGGGCTTGGTGCAGATTTATGCGCAGTCATCTGATTTTCTGTACACGGCATTTAACTGCTTGCCATGCCGTTCATTAAATTAGTGCATCCATTCAGATGAAGTAACTGGAAAAACCTGAGAGTGTTAAGAGGCACGAAAGAGTCTGCGTTTATCCTGCCTTAACCAAAGATTTGTCGGGGGATTTAAACCAAAACATCAGCCACACATCTATTTTTAAGAAGACTACTTAAAACAAAAATCACGTGTTTCACTAAGCTGTATGTTGTGGAAAACTGCAAAGCTACGTGGGAGTGAGGCAGGAAGACAGATGACAGCTGACAAAAAAAAATGACGAGCTCTGTGCAAGACAGCAGCAAACCTGTGCAATTCCTTCTAAACATATTAGGCAACTTCTATAATATGATGAATATAGGAATAAAGGAGCAAGGACAAAAAAAGGATTCATGACATGGACAATGCTGAAGAAACAAACATGGGAAGTGTCACATTTCAATCTTTACCTGGACTTTTAATTTTGTTACACATTCATCATCCCCAGTCTCTCCTTTTCCAATTTAAAACTTCTCATCTCCCAAATGGCTCTTCAGGTACTGCTTTATCCTTCTTAATCCTCTGTCATCTAACTCCTTCCTGCACTGTATCTGTCATCCACCACCTTTTGGCGAGTTTGAGCCATCTCTTTGCCATTTGCCTCAATTTCACCTCCAGCTTGCCCTTTGTGTCTCTCCATCACTCTCCCTTTCCAGCTTTAACTCTGCATCTTCCCCTCCGATTCAACCCTCTCGACTGGCATTTTGCTCTTGCTGCACATATCCCCCACCATACACACATAAGGTCTATCCACAGTTCATCCTCCCCGTGGCAAGACATACTGTAAATAACATTTCTCTGCTTTTACAAAAAAAAAAAACCTTTTGTTGATTCTCTGTTCCATTTAAAAAAAAGTATTTTTTCCATCTCGTCTCCATCCATATCAAACCATTTTTCCATGACTGTCCATCGATAAAAATCTCAAAGCAGCATACCCGCTTGAAACTGAATGGCATAGTGTAGACGCTCATAATTGTGCACGCCATTTTATGCATGCACATGCTCCAAAATAAATTTTCCATCATTTTAATTTTGCTTATGACCCCACTTTGTCTTCTCTGCGCTACAAAGAACAGTAAATTAATGAGCTACATTTTTATCAGTGAAACTAATGAATTAGCCTGTGATGGATGGTTGGAAACTGAATAAGGATGATGTGACGCATAAGTGTGTTTCTGTAAGTAAGACTTTGTTCAGACATTTTACCGCAGCCATTTTCATTAACACAGAGGGCTGGGGTACGGGGGTTGGTTGGGGGTGAGTGGTTACATGTTAGACAATAGACAAAGTACAATCAATGAAGTCCAGATTTTAAAAAGTGTGTGTTTAAAAAGCTTATTAGACACCAAAACACAGCACATTGGTTTGTAATTCTCAGACAGGATTGTAAAACTGTATCATCTTTAGTCATGGCGATCAAGGTAAAGAGCAGAAAAAATGTGTATTTACATAGTAATCTACCAGCAATGCATGCTTGTTTTCACAGGATTGGTCAATGCGGTGCCTTGTTGGACGACGTCACATTGCAGGAAAAGTTCAACGAGCCAATCTTTTCTTCCCATGAGTGTGTCTTTTGAATGAGCCCCTTGTGGTGCCAGTGCCCTCTGTGTTAAACATACTCCCCTACTGAAATGAATGGGAAGGACTGAATTTTTCCCCCCACAGTAATTTTTCACGCAGTAAAACCCGTGTGCAGGGGTGTGTGCATGTCTCTTTATTTTCTAGCAAGGACAAAAGCACTTTGATTATTATGATAAGGCCTTCATCTACCACTGCAGTAATGTATCATGTACCATACACATCTTTCTCACCATCTGTGCCTTCTGATTTCAACGTCTCCCTATCTTAATTTCCATTTTCTTATCGTAACAGCAACTAGATCCATCGAGAAGAAAGAACACAGTATCACTAATTCATTTAGGGTTTTTTGCATTTCAATCTTTGTTTCATGTTGTCCCACTCTGACTGAGACAGACATATGTTTAATGTATAGTAGCTTCTGTACATTATCATGTCACCCATATTTTATACTGTGCGTATATACAAAACCACCTAATCATAGTCTTGGCCCTCATTCTCAGATTACAGCGCTTCACAAGTAGTAACTTATGTTCATGATACTCAGAATAATGAATTTTTGGAAAGCTGAACTGACAGGGTTGTTAAGGTCAATTTTTACTATTTTTTTAATCACGTATGAGAGGTTGTATATTTTTAAACTCTTGGACACAGGTGTCAAATGTTAAAATTAGTTCCAAAATACATAATAAATGAGAATAGTCCCAGTTTCAGTTTGACATAGCTGTAGAGTTTCTTCTCTCTGACCTGCCCGTATTCCCAAACAGTCAGTGTTTTTACGTTCAACTCTGCAATAAAAATGGTTGCGACACATGCCAATTAGAGCAGGGAAGGCAAAAGAGCAATAATCAAAATATTAATTTTAAATAATACCATTGTTTCCAAAAATGCCTGCATGGACTGTCTACAGCACCAGTGCACGAACAGAGCGTGTGGGTACAGATCCATCGGCGGGCAAATAGATAAGTGATTTTTGATGTGCAGCATTCAGACCCTGACATAATCTCCTCTTAACTCCTCCTACATTTTTATTCCATCTTCTCCTCTTTCTACAACTTCCTCCATTTCTTCATCTTTCTTTTTTAATGGCAGCCAATGAGATTGTCATTGCCAACAGTCACTGAACTCTAAAATCATTTGTGGATTTAAATCTCTTACAACACAGTTGTCCTCATTACCCCTACCTCCCTGCTTGCCATCCATTATTCATCCATCTCCCTCTTCATCCCTCTATCTTCTGCAGCGACAAAAGTAGTTGGTGTTGCTTTGAAATTCTTAATCTGTTGTTTGTAGCTTGCAGGCCCTGCCAGTACTTTCATTTCAAAAGCAAATTTTATATCAGCTGACTGGCCAAACAGAGTAAATAGTCCCTCTTGTGCCCTGGAGACCAGACTCATTAAAAAATAATACTCATGTTATGTGGGGACCCAAACTAAACACAGCGAACCTCTGACACCCTGGGAGCGAGCCTCTGTAAGACATGCTACAGCTCTTGCATGGACACCCAATCTGAGTGAATGCCGACTCTCACCTGGGGGCTGGGCTCATAAAAACTGTCATGTGGGGAACTAAAGTGAGTGCACGTCTCAACTTCTGGGTTGAAACTAATTAAAAATATACAAGTACTCTTATGGTGTTAAAACTCAATCTTAGTCAGTTTGGTCTACAAAAGCTCGTGGTAAGGGTCAAATAAAGACAAACGGACATCAGTGCGGACTTACTGACCATCTCTCATTCACAATTAATATCAGCTGTCACTGGCCTGGCTTTTTAAGTATTGACATGGGGTTGAAGTTATGGTGGCATAAGGAAGCAGGGAGAGAAGTTAATGGTGTGCATGTCTAAAGTCTTAGTAAGTTCCCTCTTCTGTCCAATGCAACTGGGACATGAGAAAAATTACTTATATCCCAGTATGGCAAATAAATATGTCAGGACATGGATACCAGGTCTGATGTGAACTTGCTCCTGGTCCAGCAATACTCTAAATACTATTTGAAATGGAATAAATTCCAAAAATATTTTTGGCACACTGCTATGTGTGAAAAACTTAAAGTCTATTATTGAGACTGCATGACTGAAAATGGTATGACACATAGTATCAGGATTTCTCAGGGTCACATACACACAGACAAGTAAATCCTATTAACTAAGACATTAGAAAACAATTAAACTCACAAGAACCAGTATGAATCTAGTACTGGATGCTGTGATTATAGTAAACATAATCATGCCACAAAACCTCTGTATTACCTCATGCCTACTGATTAATAATAACCGTGTTAAAACATGTGGTACTGTATCTCCTTTAAAATACAGAGTATTAAGCTGGAATCCAAATTCAGTCACTCTGGTCTCGACACCCTGAGGCTGAGGATCTTTAAAATAAATTAGCATTCTTCTTATACTGGGACCTAAACTGAGTAAATGTATTCTCAGGCACCGCAGGGTTCAGACTGATTAAAACATATTAGTACTATTATGTGGGGCACCAGCATAAACAAACCCTGGATCCCTTTAAAATATCTGCCCATAGTCTCTCTCTCCCCATTCTCAACCTGCATTTCCTTGTGCCAACAGGGGAAAATGGCTGCTTGTTGACATTTGCATTAGCCTCACATTATGACAAACATTCACTTAGGCTTCCAGTCCCTCCCAGAAGCTCCAGTTCATCCTCATTACCATCCTCTCCCCTTTTCCTTGTCACTCTGTGCCAGTCGATGAACATGGTGTCACAGTTCTGTTACGTGTCTGTTCTGACATTGTTAGCACTCCCATCTTTCATCCTGTCATCTCCCTCACACTCTGCATTATACCCGTCTACATGCCAAGCAGTTTTTTCTCCATTCCTTCCCTTCCAGTCCGTTTCCATCCATCTCATTCCTCAATCAGTGTCTCTCAGTATGAGCGGGTTTGTTACTCCGTTTAAGCTCTGAAGACAAAACATGACATCAATACACATTTTTATCCTCGTCCTCAAGTTTACTCACAATTATAATAATCTCACGCAAAGCTTATAATGACCCTTTTCAGAGAGGAGCTCAAGCACTGTTTGGTCAGAAAGCACCAATCGCTGTCCTAATTCTCAGGTCTCCTCTCTCACTCTGGGTCCCACCAAGCCCTCCAAGATCCCTCAGTTGTCCTCATTTTCTGCTTTCTACACTCCAACCTCTTTTCACTCCATCTTCCAGTTTCAAGTTGCTGCCTCCTCCGTTTTTCATTTCATATACCAGTAACTGAGGCTCTACCTCTCCCTCCTCTGCTCATATTCCAACTCCAGTGACCTGATCTATCTTATAACTGGAAAGCTCTTGTACTTTTTTTTCTTCCTGATGGCACATCTGGACAAGCCCCTTTAACAAGCACAGTTATAAACATCCAGACAAATGTTATGTTCTTCTGCTCAACCCTGTTCTTTACTTGCCTGCTTGAGTCTTTCCGTGGCTCTTGCAATCTGTTTTTCTGCATTATCTTAATTTTTATTCTGCTTCCCACAACTCACTAATCCCTCACCCTTCTCACCTCTTTCCTTTAAATCCCCATTATAGCCGATTTTCTCTTGATTCCATCTCTCTCACATTTCCCTTGCTTCTCACTTTAAGTTAATTAAATTGCTTTAATGGCATGGTAACACTTTTTCCTTTATTGAGCAAGGAAGATAATCAACACTAATGAGAATCTCGCCTTTTTAAATGTATTTCCCATAGTTGGTAGTGGTAAACTTTTATATATCAGAGTAGCACAAAATGATGGCTCACTTGTTTGACGTTGAACCTAAAAATTGTATAGTTGTGCGTTTCTTTTCTGGTGGCATCAAACTGAAGTAAGCTTGTGTATCAACCAGTTCTTCTTAATCTTGTGTGTCTAATGCACTACATTTGACATAAATGTCTGTCTTGACCCATGTATGCATTTTTGAAACACGGTTGACCTACACTCTGTACTGTTACTTATTACCTCACACAAATCACTGCTGCCAACAGTCAGTTCACACTACACCTTCTATATAGACACAGCGTTGTTACTACAAAGGCATGTAATAGGTCTTATGACATCAATATAGGAAATATCAGATTTGCGAGGTATTGTATATAATTTGTGGGCATCAGGGGGCCTCTTAATATGCAGGAGACTCCTAGAAGATCCAGGAGAGCTGGGATGCAACAAGGCTGGTTGCAGCTTTGGGGGCAGGTTTGTATAAAATGTTGTGTCCCGCAGATGTTTGCACTGGTCTGCTAGGCTTAGCAGCTTAGGTTATTACTGGGGAGAGATTGTGGTTTTGGTTTAATTGTTAGTGTTGATTTTTCTTAACATTAACAAAATGCTATGTCTATCTAAATGTATGCTTAAGTTGAGCACTGTATAACACTGGAAGGAAAATACACAATTAGTGAATGCAGATGCATTAATATAAATGGTAATAAACATTGCGACTAGGGCAGCATTACATTTTTTTACAAAACTTACTTCCTTAAACAAATTAGTTGCATGTGCTGATCATTTTTGGGAGACAAGGTTGTGTCACCTTACCTATATCTCCACCCCTACACCACCTCCATGTGACTGTCTCTCCCTCCCTACACTCCAGTCAAGAAGACCATTTGGGACATGTCGCTAATTAACACCATCAACGCTGCCTGTTTGCTACGGGGACTGGCCATAACCGCCTGTGGCACCACAGTAAACAAATAGAGTGTGTCACAAATGCCAACACGCATGCACACGTTGTCTGCGTATTTCTAGTACACACACAGACACAAGGGCAAGCAAGCACGCACATGCAGGCTAACACATGGTAGTCAAAATAGCACAGACATGCACACACAAGCAAATACTTGGCTGGAGAATTTAAAAGCACAGCCAAACAAAAGGCACACAAACACATACACAAGTTTGAAATTCACACATGCACCCACAGGCTTTGAGTGTCACAGAAATGGCTTGCCATGTCTGGGGATACGGGATGATTAATCGCACTCTGTACAGATGGCCACACTGGGGAGAGAAAGAAAGGAGAGGAAAGCTGTCCTCTCCGTCTCTCAGCATGCAACAAGCATTTTCACTCTCACTTTCTTTCATTGCCATCTCTTTTCCTACTGGTCTCTGTTGACCCTCACTCCTCTCTCTCTGTAGTATGCTAGATTTATGAGTGGCTTTCAGAGACTCACTGCCTTGGCACGGTGTCCGCATGACTAGCATTAATGACATTCGGTCCATCTACTCCACTCTCGACTTTGACTGAAATGCTTAAACGAGCACATGCACAAAAACAATCGTGCTCTCTCCAGCTGAATCTAAATGTCTGAGCCCACACAACACTCACACGGAGACATTATTAAACACACACCTATAAAGATGTAGTCATTTGCCAAAATGTGAACAGAAGCACACTACACATAAATTTAGCTCTCTTCTTTACACGCCCAACCCTGCTGCTCTCTCTACACCTCTGAAGCCAGAGTGTCCAATCTGAGCAGGATAATGACGGTAATGGACCAAAGGGAGCAGTTAATTATATTAAGCTGAGGCACCCCTGTCTGCACTCTATCATTCAGACATAAAATTGAACAAAAGGTGTACTGCTGGTCTTGACACATAAGAGTAGTCTTTGAAGTGGGGTGCATGTTCCTTTGGTTAAACCAGGAGACTTAAATCTTCAATACATCTAGATCCACAGCGATAAAACAGAAATTATGAGGTCTGCTTGCAAAACCTTGATTTCCAGGGAACTGGACACTAGGTTGGAGACTTTAAAAAGGTAAAAAAAAAAAAAATCATGCTTTTCTCCACAGTGTGGTGTATCCCCACCATGTAACGTGTCTAACACCAGACACCGTCTCTCACAGCACAACACAGAGACATCCAGCAGACTTCACTTTGGCTGTAGGCTGACATGGCACTGAGTGAACTCAGGTGCCTTGAGATTTTGCTTTATTGTAAAAATGAAAGGTCAAAGACAATTTTAGTTTAGAGATATAATGCTACTGCTAAAGCCCTCTGCCCCTGCTGAGCTAGTTTCAAAGATGCTATAGAGAGTGGAAAGGGGGGGGAGCAGAGTCTGTCTTTGATACAGACACCCACCTCATGCAAATTCAGCTAAATTTCTATAACTCATGACATATTGACACCTTACCCTTTCATATGTACTACATAAAAAATTATACAGCTTTTCAGTATTTGGTTATGAAAAATAATATACTGATCATTTCTGAAAGTTCTGGATATACAGATATACACATTTGTAAACTAACAACTTACACTGATATACAATATAATTTTTACTATACATAAAAATAATTCTTGTTTTGAAATGTTATGTAAAATTTAAACGCTAAATTTAAATAAGGTTAGGGTACCTTGGTTGCCCTGAATCTTTTTTTAAAAACTGAAAAAGGCGATGGCAAATTGAAGATATTAAGCTGTAGTTTCATGATGCTAAGATTCCTCCTCCTGATAAGACCACTTGCTGCTTAACAGCAAATCCTGATGTCATTTACAAAGAAGCATATGATAACATTTACACTGCTGCAATGCATTCTGGTATTTTTTGTGAATTTACAAGGTGGAAAATCTGTTATTAAACAACGCTTAGTGTGACATTTCTCAGCTCAACAGTCAATAAACCGTCGTGCTGAATGTTAGGATGTTGTCAGACTTCATCCCAGGCAGTATCAACCGTGTTACACCCACACATCACCATTAAGCCGAGCTGTTACTGTACTGTACACTGCACAGGAAGTAGCTGTCTTCAGTATGACCTGACATCAGGGTGCTGGACCCAGCCCAACTTCTGACCTGTGTACAACTAGCCTAAATATTTAATTACTGCTGCTTAAGAAAAAAAAAAGTTATCTTTACATAACAGGTTTTCAGTTATTTCTCTGGAAAACATATTTGAATTAACAAACAGGTTGAGACGTTTTCTGGGATCATAAAATTCATTTAACTCATTCGTGACACCAGGAATGGTCGCATATTTCAACAGAAAAATACTGAACTGAAACTAGCGTAATGACGTTTCCATGGCATGCTAGTAAAGCAGCGATGTGTAAATGCATATGTGAGGAGGAACAGACACTTAGCAACCTGTGAGCCTGAAGCCTGTATTTTGCACAGGCTGGCAAAGAAAAACAGAGACAAGAATGTGAGTGGAAGTTAATGGGGATAATATGGAGATGGAAAACAAATGCCGTAGGGCTGGAGCCAAAACCTCTAGCCATCTCTTCAAGATAAATGTGATGTTTACTTTGTTGGTGAAATGCTGTCAGAGAGATTGTGAGATGAACTTGAAACTTTCACCATCAGATCACGTAGTTTTCAGCTCCGAGGCAGTAAGCATTATTTAACTGAATAATGAAAACGATGAAAAGATAAATTATATATGCTATCTGAACTTGTGTTTAAAGAGTCCTCATATTTTCTGACAACCAACTGACAGACGAGCTCATCGATTTCTCGCCGACGACCATATGGTGCCAACAGGTAAAGTTCATTATTGTTCTGACATTTAAAATGCTTGATAAATCATTTTGCTGGAGCCCAGGGGGATGGCACATAATTCTACATGTGTGGGAGAGATTTAAACGCAAATACAGCGTGTAAACAAAAACAGAAGGTGGATCTCAGGATCACTGAGTGCACATTAACATGGTGAGCAAGGCAGTGAATGAAATAAGGAACTCAGCTACAGCTGAATCTCATTAAATGATAAGTCGTACTGCTATGGTTTGGTTTTACATACAGCACATGAACTAGATACTTTAGTCAAATTCCTATTCTTGCTCAATTGCTAATGTTCCTTCTAATTTTATTTTAATTGCCCTTATCCCAGTTATGTCCAGTAAAAAATCTGTTTAACCAGTAGGACCAGCTCTAATCCACAAGCATGTAAGAAGTGACTGTTTGCTGAAAATGTTGGTCATTAAGTCTGGATGATTTAGCCGGTCACTGGTGATGCCCGTGGATCAGCTAAATGGGATTCAAAAATGAATTAGATTAGATGGCTTTGCCAGCTTATTCTTCTTCCTTCTCCTCCCCTTTTCTTACTGTATCTGTCATTTTACTAATTCCTCATTTTCCTGTCTCCTCCCTGTACCCTTCTCGTAGACTTTACTGTCATATATTAAGGGCAGTGTGCTTTTTATAATATCCTCACATACGCCTAATAATTGGCCTGGATTGCCTGTGTTCCCAGACCTCGCATCACTTTGGTGCTTGATCCCAAATTATCCTATAAAAGTGTGGAGCTTTTTTGCTCATTAAGTACTTGACTTTATAAGTATATTATAAAGAAACTCTTTTCTGTAAATTCCTTTCAAACATAGGTGCCACAATGTGTTAGTCAATCCTGTGTGCACTCTACTGATGACCTGTTGTTTTTAGGACTGATTTCTCTTGCAGGCTGTTTTAAAGTACAGTATTGCTTAGTTTGCACTGACCTTTAAACTCTTCATGCACCACCTGACACCGTGAAGCCTTGAGCTTCTGCTGTTTTGCCTGCTCAAAATTCTACACACAGAACAAATCATGGCTGCGAATTTTCAGTCAAGACCACTAAGACCGAGTCAAAACTAACCACGGAGAAGCAGAGCTCAGAGAAAGAGCATTCATTCTTTGCACCAGCTCCCAGGAAGCTTGAAGTATGTGTCCATTTCTTAAGGCTAAAAACTTTTTAGTTTTATCAAAATTTAAAAAATGAATAAACTGCTGCTATTAAATTAAATTTGAGAAATGTATTCATATCACTCAATACAATACCATTTCATTATTGTGTTTATTATATTTCTCTTATTTTCCCGTTTTCCCATCCTATATACATGTCTTTTGATGTTGCCTTGTATTTCTTTCATATCTTAGTGTTTTATATTTCTTGAAAGGTGCGATACAAACAAACATGTTTTCCGTTACTTTCTTTTAAGTTATCTTTTGAAGCTTTGATAACAGTTATTTTCATATTTTATTCAGCAAAGCACTCAACTCTGCGTTAGTGACCTGCTACACAAAAAATATGTATGTATTAGTTATGGCTATATGCCATTTACACCAGCTTTTGGATCACTCCACAAACATCCACATTCACAGCATTCACAACTACGCAGGCCGACTTTAATCAAATATCTAAACATTAATTTGATAATAAATATTCTCACACTGGCTGTATGTCATAACCATTTATGTCCTGTTGAATCTACCAACTGCCCCCCCCCCAAAAAATAAAACAGAAGGCCTACGGGAAGTGACATTTCACAGGCCAACGGGGAGAAATAATCAAAAAGGATAAAATGCTAACATAGCCCTGCTTTTCTTCCCAGTTATTTTACTTCCTTAAGCGGTTTACAGAAACCTCTCTGGTCCTCGGGTCAGTCTTCTTTCCATCTTTCTCCTCGCTCGACCTGTCAGAAACCTCTCCTTCCCTCTTTGCTGCTTATTATTTCCCCCTCACCACCCCAGAGCCTGCTTTTCTTTCTGGCCGTTCAAAGCTGGTTTTCGGAGATACAATTTCTCTCTTGTTCACCTTTTCTAACCACTCACTGTCTGCTTCTCGACGTGGCTTGAACTCACTTCCTTCACTCATCTCTTCAATTTTTTTCTTTATCCATTGCTATTTGTCTCTTCAGCTTGTTTACTGTCCTGAAGGTTCTGCACTAAACAATCCGTATCCCATGGCGATTTGAGGTCTTTTTTAAGCCAACTGTCACGTACAAATGTGCTCACCCACCTCAAGCTATGGGACCATCTTTACAGCGAGCTGTACATGGGCAAAGACACTCTCTCTTGGTTTTGGTTTAAATTCATATGTAGGCTGATAGGTCTGAAGTATGTTCCAGACCGGTAAACACACAGACACACACCCTTAGATGAACACTTCACACACCCCACAGTGTTTTGTGTATACAGACCCTTCTGGTGGTCTCTCCCTCCATCACTCAATCTAAATCTCTTCATCTTTTGATAGTCCTCTTTTCCACCTCTCACTGCTTCTCCCCATCCCCCCCGTGCGTGATCACCCCACTCACTCTCTTTCCCTCTCTTCACATCTTCTCTGCCTTCACTCTTCAGAGGGCTCTTCCTTTCACTAGAACGACGGATGAGAGGCTGAGGCCATCTGCAAGAGCTGATAAAACTACCCTCACCCACATACACATACAGTACACACACAGACACACATGCCTGCAGATTCTGACACACATACAGATGCAGAAACTATGACAACACCAAACCTTCAAACCCATGCACAGCTTGAGAACACACCAGAACAGACACACCATTGAAGATACAGTTCATAAAAGACACACATACCAGCCTACAAGACAGTACTTATGAAGGACACTTGAGCTTATACCTCTTAGACATGTACTGCATGTCAAGAAGGAGAAAAAGAAAAGGGAAAGAAAAGAAAAAGAGGATGAGATGAAAGGAGATGCAAAAAAGTGTAAAATTAAATAGATGAGGGCTGGAATAAAGATGAGCAGGGAAAGAGTTGAGGAGATTCGGGTGTCAGGAGGGACAGTAAAAAATATGTCAGAGATGAAGACACCAAAGAAGAGTGGGTGATGAAGATGCAGAAAGGAAGGGAGAAAACAAGGGATGGGCATGAACAGCCAGTGAGCCGTTTTACAAGAGATGAGATGAAGCACAGGCAAAGTTCAAAGGTTGGTCTGCACATTGGAAGGTGAAGCTGTAATTCCTTAATGACAACACACAGGAAAAGAAGTTCCCAAATTGAGCCACTTAAACCAGAGTTAAACAAGAACAATCCTCAGGAACAGCAGCTTCCACTTGAAGAAATCTTACAGCAGCGGATTTGCTTCTGTAGAGGAGATGACTGCTTTGGTGTCTCTGGGACCAAACACTCAACTATGCTCATTAGCTGTATATCCACATATATACACACCATCTATATGCTACGCACCCATCTATTCCTTAATTACATAATCCCATAATTAAGCAAAATGCTAAATAATGTAATGTATATTCTGGGGAGTTGGGGCCTATTTGAGCGACATTAAGCATTTCCCCCTTGGGAATAATAAAGTTCTGTGAATCTTAAATTTCTGTCTATCTGGTCCAACATGAGGACTCTCGGTTAAACTAGTCAAACAAGCTCAATTAGTTCACTGTAATTCTCCTTTTGAGCCATCACAAAGACCACTGACTGATGTGCAAGCTGGCGCACTGACAGACACTAACTCTGCTTTATGATATGCCTGCTCATTTCAAAATTTGAGAAACTAACGCCTGCCGTGGCTCCCGTCATACTAATGCAGAGCTGCTGGAGGACACAGGGGACTTGTACAATGGCTACCACTGAAAATAATCCAGCAGGCCTTCTTCAGTCACTCTGTTATTTCTATTAGCATGCAGAGAATCACTTGTCTGCCAGTCCAAGTGAGTGGCCGCACTCTCAGAGGAAACGCGTGACTGGTGTCACTAATACCAATTAAAGTTGTGACTTTGCCTAAGAAAATGAGGTCAGATTCATGTTGTGATTGTGCTGGCTTTTCTCTATGCTACCTTGGCAACTGAGGGTCACAAAATCTAAAACTGGCCTCAAGATAATTTGTTTTAAACGAGTCAGCTTTGTTTACGGAGTGCCAGATTTGACAGGATGTACATTAAAAATGTGCTTCTTGACCAGAAAATCATGCTTTGAATGAGTCTGGATTGCATTCATTACTGTAGTTTTTCACACTGAATGTGGAAGAAGAAGAAGTTACATTAAAGTAATTAAGCCCTAAGGGAGTTGTGCGTTTGATTCCTGTTATCTAATGAATTAGCGATGCTCATTTGATATATGGCCAGTGCAGGCGTCATTCCTCATTTAATGTCATTTTAGATGTTTCTTGAATCTGATCTTATCTCTTCATCACATCCTCATGTCCCTCACTGTCACTATCTGATACAGAAAAACCAAAACTTTATGCTGGACTGTGATCATATCCAAAATGTAACAATGTCTGTTAATTGAATCCCATTCACCACCCACCAATGATGGGTGGAAATTTTCTTCTGATTTCTTTACTAATAAAATGTCAAAAAAAAATAAAAATCAAAAACAGAACTTTCATTCAAGTATCAAAGGGATGACAGGAGAAAAAAAAATATTTCTGCAAAATGACAGAACAAAGTTATACTGAGGAAAACAATATGTACCACAAAGATAATGACAGGTACATGTGTGGGTGAAAAATCTCTCCCCGTGCCTGTGTAAGCAGGTCCCTGCGTGCTGGTAGGGGCCACGGTCGGCCGCACATCAGCTGAACAATTTCCGCCAGCCAGTGTTTGCTCGGCCAGTGTGGAGCAACCAGGATCATCGACAGCCCCCTCTCCCTCACCCTGGCCAGAGTCGGGGAGATCCCCAGTTCCAGGCCCCCCGGCACGTGAGTGGCTCTCAGAGAGAGAAGGTACACACTGCTCAACACAATCAGTTTGTGTGCCAACTTGTGCAACCGAAGAGACTGCAATCCCCCCTGCCTGTTGACATACTCTACCACTGTAGTATTGTCCGACAGGACCAGGACATGGTGTCCCCTTATATAAGGGAGAAAGTGTCTCAAAATCAGAAAAACTGCCATCAGCTCCAGGCAGTTTATGTGGATGGAGCGTAAATGGGGTCGCCATCCCCGTTTACAGACCTCCCTTCGTCTGATTCGTCATCATCGATACCACCTGGAGGGGCTGCCGGGGTCGCTAGCTGCGAAGCTATCCCCCGTTCTGCCCGACAGCGGATCGACAACGTTGAGTTGGTCGCCCCAGTTGATGCTCAGTGCGGCCACACCAGCCTGGATAGGCGGGGCGGCTGCAGATGATAGCAGCAGGTCATGCTGAGACAGACTAGCTTGGCGTGCTAGTCGACGGCGGAGGCTTTTGAGGGTGAAATGCATGCAGTGCTCGCACGAGCCGGGTGAAGCTAGCGCAGCCTGGGCATGTTCCAGCCCGAGGCAGACGGCACACACTGCGTGGGTGTCTTTAGCAGATATTTTGCAGCCGCAGTTACACACCCGTGGCGGGGGGTTAACATGGGCACTGTAAGGCTGGGTAGCCATAACCACAGGTAGCCGAAGAGTGTGGGTATCCGGTAGGTAGAAACACTGGATTTAAGGGTGATAGCGGTAGCTTGGTGGCTAACCAGCTAGCTGCTGAACGTCTAGCGTGATGGGCTAAGTCGTTGCGTGTACCGAGACTGCTGTTAGCCACTGGAGATAGGCTTCCGACAGCCTATGCCAGTGTAGTAGCTAACTAGCAGGGGTACAAAACAGCTGGTGTGCTGCTGGTGCTTTGTGACTACTGTTTGATGATAGCCTACCCAGTCGCCGATTAGCTGCATGGTGACAGCGTTTTTCGACGGTTGGAAGTTTTGAATGCCCGACTATGGTAGAGACCGGTGAATGACCACAGCCCGAGTTGGTGATAGCGCCCAGCGACCGAGTTGTTAGCTCCGTCTACGGACTGTTAAGCTAAGCACCAAGGTATGTGATCGTATAAATCGGAGCTTTTCGGGTGAAAGCGAGAAGAGTATTTAGAATGGATTGGTGACGCAGTGTCCACCCTAGCCAATCCTGGCTGGCGTAATGGAATAGGAGCTTCTGAGGGCTACGCGGGGGAGGCGTTCCCCATATTAAGATATTGACTGCCCACTGCTCCCCCCAAGGGGGGATGGGTTAAATGCAGAAGTCAAATTTCGTTATAATGTAAAAATGTGATCAATGACAATAAAAGCTGATTATATTATGTACTCACTAAATCAACCATTCAGGTCTGACTAAGACATTAATATATGCAAACATGTACAGTATTGCTCCACGAAAACACAGACACACAAAAATGCTGTAAGACAGAGAAAAAACAAATGGAGAGGCTGGAGCAAAGAAAATGGAAAATGAGCAAGTTTGTCTGCAAGAAAATACAGACAAGAACCCAGGAGATATGAGGACAGTGCAGACAGAGTCTATAGAAAAGGAAAAAGGATGAGGGAGGCAAAAGGAGGAGGAAATGGCAGCCAAGCATGAGAGAGAATGACAAATAGGACAGTGTTAGCAAAAGAAAAGAGGTATATTGTGAAAACTGGAAACGGGGGACCAGGTGTATATAAAGAAAAAGAGCAAGAGAAGGGAGAATCTGATTTAGAAATAAACGAGTTAGGGAGGGGCAAGCACAATGGAGGAATGGGGGACTAGGAAGTGACAAATAAGGAAGATTTCCATAGAGAGCAATGGAAGAAGGCAGGAAGTAAGAATGGCAGACAATTGCAGACGTAAAAAATAAATGAAGGGGACTGAGAAATAAAAACAGAAGAACAAGAGTGTAAAAATTAGATTAAAGGAAAAAAGCAGAAAGTGAAGGGAGACCTGCAAGAACAATCAGCAACATGAGAGAGACAACTAGGAGCAAGAGAAGAACATGATGTAGAAAATGGGGAGGTGAGAGAACAAAAGAAAAAAATAAACGATATAGCATGAAAGAAAACATCGAAAGAATATGAAGCCGCAAAAACAAATCAGCTATCAGAGCAGAGGGAAAGACTGAACGAGACAAAGGTACACGAGGGATGAGAAATGACAGAGAGAGAGTGAATAATAAAAGTAGCACAGAGAAAATATGAAATAGACGAGAGGAGAGGTGGTGACAGAAGTGATAGAAAGTGAAAACAAAGGAGAAATAATAAATACCACTTAGGAGGAAGGGAGGAGTGGATTGGCAGGAAAAAAAACAGTAGGAACGAGGCTCGTGAACAGCAAGGACATTCAATTACAATCACGCACATGTGCATGTCCTGCACTATCCTAATACTCCCACACACCTGTATATAAAGTCTGGTCCTGGAAATGGCTCTAGTGAAAGCGAGAGAAATAACACTGTCGCTACTGCTGCTTCACTCAGTCAAGCACAGAGTCACCTTTCACCTGGTGCCTCATTTGGGAAATGCAGAAAGAAACTAATACTGTAGCTACTGCTGTGGATTAAGACACCATTGATCACTTTTTAATTAAGTAATGTGCCGTTTTAAGAGCTCTAGATAAAATGTGATACAACATATTCATCTAACACCAGTTCATTCATTCAGTAATCGATCATCCAGATTGTGTTGTACACAATTTAGTCATAACTAAAAGAAAACATCTCATTTAAAAGTGTCAGGAATACTTCTGCTGGGAGCTACAACTAAGCAACAATTTCTATTTAAGCTGAATGCAACAGAAAATCACATACACCAACATCTATTCTAAGTGATACTAATACATGAACACGTGTTACAGCAAAATATCAAATCACAAGCCGGTGTCATATCTACACTGGCCTCCATCATGTTTGGTACAGGGTCCTATCATTTATCCATTTGGATTTGGAATACATTTTATTATTAATTATTAATAATATAATATATTATTAAAAGCTATTGTTTTTTTATTAGTTTTGTTTTGAATTAATGGGTTGTAGACCATGTACAGATTACTATGTAGAAATTACAGCAGTGTAATAATAACAATGATTAGGTCATAGTCATTATTAGACCATTTTCCTAACTGTTCCATTAAAAGTTAATAGAGCTCAACTTACATCTGCTCAGTGAAGGCACAGCTATATCTGAAGTCTGTGTTAGAAGTAAAAATTTTGGCTGCAACAAGTTTTTATTAAGTTATGGCTCTCAAACAACGCTCAACTTTTGCAGATATGGAATGTCCCCGTGTCAGTTTGCATGTGCATGTAGTTTTTATTTTTATGCTTTGTTCCTCTTAATTGTAAGTGTTGGAGTTTCTGTTTGAAACTTATCTTATTTTGTTTTCTATTACCTTCCACAGTGAAATATATAGCATCCATTCGCTATTCCCTGCTGCAACAGAGTAGAGCAGAGAGTGTTTCCCTACAGAAATTATTTCACCTGTCTAGACAACATTAATTCCCTCATCACTGGGAGGACTTATGTATCACTGCAGGTGAATCAGGACTAAGAGCAATTATTCCCCAAAAAATCTATTGCATTGACTGCCTGTAGCAGTTAGGATTTCCTTTATAAAACGTGGAACCAGGAGCAGTTAAACTGAAAATTGAGTGTGACAGCGCAGTTCAGAGTGTGCACTCATACGTTTCTCCAATATTCAATAAGCTCTGGTCTTTGGATGCCAACAGATTTTAGTGTTTGTTACGACAAGATGGCACGGCTACGTCCAGACGCCTTCCTGACCGCTCCGTGCAGACTGTGCACTTTTTTAGTATTTTATTTAGTTTTCGTTTTAC
>JAUMHL010000011.1:12859281-12871231 GCA_032362345.1 Sandelia bainsii
TGAGAACATCCTGTTTGAAGCCTCGCAATGGCGAGGTACTGTTGATCAATTGTTAGGTGTCATCTTGGTCTCATGATATGACGGCATATACAAAGGAGAAAGGATGTTTTTTGTGTAGTTGGATGTAGGGGTTTGGAGGATATGGAGAAATATCTTTGCATAAAATACCAAACTAATTTTACTTATAATTACTGAGGCAATGAGTGGCAGAGATAGAGATGGTAACATTGTACTGCATTCTTTCCGTATTGCACAAAATTTATATTTATTTGTAGGGAAAGAAAACACAGATACAGGACATACTTTCACCGTCACATCAGCAGTCAGTCTACAGAAATACACACACACCACAGGTGCTCATGTTGGGGGCTCACATCACTTTGTCAAGGTCAAAGACAGTTTCTAACACCTGCCCAGGTTCTGGATGTTTGCAGCATTAGAAGGAGGCATGTGAACAGTCCAACAGTTTATCTAGAGCAGTCATGTGATCACACATACGTAGCACCACAAATGTGTTCTTTTATACAGAGGTTATCATTAGATTATTTTCTTCAGTTTCCGATCAATTCATGCTAATGTACAATCCTGTTATTCAAGAAGTACTTCTTTTACAGCGCAGATTGCATATCTTCCTTTTAAGGTGTCTTCAGTCTGGATTTGTGTGGCTACTATCACATCAGCCCAAATAAGCTACACTAAACTGACACAAGCAGAGTTAATTTTAAAGATGGAAAAGAGAATAAGTGTGAACACACTTTGAGATTCTGCTACTTTAACATGCATTTGCTGAAGTCAAATATAGAACACTAGAAAAAGATCTCATCATTTCTGCACACACAAGGACTTTATAGATTGTCTTTATTTGATAATAGGCATCCTGCTCCAGCTTACTGTAACATCCAGATAGATGAATGAGCCTACACCACTAGATCTCCTTAAAAGTGTGTCATTTTGAGAGAAAAAAAAAGATCCCAAAGAAAAAAAGACATAATTTAAGTGAAATATTTAGAGCTGCTAACTTTTGTTTTGCATACATTTTTATGCAGATATTCAAACAACCCAAACTCTCTCTCCAGCAATCACATGGATGACTGGCAGCCTTGTTAATGGCAGTGAAGAAAATGAAAGATAATAGCGATGATTCATGGTGCTGTCAATAAGGGCTAAACAACGTGGGGTAAGGGATGTTTATGTGTGCAAATGGAGTTGTTTATGATGATGTGTGAAGGAATTTCCTCTAATTGGGACTCAACACATTTTCAAACTCAAAAGTGTTCTTTGGACGATGGAACAAACACACAAAGAAATTGCATAGCCATACACACATTCAGCAGCATTGTAAAGTGTATTAATAATACAGTGATGCATGCAAATGTGTCCCAAAAAAAAACAAACAAGAGAAAGTTGCACGGTGGGGTGGAGGAGACAGATTTGAGTAACGCCAGTAGAAAGAGGAGAAGACAACCAGGTTACGATGTAAATTATGGGACGACAGTTCATCATTTTCTGATATTTAAATTTAGACTAATAAGGAAGTGAGAGAGTAAGGAAGCAAGGTCTTGAAGTTTCCTTCAGGCAACCAATACTCCCAGAGTAAGGGTAAGGGAAAACAAAAGGGAGATCAGGGGATAAATGGTTAACCATGTTGGATGACTGGTTACAAAAAGATTTCTGTGAGAAGAGATTGATGGACAGATCAGCAGATAAATGGAAAAACAACAGAATTGCAATTGAAGCAGCCCCTGTGTATATGCTACTAGATATGAACAAATACATGGTACACGCATCTTCATTAAGTCCTTTACTTCTTTACATTATAACAAAAGTCCATCCTTTCTAAAGGAGCAACAGGATTTCAGGCTTCAGTAAACTGTCTTCATCATCCACTTTACATACTATGAGAGTAAAGGCTTTTCCACTCGTGTTTCGTTGAATCAACTTCAGATCTCACAAAGCTAAGCTGATCACAGAGCTGGCGTGCCAAAAGGTTGGCGGATACATTAAACGTGACAAGCGCCTGCTGAAGGAAAATAGATTAACACAAAATGTCAAGGTGCTGTTTACTCTCCCTCTCTTCTTCCCTCTGTGCTTTCCTGATCCCAAGAGCACGAAGTCCATCCCTCCCTGTCATTCTGTCCACAGTGCTGCCGCTACGACATCCATCACTCCTCATCTCCCTCTCCATCCCTCGCTTCATACCTTAGACTTATTATCCCTCTTACTCTGTTGTTAGAACACTGTATTCTGGCAGCTCTGTCTCACATTTTAATTATTTTTCATGCCACTTCCACCTTAAATATATTTTAGGTGGAAAAACCTATTAATGTGAAGAATAAGACGCTGGAGGTAGTGCAGCCAATACACAAGTAAATGTTTTTTTTTTTATTGTATACGTGACAGGAAAAGTAATAGTGTCTTGTTAGTTTAGGTTAGTCAGTAATTTCCACCACATGCAAAGCTTTCTATAGCATTTTACGAGAGTGTGTTTTGCTCCCAGAGCAGCAGCAAAGCTCCTTACCACTGTCGCCAATTTAAAGAAAAAGAAATGTCTATACTGTGTTTCCTTCCCCCCCACCACAGCTTGCTGCATCAGCATCCCCACTGTGCCACTGTGGTGGCCTCATTCTTGCATGTGACACTGCTGCCTATGAGGATGTGGTCTTAACAGTGCAGATGATCATTTAGCCTTGATGATAATGAATGAGTTATGCTCTACACTAATCAACAAAGAGGAGATGGACTTCAAGTTGAGATATTTTTGTCAACTGATAGAAACTGATGTTAGTAATTGTGCACTTCTCCAGCGTTGTTTGCATCAGGCCCATTTTCAAGTGCAACATCCACCTGATTATTATTTTTTGCTTTGCCACCTTAATGCCAGGTTAACACTGTATTTTCAGGGCAGGCTGATTGAAAACCATTTAGGTGCCACAGAACTGAGACTGTCTGACCTACAATGAGCAGGACTAGACAGTCACAGTGCAACAACGGGGGGCAGGACGCTGCAATTGTGGGCCAGACCTTTCAATACAAGCTGAGCAACAGCCGTTTTTAATACTGACCTGGTTCTTTGTGCACACAATCTATCTTACCTTGTTTGCTTCTGTTGCTCTCTTGTATCCTCTTAGCTTTCTGTCTCTCTCCTCACCTATTTCCTTGACCTGCTCTAAAATCTCTATTAAAAAGAGATAAGAACAAGATGGAAAGTGCTCATAAGCCTGATCCTCCCCAGAAGAGAAAAAGCAGTCAAAACAAAACAAGGGTAGACCCATTACAGAGGGGAGCTGTTAGACCTTTGCCTCTGTTTTGTTCACAAACACCCATCAGCCTGCAATCTCTACATACAGTATGAAAAACTTGTTCTTCCTGTCTTGATTCCATAACCACTTCCATTTCTAATAATTTCATTTCTTTTCTCTTCCTCCTCATTTGTAACCCTTATGCCCCATTTCCCAGCTCTCCTGCCTCCTCATAATTTCATGCTTCTCTAGGACAGAAACAAAGACACTCTGACACTATGTACAGGATAGCTGATTTTTGTGCTTTATGGAAGAGTTAGCACGTACAGGCAGGAAAAGGGAAGGTGCCATATTGCATAGGCTAACAACAACTCTTGGACCACACCACGCAGTGCTACTGCAACGTGAGTTTTAGTTGAAAGTTTGATGCAGCAGCATCCCAATTTCTCATCTAGCCCTGTGATTCTCTAAGATTTGGGCAAACTGTAAAAGGGTATGTGTACTGGTTCTGAAAAGAGTACAGAAGAGACTCCATCTCCACTTGTCAAAACCAATTATCCAGGTTGCCTTGAGTGCCTCAAGTGACCAAAAGCCCACAGCATGATGTTATTCTTGCCCTCCTGGCTTCTACCTTTCACTGTGTTACTCAGTTGCTGACCTTGTCACAGTCATTCAGTAATAATTTATTCATACATCCTTCAAACTTGCCATTTCTCCATCCATGCTTTCTTGTTTTGATTGTGTTCGGTTCATTCATATTGCATGATGATGGCGGAGAGGTGGTGAGGTTTGTCGCTGCATTGACACATTTCATAGCTCATCTGTACAACTACAGTATTCGTGAAAGATATGGGAAAAAGATGAGGTAGGAATGAGTGGAAGAGCAAGACCGACAAAGTGCTTAAAGGAGAGATGAAAATATAAAATGAAAATATGTACATTATTTTAGGAAAAGCAGGAGGGATAAATCAAAATGCAATGAATCTCAAATGCAAGAAGAGCTGGAGAGAGAAAAATATGGAGTAAAAATAAGGCAGAGTGTCCTTCAAATGAAAAGGTCACAAGCTCTTCGTTGGAGACTCCTCGCTGACAATTAGTTGAAAAAAAGCTGTATACAGTGCAAGCACCAATTTTCAGTTAGGCGTAACTCACACTCCACATAATGGAGATGTCATTTAAATAGCTTACATTATTTGGCCCCACAAATCAAGTGTGAATTTGAAATGTATGTTGCTGATTTGAATAAAGCTCAGAAATGGATAACCCGAATGTGGTGACATATGCAGGTTAATGTTATTTTAAAAAAAGAAAACAACATTCAGTTCAATCATTGAGCTAGATAAACCGTTAATAAATAAGTGCCCCTGGGTCAAATTCAATAGAAATAAATATGTGTGCATTCACTCCTCCCCTCGCTCAGAACAGACGACTTCCTTTATTGGAAAGCCACTGACGCAAATCAAATTCAATCACATCCAAGTCGAGTCAAAAACCACTGTTAAGTCACCTGCAGTATTTTATACATAGCATCATCATCATGGAAGAAGGGGGGAAATGGTAAGGAGCTAGAGGGTCTGCAGGGATTTATAGTTAATTTATTGTTTCCCCAACTGAAGTAATTTTGCCACACAGAAAGGTGGGTTCCCATCCACCTGTGTTTACATGTTTTCAATTTAAAACGGACACTAAACATAAAAAATACAAATGAAAACAAATCTGCGCTTTTTGGAAGTTTGACTGGTACTCTTAAAGTCGGCACCGTCTGCTATGGTTTACAGTGCCAAACCAGACTAGTGGATGGAAATGCACAATAATTCATTTTTTTGTCAATTTTCTCAGAATTCTGGCTGTGGTTATCAAGTCTTCAAGGCTTTCGAAGCACTGGTGAGGGGAAAATAAAAACGATTATCTCATCTTGACACACTGCTTGATTTGTTTTTATTATGATTAACAACAGTTTTGTTCATATTAAAATATTTAATGAAAATCAGCTTTTTTTTATGAATTTGTAAAGTGCTTTGTGACACCATTAGGGCCCGTTAAAGCTAATAAAGAATCAACAAAAAAAAAATTTAAAGGGAAAGAATAGAGGAGGGAAAAGATGGGGGGGGGGGAAAAAGCAAGAGCAAGTGTGGGTGGGTCTACAGACTACGATGAAGGGTAGAAAGACCTGACAGGGAAAAGCATCAAGGGATCAGAACTCATCATCTAGAGAGATTTGCTGAGACATGATAACCAGTGGCATATATGGTGTGTAGATACACAGGGTATGTGCCGGGGGATGGACACACAGAGCACTCATACAGTGACCTTTTTGTCTTCCTGGGTTTGAATACAGTCAAAGAGAATCAGTGGTTGTCCCAAACAAAGGCACAGGGTTACAGACCAAGTACTCATTGCCAGTCAATTTAAAAATTAAATACAAACTTAACACACATACATACATCTGTCTCACAAAGGCAAACATGAGCACACTAAGAAATAACATCAAAACTCTCACAGATCTCGTATGGAAATATGTTTCTAATTGTGCTGCTGAAAGCTATTGTGACAGATCTATAATTTTAGGTGCTGGTTGTTCCCTGTGTTTGTGCCAGGATCCATGCACTTGCATCATGCCTTTAGCATTATGTGACATTGTGATGTCAAGAGGGAAGCAAATTAATGTTTATAAAGGGAGACAAACTAGTATTTGTAGTAGTATCGTATGTATAGTTAACACCACTACTTCACTGGATCAAACCAAGCTCTAAAAAGCTGATTTTGTGCTGCATTCAGAAGCCTAAATGTCTGACGTACAGTAGGCTAGGTTTGATATTTGAAAAAAATATGGAGAAACTGCATTTGCTTCTGGGACATTTTGAACAGCACTAGTGGAAATAAAGTCAGGAAATGTGAGTGAAGAGAAAGGGGTATGAAATGCAACAAACTCCCTCTGCCAGGAACCAAACTGTGGACACTGCAGTAATGTCGTATGCATCCTCAATATTAGGAAAAATCCTTTAGTTAGCACTTAACTTGAAATTTTGCACGAGCGAATTCAAATTATTAATAGGTAAGATGTAGGTTGTCTTGTTTGCATGTTCACACTGAGGTATGTGAATTCATTCATGTGCTATTTCTTTCTGTATGCTACATAGCAGTCACTTAATGTTACTTAACAGGCATATTTTTTCACCAAACCATCTCAAATGACACATTTGGTGGTGTTTTAAAGTATACCAAGGAGGACTTGCCCTTCTGTGTACATGTGGCCTCTCTGGCCACAGTAAGACAATAAGTCATTTTATAATAAAGCCTACCTCAATCCTGCCGGTGTCTGGCTGGAAGCCTCTGGCTGGATCTTCGGTCGTCACTCTGCACTGGACGGCGCAGCCATTCACCCTGATCTTATCTTGTTTGAGGCCCAGTTCTGGCAGGCTGCGGCCCTCACACACATGCAGCTGGGCATGCACCAGATCCACACTGTTAGAGAGAGATGAGGTGAATAAATTGATTGCAGCCCCAAACACGATGTGAACAGCCCTTAATTTCCCTTGATGTCCCTATAGAGAACACTTTGTGCTTACAGCGAGGTTTAAAAGGCCAATGTGGCCAAACATCTTTAGCTATTTCTGGCCTCAAATCAAGATAGAGAGGGTATGGAGAATCAGTAGATGGGAGGATATTTCCAGCACCGCTCGTTTGGGAAATACCTACCCGTACCTACAAATACCTCTTGAAACTTTAGTTAAAATTAGTGTTGCTGAAATTATTTCTCCCATGGAAGAAAACAGTTTTGAAAATTTGAGCTTTTTGTTTTCTAACCCAACTGATGAATTAGAAACATAACTTTTGTTACATTAGACATTAGTAGGTGCGTTAAGGTGTTCATGCCAATCTTATTATTTAGGAGTACCAAGTCAAAAGCAACAAGACCAGTGTTTTTGAAAATACAGTAGGTTAGTTTAGTAGATTGTCGTTTTTTTGAGTTTAGTTCAACCAAAAACACTGTTTACATGGACAGTACATTTATTCACACATGCTGTGTCTACATATGGATTCTTATCTAGGACACACACAAACACAGAAGTACATTATGTAGGTTTTTATTCAGTAATTACTGTTAGAAAGAATTTAGATATCAGGGAAACAGATAGAAGCTATTTTCTTCCATTTCCATCAGTCATAACCCTTACCATCAATTTTGGCTCATCTCTATGCATTTATTTAAATGTAAAGCAGAAATGAGGCTTTCAGAGTTAAGCTTCATGACCTGCAGTCGATCACCTAGCCAGTATGTATAAAAACATTTGATCTTCTGGACACGTTACAAATGCAGCAATCAAGCTGTTCTTAAATGACTGTGTCCCTGCACCTGACCCACTACCAAACGTACACACATTCAGACCACTGGGAAGCCTCTCTGCCTTGAGGGGAGAATAAGAGACAGAAGGCACACACATTAGGAAACAAGCCTAGATTTTGGACTCCGCCTCCTTAATGTCTCAATTAGCTAGTATTCACATTCTGGCAATTCTGACAATTATGTATCAGCCTGGTGAGAAATGTGTTGGTGGAGAAAGCAGATCCATTCTTGACGACTTGGACGGGCACTAACGTCATGTTTTGGTTACAGTTTCATAAATGTTGGTATTTTGTTTAAATTAGACAGCTCCACTGGCATGCTTTCGTAAAAAAAAAAGGACGAGATGAAATGAGTCACATTATGAGTGATGCCCCCAACAGTTATGGAAATGATTCTCAGTTTCCCAGGACTTTGTTTAATTAGGTTACAAATTTGTTACCAGACTGAAAATAGTAACTTGCCATCACAGGGTCCATTTCATTGCCAACTCCTTGGAGCTAGAGCTCTTTAGAAGACAATGCATTTTAATAGAAAATCCTACTCTGTTGTGTAAAATGTTTGAGGGTTAAATATTTGAGAATAAAGTAAAAAGTGTGAAGATTTCACCTCAAACATTTACATATAGTTACATACAGTATAACAAGCTGGATACTATTTGACTGTCATTTGTTTGTTCATTTATTTGTTCAGTAAGTACTTTACTCATTAGCTCAATAACACCTTGCGATTAATTCAATAGCCCAGAAAAGTGATTCAAAAGGAAAAACGGCAATTAAAAGGCAAGCATTCAAATAAAAAAATCCTAACTTATGAGTTGACTGTGTTCTAATGGCTGCATTTTCACAGAGATTCAAGTGCTATAATATTATGCAAATAAACATTTCAGCAATAAATGAGACAACTGAACGTTTTCTGAGTTGAGAGACAAACATTTGGCATTCATGCATAGACTTTTTATTATATATAAATCAAGTCTGGCCTAGTGTGTGTTTTTTTTCTCTTCAGTGCATATTTCTTCTACTTTGAAAACATAAGGCACCGCTGATTGAATGAGGTCCCTCAAGGGTTTATGAAATTCATTGTATACTAATTTGACTCAGACAAATTAAAGAGCCTGCAGCAACATCTGTCCCTCAGTGAAGCCAGTTACAGAATTCCACAATAAGGCTAAACTACACATGAAGAGGATGAGGGCGATTGGCTATCGGCAAGTAAATGTTGGAAACTGTATGACACATGGACGTGCCCATTTCTAATAAGAATGTGACGACAATAAATACCGCTGGTAAAATTTGGCCTGAGTTAGAGAACACAGAGGATTAGCCAAAGATGGTGAGGAGGATTGACCTGAAACATCTGCACCGAGGCAGAGTCAGGCAATACCACCATCAGTGGAAACAAAATGACTGGAAATAATGTGGTTATCTCTGAATTAAACAAAGCTAATTAAAATTTAAAACTGACTGCCTGTGTAAGTACATAGTGAAATAAGCACATATTTCAAGTTAAACTCTTATAGCCAACACTAAAAGGCATCTTGCTTCTTTAATTTGAAGTATTTACTGCTGGAACAGGATAAAGATGGAAAAAATTCAGAAAGCAATAATTCCTAAACGAAAACCATGGAAGACAAGTCAGTTTTATTGAGAGGCAATGTTAAGAGTTCTAGTGTATGCACATTAATATGCATCATTAATGGTAACTACTAGATAAAGATTGTTATTGAAGATCACTAAGTGGTGGTTTTTTTTTTTACCACTTCTAAACTCACTATATAGACCTTGTGCATGTCTACATATTATATTATGGCCTAGAGAATTCTTCCAAAAGGTTATTTTACATTATGTACGCAAAAGGTGGGAAACGTAATTCTAATTTCAGTTTGAATTCTCATTTATGCCATTTTTGTATTTTTATCCATGACCAAAATTAATCTTAACTAAAGTAGTTCCACTTGCTTATTTACAAATCTACTCTAAAAGTTGTTGATCCTCGCTTCCCGCAGCTCTCTGCATACTGTGTATGAACCCTGTCACCTAATTACCCATCAAGCACCGAGCACGCAGCCGACTAAACATGGCAGTTTAATTATGTTTTGCCCAAAGGCCCAGAAACCAAGATGTACTCTTGAGCTGCAACACTACCTGGCCCAAGGTCTGCTCTGTGTCAATTAGTTGGTGAAAAATTGATTGAGCAGAAATTTATTTAGGAATATGCTGCATGTAAGCACAAAATAAATTGGTAATAATGCAGGACCTGCCTCAAGGCTCTTGTCCTTACAGTTGGTATTGAGGTTTAGTGATGCATATTCACGAACATTAGCAAATAATCTCATTACAACAAACAAAAAGGCTCGCTGCTTTATTCTGATACGCAGAGCACAAGAAAGTCATTGAAACATTGGTTGCAGTCTTGACATTATCTCCAAAAGTACCTTTTCTTTACTTCTGAACAATGGTATATTTATGCATTTGTAAATGTGTGTCTGTATGTCTACATATCTATCCCAACCTTCATTTTAAATTTTCCTAAAAAAGCTAAATAACCCCAAAATGTCAAAACTAAGCATTGTGTCTATTCTTTGCCTTCAACCTTTTCACCGTCTCCTTGTAGGGCACTGCTCTGCCTTGCTTTGAGGTTCTGGTGTGTCAAAAGTGCAAACTTATTCTTCTGACAATTCTAAAGAATATATACATCTTTTAAGATCCCAAGCTCGATACCTCCTGTCTATTTTCCTGCCTGGCATGTGTAACTCTTTGACACTTTCATCTTTGCATAGTGTTTCTGAATAGCTGCCAGGTTTACTTCAATTCTGGCAACCTAAAATAAAAAAGGAAAGGCCAACATGCGTCACTAATTATATGTCTCCTCACTGAGTCTGTTCTTTAACCTCCCAGCCAAATACATTATTTTGCATCTGATGATCCCATCTAGGCACCACCTTTCTTAAGGTATCTAATATACTAGTAAATATATGTATGTGTGTGTATATATATATATATATATATATATATATATATATATGGCTCTGTCATAAAATAATCAACGCACTGAAATATACATGCATTAGACTGCAGAACCAAACAAGTACATTAGCCAGAGTTTATAGCAGCAGCTGTGTTTTTTGAGGATAAGTAGTGCAACTCCTCCCCTGTCTGCATATGAATAAAATACAAATCACCAGAGCCAAAATGTCATTCTTAAGTTGCTGTTATGCTTTGATGAAAGGCCCTGGCGGAAAACTTCACATTCAACACACTAAAGGCCCACTTAAAGGACATCAAGACATTACGCTCTCATTGTCTTGGTGAAAGTAAACTCCAATTGAACTTAGCAGGTCTCCCTCCCAGTAGCTTCAAAGATGAGGAAAACCTTTCATCTGAAGCCCGGGTCAATGTGACACATATTGTTTATCCTCTGATGCAAATGTTTTCTGAACCAAAGGAAGGCTCAACATACGCAAATCTGACAACGGCCTTTTGTTGCAGCCTTTTATGACATTAACTTTGATAACTTCGACATAATCCATGTCATGTTAGATAGTGTGAAATATTACATGGCATGCTGCAATGAGCACAAATACAGATGGAGTATTAAGGGAATTGTGATTGATTGTGGCTATTTAAAGGAACATGTGCCAATCATGTTAGATTTGGAGATGCTACACCTCTGTAGCAGGCAAAACCACTGGGATAAATTTCTGTTTTTGACTAGTGTCGAGAGTATATAATACCATTCATGACATAAAGTACATTACTCAATATTAATATATTATTAATTCTGTGTTACTGCGACAACCAGCCACAGTGACCTATCATTAGCTGAGGCACATAAAACCTACAATATTATTGGGGGCTTTACATAATCATTAATATTTGTTGCTTGTAGAGGTGTAAAAAATATTGATACACTTGAGTATCACAATATTATGTTTTGTGAGACTGGATTGATTCTCAAAATGAGTTTACATGCACAGATTTGTGGCAGACAGTGGTTCATTTTGTGTTGTCTTTAAACCCCTGACCACTAGATGTTCAGATTGTGCAAAAAAAGTCAACTTTTTAAAAACGCAATGCATATGATGGTACACTATGGCAGTTTTCCCAAAATTAGATTAAAAAGAAATTGCCATATACCATGTAGACTGCAGTTTCACAATATATTGTATCGTAACCTCTGTATCAAGATAACTGTCTTATCGCCTGATCCTTGCCAATACATACATTACTCACAAAAAGTTAGGCTTTCGGGTGAAATTTCAGGATGAACCTAAAATGCACTATAAACTTTACAGGTGAACTTAATGTGACCTTCCTTAAACTTTTGAATGCACATGTCCAACTGTTCAATGTTTCAGTACTTT
>JAUMHL010000011.1:12871331-12884796 GCA_032362345.1 Sandelia bainsii
GTAGTGTGAACTTTTTACGTTTTCCATAAATTTCACCCGAAAGCCAAATATCCCTAACTTTTTGTGAGTAGTGTAGTCCTAGATGCTCATTTCTTTAGTTTTGATGTCTTTGGCGTGCACCATGAACACTGGCAATTAATGCATTTTGTGGCACCGTTAACCCCTCAAAGCAACTCAGGTTGCCACAGGAACCACTGGATTAAGGAGTAAACCAAGTACATGATAGACTGATATAGCTTGCTACACAACAATATTAGTTCAACTTCTCTATGCTGTTAGCCCATTTTCTCCAAACCACAAAAACATGTGCTGCAATTAACCAACATGCATGATTGAACTGAGGGAAGAAAAAAAAACATTTTGTTGCATAAAATTCTGATTAAAGCGAGAAGCTTCCATGACCTAAATACAGATATGTATTTCAAAGGAAAAACTTATAGTCTCTCCTAAAAAAGAATCATCACAGAATTAGTGCAGGTCATCTCTGGAGTCAAGAGTGCAATGACTGGTTCATTAAAGAGTAATTTGATTAAAATGAATTATCTTGTCTGCCCTGAGTTATGCAGGGAGTTAAATTGCCAGGGCTGAAGAAACCAGAGCAAATGATGTATAATGTAAAGACCTGACAGAGAAGTGAGCACTTGCACACACACTAATGCTTTATCTTCCCATTAAATCTCAAATATGTTCATAGAAATACATATAAACCTATATGCATATACCTAAAAAAGCACTCATGATACTGACCGCTGACACATATGTACGACTTACGTCAACAGACCCAACATTGTGACAGTACATGGAAAATACATTACCCCAATACTCACTAATACCTCAGGTCACTCACTGTCTGAAAGGGCAGCACACACAATACATTCGCATTCGACACCAAGCACTAATACTCAGTCTCAATCAGTCACATGTACACATGCACAAACTCTCACACACGCACACAGTGAGACCAAGAAGGCTGAGGACTAATTGCATATCATTTTCAGTTGTTTCACTCAGAACTCGTTAGCAAGGGAGAAGGGGGTGGCTGTGCGCCCAGAACTAAAAGGGAGAGAGGGAGAGGAAAAAAAAGGAAGAGCATAGTGAGAGAAGAGAACGGAGAAACTAGGAAATATGAAAAACAAGAGGGGAAGTAAAGACTGTATTCTACTCTAATCTTGAGCACAAGGATGAATGAGCTTGTGAGATTAAGAAAAAAAAAGACAAGATGACAGTCATGCATCCCCAACTCAAGGTAAGAGCAAAAAATGAAGTGGAGTGGAAGCAGAGGGAGTGGGAGTATGGAAGAGGATGAAAAACTGGATGACAAAACTCAAAGCGCGAGTGGGAAAAGTAGGAGTGTGGAGGAGATTGGATTTGGCCTCTCTTGAAAGGACAGAAGGAACGCAGGCAAAGAAGCAGTGGGAGAAAACGGGGGCGCAGGGAGCGATAGAGAGAGAGTGAGGGGAGCTGGAATGGGAGCGAGGAGGAGGACTGGAGGGATAACATGGTTAAATGGGAGTGTGGGACAACAGCGAGGACAAGGAGATTAGTGTGTCGAATTGAGGAAAGAACAAACGGGTAAGAAAAGGAATGAGTCAGGGAGGGAGATGATAAAATAGGGAATGAGACAATAAGGAGGGGAAAGTGCAAAAAACAGTTAATCTTTAAGAATTTCTTGTGTTTAAGAGGAGCTTATCAAGTACTTGAGCATTTTGGTGAATTTTCTTTATGGTTTTCTTGCCAAGTTATCGATACCACATTTATGTGCTACCAGACTTAGACTAGCTAAAACATGGCAAACACGCAGAAACACCCAACTATGCCTCTGAATTAAAGACGATGTGCTAACTTTGTTACCTTCAGATAGACCCAGTTACCATTTCACCTGCTTACAGCCTTTCAGCTATGCTAAGACGAGCATCTTCAGGCTGTAGCCTCATATTTAATGGGCAGATTTGAGACTGGTATCAACCCTAGCATGAAACTCTCAGCAAGAAATAGGTGTAAATATCAAACAATTTCTGTATGTTCTATGTGGCAGAGGAAAGAAATAGGATGGTGAGTAAAGGGTGTAAAAGAATGAGAGAGGAAGGTGGTTGGTAGTGAGGAGAAATGCGAGAGCCAGACAGAGATGGCACTGCAATACAAGATTGAAAGAGGAAAGTGTGAGCATGACAGGAAGAGAGGAACATGAAGAACCGCTAATGCAAACAGACACCGTCATAATATAAATCATGTTTTTTCTATTGCTATTTAATTCCATGTTCCTTATAAATTATAGCTTTCCTTTCATTGCTTCTCTTCTCCTTCACTGCCGTCTTCTTTCGTCTCCTCTATTCCTTATCTCTCCTCTTGTCCTTTCATCTTCCACTGTCTCTCGCTCTCCCTCCCCAACTCCCTCACGTGTGGCCTCGAAATGCAAAAACATTTACTCCCTTTGAAGTGTACACTTGATTTCATAACTTCATTAGTGCACCGAGTTCATACTGTATCAGGATCTTTTGTGTGTTTTCCCCCCCTTTGCATTCGAGTTTGTTCGTGTTCGCCCAGACACCGTCTCCGGTAAATACATTTTTCAGGATGGCTCTGGGGCAAATGGTACAGAGCATAGAAGAAAATGTATTTCTCATTTCAGTGAAACTAATGCACACACTTGTCTACCAAATGTGCAAACACCTACCACACACACACACACACACGCTCTTGTCTAAATAAATAACTGGAAATACAGGCAGCAAGCTTCCAAGTGGGGTCTTCAGGAATAGAAATGTAGAAAAACAGAGGATAACAGAAATTGATAGAAATGGATGGGGGAGAAATAGAAGGGACAAATAAACACAAACAAAGACAACTGCTGAAAACAAGGGGGAGAAATGGGAGAATAAGACCTGGAAGAAATGAAGATGAAGCAAAAGACAGGCAGAGAACCTATGAAGTGAAAGGCATCAAGTCTCTCATCTTGTTTCGCATGAACATCAGATGGTTTTAGACAGCAAACAGAAGAAAACGAAGAGGGAGCCCAGTGAGCTGAGTTGAGAAATTGAGAAACAGATGGGAGGGATGAGTTGTCTTGCATGAGTGACGAGAGGAAATAAGAATTTTGAATCATTGTGGCACGAGGATGGCATTTTGACATCAATTTAGCTGGCGGCCAGAAAACTATGGTACCCGTTCGAAAAGCAAATGCTAACAGAACGTGGTTGGAGATGAAGGAAGAGGCAGAAAAAGGGACAAAGACAGGAAAAATACTGAAATAGTCTTAGTTCATCAATGTGAGGGTGGGGGGGGGTCACAATGAGGAGGAGACAGGATGGATGGAAAGGAAAAGGACAGAGGAAATATGAGAATAGGACATTTTAGAGCCTCAGAACTGTTTTTCCAATTAATGTAGGAAATGGGCAGAATTTGAAATAAGGGTATATAACAGATTTCATTAAACAGAGAAAAAAAGAGAAACAGTTGGAGGACATAAGTGGAGGACAAGGCAAGGAGGCAGTGAGGAGGAAATGGACACACACACACGCAGTCCCAGCAGACATGCACACACAAAAACAAGATCCTATCCGATTAGATTTCCTCTCCCTTTCAGCTCACTATCTCCCCTATTTTCTTGGGCCTCACTATCAGCCTATTAATTAATTCCTGCTTTCCTTGTTATGAAGCAGATGTAAGAGTGAGGAGAGGAATGCAAAATAACTCCTGTGACCACAAGGCAGCAAGGAATGAGAGAGGAAAGGAGAGACAGTGCATGCAGATAAAAGGAGGAGGTAGATGCACGGCAGGAGGAGACGGGGAGAAATAAAATACATGTTTACTGTATGTCTGTGTACAATGAAAACAGGCTCTAAATATTCAATTTGTGATGTAAAACTACTCACATTGCACTCTTACGCCAGCGTATATACACATTCTACTAGAAATGCACTGTGTTGGTGTACAGAATGAGAATAGGCATCTAAGTAGTTTCCTCTACTTAGTCATTAATGCATCCCAATCATTTATTTGACAAAAACAAGTTGCACACACTATTTGTTAAACCAGCTGTGATACTAATAATTTGAACATTTACCTTCCTTTCCTACCACATTTTACATGACATGCAATCACATTGTTTTCTCATACTGAACAGCAAGACTGTTTTTTGCAGATTTCTGGTATCGGTAAAGTAAGACATTAAGGTCTAGCAAGCAAAGTAGCAGAATTTTGGTCTTAGTTTGGTGTTTAGATGTACACTGCATAATGTAGTGGTATCTAGCAAACTGTAACCATGTTTTCCTTGATAAATAAAGTGGTGGCTACACGAATACTACAAATTTATTGTATTTGTAACCTTTAAAAGTGTAGGGCATGTTGTACCGCTGGCCACACACCTATTGTCCCCATCCACTCATAATTTCTAGTGTGTCTGGATAATTTAATATCATCTAATTTACACTACACGTCTTCATTCACAAACCTAATCATGTTTTGTCGTCTTCATGGGCTCTAAGTCACACAAATCTTAACTGATCAAAGATCAGACAATGACGCAACAACGTAGTACATCTTCCGTATGATAAGTCTTAAAACCACTGAAGCCATTTTCTATTGTGGCTTTAAAGAAAGAGGGAGAATAAGGGCTAATTTCAAATCTTTTGAGCTGCCGGTATGAGACAGACCCTGTAAAGGCCAATTCCACAGATTACTTGCTGACAGTTAAAAAAAGGAGGAGTAAAGATTGTGTACAGGGGAGATTGATGCTTCTACATACTGTATTTTTTCAACATCTGGCAAGAATGCATCAAACCACCTCTCAAATTGCTTTGAACAGATTTCAATCCATCTCAAATGCCTCTTGGATGCATTTCCGCATTGTTTTTTTATTATATCTGACAGCTATTCAATCTGCCCACATTGCATCAAGTGACTAACTTTAAATGGAGTCACTGATGTCAAAGCAGGTGTATTGACAATCATCTGTCAAAAGCACTGAAGATCATATCACTACCCAAGCTATGACCTTTTTAAGTTTCAACCTCTACACAGCATCTGGGAAACAGTTTTACATCTCATGTGATTTGCTCTTCATTTAGATCTGGCTCGTCTTTCAGCTTTTAACTTTGCAGTACACTACATTTCAAGGCCGTCTTGGGAACTAGCCAGAGTGAGAACTCTCCCATATCAGGTCAAGATTGACGTTTAAAATTGATGTGCTGGGGCACGTTCAAAGATACCATGATGCTTGATTAAACTTAGATATTGACATGGTGTCAGTCTCCACAGCTCTATATTGACTTAACTTTGTTGGTGTTTCTGATTCAGAAACTGGTTTGAAATTGAACTCGGCCACAAACCTTTAACTCATTTTAACACTTCAAATTAGAAAACGGCTTCCTCACATACCCTTTGTGATAAATACATTTGGGTAAGTTGCTTAACAGAAAAAAAACAGTGAAAAGTGAAAACCTAACCTGAGTCTACAGTATATGCTAACATGGTATTATGTTTGTCAAGTGGGTTCCTCCAGTCACAGGTTTTGCTTTGAAATAGGCCCAAAGCAGAGCCAGAAGGCTAAACAGTAAACTTTGAGGTCCCAGAAGCAAACATGAACCCTGAATAACCACTCATACACCTACACAACACTTGAACATGTATTTATACTCGGCTTCACTCTTATCTGTGTATTGCAGGTACTGTAACTTAGAGCTAAATTTCACCATCCAACAGTATTCATGTTATTCCTGTGACCTTGGAAAGTATCATCTACTGTAGATACACATACTTGAATAAATCACTCTCTCCTTGTAACACTTATTTTGCTTTCTACCACTTAGACCAATCATTTTTAACACAAAAAGTATTACTACTGATTAACTGGGTAGAACTATAATTACTAAATTAATCAACTGTAATGTTCAAACTCAGAAACATAACCTGGTAGTTTTTTTTTGTTTTGTTTTGTTTTTTTATTACTGGGGGATTTTTCTGCCTCTAAAACCAAAAGATAAGCAGTTTAATACTTTTCAAGTTTAGGAATTCATTTGAATACTGAAGATTAACCGCTACTTCTACATTGGCAAATCGCAGATGTTGCTATACCAACATTTTCAAGTTACTTTGAAATAACAATGTTTTGAATTGTCATCGTAAGTCAGTGTATCCTGTAAACATCTTGAAATAAATGACAGCAATCGTGAAAATTTCCATTAAAAAAATAACCAATTATTCATTTGTCAATATAAATTAGGTATCCTACAGCTCAGTTAAAGTGTTGTGCCATTTGAGCTTTTAATTTAAAAAGGATGACATTTACGCAGAGCACATGTCTGCGACAAAGTCCACATAGAAAAACTGCAGAACATACACAAACAAAACACAAAAAAATGCAAAAGCCCATATAGACCTGACAAAATGCAATCCAAGTCTTTTCACTCAGAAAATTGCACATTGGAAGTCACAAATAGAGAAAAAAACAGGATAAATAAGACCACCCTGTACCCCCAAACACAAACACACCACAGAAAGTTATCCAACAAGCATCACACATCTAACATGTAAACTCACAACATGCAACATGCCATATAACAAAGACATATACACACATGACAATAGACTCAAAGTGTCACAAAGCAGCACAGATAACATGATGGCGTTTCAAATGCAATACATACAACATAAAAAAAAGAAGGAGTGAAAGGAGAGAAAGCACAGAGGAAAGAAAAGATACCAGAGGAAGACTAAATACACAAGTTAACACCAAGTAAAACGGTGAGAGAAAGGATGCATACAGCTAGAACGTTATGAGGTACCCAATTATCTGTGGTGCAGATAAACAAGAATTTTTTGTATGAGATTGTTTTTCCTCTCACAAATAAAACTACATACACAGGAAAGAAGAGGGGAGAGATGAAATGTAAGAGGAAATAAAAGATGCAAGCTTGACATGGAAACTCCATATTAGCTCAAAATGACCCCTGAAAAGGTTGTAATAAACCCTTTTCACATGGTACAGTTACAAGTAAAAGTAAAAGTAAGTGCACTATGTTCAATTCCATGGTCTTCTGCATAAATGGGTCAGAAAAAGTGATCTGATCTTCACTAAAGTCACAATATACAACAAACAATATTTCTTTATTTCTTCTACATCTTTATTGAAGACACCCATCAAACATACAGAGTGATGGTGGAAAAAGTCAAACATTGTTTTAATGACTGGTTGAACCACCTTTGGCAGCAATAACCTTGAGCAAGCACTGTGGATTAGACCTGTGCAACATCCAGGAGGAATTTTGGACCATTCTTCCTCACAGAACTGGTTCAGCTCAGACAGATTCTTAGTACTTGTGTCACAGCAGTGCTTAAGGATAATGTTATTCTTTGTTTTTACAATCAAAAAAATGTCAAAGTACCAAAACCATCCCAATTAAACCCAGTGCTCTGGCCAAGTCAATCACCAGACCTTTATCCCACTGAACAATCATTTCATCTACTGAAGAGGTGATTGAAGGGGAAAAAGCCCCCAAAGCAAACAACTGAAGCAGGCTGCAGTAAAAGCCTGGAAAAGCACATCAAAAGAAGAAATCAACAATTTGGGGATGACAGTGAGTCACAGGCTTTGATGCAGGTATTGCAAACAAAGGATATGGAACCAAATATAGTTATCAAAATGAAAGCTTTAACTTTAAAAACGATCTGTTCCTATACTTTTGTTTACTTAAAATGCATGTTATCTGACAAAAAGTGATATTGTTCTATGTAGTTTAAAGTATCTAGATGTAAAGACCATCAAATAAATGCTTTAATTCTAAACTGTCATCTCAGTAATCTTTTCATCATGAACCCAAATGTCTGCAATGAACTTTGCCATTTTATACTTTCAGAAGGGATTATATGTGTACTTCTGTTAGCATGTGAGAGAAGTCTTTCTCAGCACAGGCTGGAATACAGAAAAGCACATGAGACATTTTATTTGGAAGCCTTATTAAATAAAATGATCTTCTCAACAGGGTTCCCAGCGTGGTACACCAATCGGCAGGCCTGCTGTGTGTAAGACAGCCCAGCAAAGCTGCAAACTTTCCTTTACATCTAGCTGTGAGGAATTTCATCTGTCATTTCACCCTATTATATTCCACTCACAGATCTCTGACTAACAGGCTGGTGAATCATTTGAATGGAAGCAATGACGTCTGTCATCCCGTCTGCTAGTTGCTGTGTGGGGAGTGACAATCTAACAATACTGACAAACATGACCCGCGACTGGTCGGTTCAAACAGACAACGCTCCACCACACTTTCAGTGTGTCGAATGTCATGTAGTATGTCATGCAAAGTAATCTGTGCTTGGAAAAAATCCCTCGACAGTCGCTTGACAAATCATGACTGCACAACCAAATAAAAAGAAAGAAAAGAAAGGGGCGTCTTCATTAGCAAGTCTTCAGCTTTATTCAAGCTGATTTTCTACTCCATTTGGTGGCAAACATTGGAAGCAGGAGTCACTTCTTCAAGCTTGGGAGAAGACTGACGTATCGCCCTTTCTGCCACTATCCCCACATGCATGTCTGTCCTAGGGCCTTACCCATGATCCAACTCCGTTTGATGCTGAATCCTCTGGTTTTCTTTGGTCTTTGATATGACTTGGTTCAAAAGCCCCAAGCCTGCAGAAAGGGCTTATGAGGAATCCAAAGGGGATTACTGGACAGAACGTATGGAAATTACAGTTTAATTTATCATTTAGATCATGGTAATTCATGCAAATTGGGATTTCATTAGTTCCAGCCATGGGTTCTTGTAGGGCTGTGCAGTCACATCAGAATCACATGTGAAGAAGGCAGTGTGGAGGCACAGGAAAAAACAGCAAATTTACTTCACACTGCAAGTTTGACAAAATATAACTAATAAAAAAGTGATATCTAGAACTAACACCATGCAGCTGTAAGCCTTTATTAACCAGTCAAGTTGCATGTTTGTCCAGACGCACATTCGAATCAGTACACCCTTGAGTACAAGTGGACACTTGAAAACATTTCGTCAGGGTGTTGCCTGAGCAAATTTTCCTCAGAACCTTGAGACCCTTCCTTGAGAACCCAAAAACTTAATTCCTCTGGCAACGGCTGTAACAAAGGCATAAAAATTAGGTAGCTTCTATCATCAAAAGCACAACTGAACTCTGAACATGTTTATTCCGAAGCAAAGTAAGAAGCAAAACAGTAGTAACAAAATCCATGAAGAATGGTGCACAATCAGTACAGTACATACACAACACGCATCTTAGGCCCTTGATCAGTTTGTGGTTTGTTGGAAAGCTGTAAGCATACAAAAAAAACCAAACACCACCACTTAATACGGCACAATATTTTTCTTCAAATTTGTCCTACCCGTCTTTAATACTATTCACGTGCTGAGTAGTAGCAGAAATTGCTGAGTATATATTTTTTGTCACATCACAACTGTCACATCTAGCTGAAGTAAGACAGTGACTCATCCTGAGAATGGCTACTAGCAGTCATCTCTATTCATAAATTGTCTTTGACTACTTCAGTGTTGTCTGACTGTACATCACAAGTCCAGTAAATATCTCAAATAGTAGGAGGCCTTAATGTTTAAAAACAAAGAAAATTCATACAACCAGAAACAATGACGGCTGTGATTATAATCACGATAAGCATGCTTCCCATTATCATAAATAGCCTCGACTCAACCCCCACACACACACACACACACACACAGTGGATTCTCCCCCTCGGTGCCAGGACACAGATGCATATTCAAAACACACAGCTCCATCCCTCATTCTTATTCATCTGCTTACTTCTCAATCACTCACTGTATGCTTCGCTGCACAATTATAATCACCTTAAAATTATTTTATAACGTGCTCACAAAACCAAACAAAACTCCTCAAAGCACACGCACACAGACAAATACAAACGCTTGGCTGTACACACACACACACAAAATAGCTGAATATCAAAAGCTGGTTTCAGTTGTGTACCACAGTGCTTACAGATATGCATCTGATTTTTCTTTTCTTTTTTTCACATAAACATCAAAGCCTACTGTATTATAAAGGCTGATTCGGGTAATCACTGTTATACACACAATTTACTCAAACACACACACTTACAACCATTATCTAGCCTACTATATACAAAGTGTCCAGGAATGTAGTATATACAGCTCAGCAATATTTCCTTGTCAATGGTTATTTTATGGACACACACACACACACACACACACACAGTTTGTGTGACCAGAGGAGAAGCTGTGGCTTGTTTACTGCTGCATGCTTTTCCTTTGTGGCGATAAAGAAAACAAAAATGGAGAGGAGCAGACCGGGGAGGACGAAGAGGCAAAGGGAGGGAGGGAGGAGGGGTAACAGATTCAATAAGCCATGAGCTAAATAAATAAAAAATATATAACAGAAAACGTCCAGGGGAGCAGAGAGCAGGAGGAGAGAGGTTAAGAGAGGATAAGCAGGAGAACATTTTTAAGAGGCAGGAATGCAGCAACAATAAAATGGAGAGAATTTCTTCAGAGGAAAAGAGGATATGTGGAAGGGAGGAAGAGGAGGGAAAACTATCCGTTTTTCAAACAAGCATGTAACTAGGTTTTTTCATTAAAATTAATAACTGTATAATGGTCCTGAGCTGACCTTTTCTGAAATATCTTTATACTTTTGTGCCAAGAAATGTGAACAAGTGTGCAGAGACTGGGGAAAACTGGCGAGGGAGAGAGGGAGGATAATTGCTGATGTGGCAGCAACTCCTCCAATTCCCATGTTCAGAAAGTAAATCAAAGCCAGGAGCAGAGAGCTGGAGATGATGGCTGCAACAAGGAGGGAACTAGGGAAGAAAAGGAAGAAAATAAATAAATAATGTATGAAAGAATGAATCAAAGAGTATGGATAAAAAAGGAGCAAGAAATCGCAAGACAAGCAGAAAGACAAAACAAAGAGGCTCGATGACAAAATGAAGGATAGAGAAAAGGCATTACAATGCATCACAGCAAATGGGTTCACGCTGAATTGTATTAATGCAGGAATCCTCAGAAGACTAACATATCTAACCAACACAGGCGTGAAACTTTGGTCCAGCAGGATGCGGTGCTTTATTCCTACAGCGGCTCCGGGTCGCACAGCTCGCTTTTTAATTCACCTCGTGTCCCTTCCCCTCTCTCCATTCCCACCCCTCATTTGTCAGACCCTCCGCCAATTAATGCGAGCCATTGTTTCTCTCAGTCTCTCTCGCTCCCTCTCCGTCACTCTGCCTTCAGCCTGATGAAGATGGAGAGTGGTCATTTAAGAGTAATTAGCTAGCCTAAACAGACAAATAACCAGGTGCAACATACGCATTTTCTTTCAAGCAATGATAAGTCTACGCTTGTGCGCATGCACGCGCACACACACTAAAGAAATATAACAGGTAGTGCATTTTCTCCCATACACACACACACACCAAAAGCAAAGCCCAAAACAATGCTAACTCGGTTTCTGTGTCGCACATCAAAATGATCACACACAGAGCTATTCTTTGTCTACAGAACAGTCAAAATAAAAACAATAAAAGTAACAGAACGCTCTTGTTTTCCATTTAAGACACACAAGCTTTTTGTAGTCTAAAAATAAAAAAAATTTAAACTATATGGTGGCATCATCTGCTCAGCTAGTTGTAGTAGACAGCTAAATATAATGAATGCACACTTGCAAACAGCAATATTACTTGGCAGAGTATTTACTTGCCTCATATCAAGAAGGAATGATTTATTTTGTCTTAAAGAATAAAACACTATTAAACATATGAGTTTAAATGAACTTCTGATGTTATTCTTCACTTACACTGAAGCTGTGTTGTATATTCAGGGCATTTGTATGACATCACTGAGGCTGAGATTACTTCTTTTTTTTTTATTATTAAAAATCAGAACACATTCGGTGTGATCAACCTTCACCATGATGGATAATAAGCTGTTTATAAGGTAATCCATATTGCACAAGTGATCAATATTGCTTGTGTATGCAAAGCCTTTAACCTGAAATGATTCCAATGTGACGTTGAATCACATTCAGCAGCAGCATGCATGAACAGGTTTATTATTATCATCTGCAATTCAGGACTGTTTTATTGTCCTGTGGCGTAATGTAGATCACAGTGAAGTCTGTAATCAGTCTGTCAATACAGTAAATCTGTGCATCACTGGATTTTTGTTTAAAAATGAGCATCGACCAGTCACTGTCACCCAGCGTCTCTATGATGGATTTGACGCAGTTTGTTTAATGACCTTTAAGATTTTGTTTTCAATACTGCGCCGACTGTCTACGAGAACATGTTATTTATTATTAGCTTGCAGTATCAGAGGTTTTATTATCTTTTCCTGTGAGCTGTTTCATAAATGTTTCCTCTTCTAGAAGAAAAACTGTCAAGACAATATTGAAATGAAGATGCTGCACAAAACATTATTGCTTCCATCCAAGATTGTTACATGAACTTAAAAACCTTTAAGTCAGATATTACTGTAGATATCCAGTACTGTTGATAAAATAATGTCAATCATCTGAAATATAATAGATGAATGCCCACAACTTATAGCGCAGCAGGTGCCTGGTGTCCTACATCAGCACAGTCTGCTGGGCAAGATTTTGTTGATGTTTGGTGGAAAAGCACAATGATCTAACTCAGAGAAGACTTCCTGTTTTTTTGACTATTGCAACCAAACGATTCAAAAACTGCAACACAGATGTTGATGAAAACTAGAATTTAAATCGTTAGCTAGTGGACCTTCAGTTTAATTGTAACAAATATTTTATAATTCATGCAGCCGCTACGGAATCAGTGAAGTAAAATTCATCACCACTGTGATCCGTTAGCTTCGGGACGGACTCTGAATGTACTCCAAGCCCAAAATTTGTGACCACGCAGACGGCTCAAGTGCAAGTTTCATATATTGAAGGTATGTAGTATTTATTTCAACATCCTTGAGACTGCTCATGTGAAGAATTTACACATACGGTTTTATTTATTTCACTTTTTCTGTTGTTCAAGCTACAGTACTTAGATGCATTCCTGAGGGACTTTTTGACTACAGACCATTTTTTGCTAACAGAAACTTTTGGAGCTTGACAGGGTGAAGCACAGCCTGTGTGTGAGCACTATCTGAGGAATAAGTAGACTGAGGAAAATAACTAAATTAGGGAAAAGATGAAAAAAACTGACGATGTTAATGTAAATATTGTGGAGACCGACCAAAACTGGAATCTTTTCAAATAATCAGGATACTGATGGGATTTGTTTTACTGTTAATTCCTGATGAATTTAGTTTTTTAGACTTAACATTCATTCACAAATAGCAGTTAAGGAACTCAAATGTGCAAAGTCACTCAGACACCAACATTTGATGCCAAACACCATCTCCTCAGGTCTTTTCTTCCAAATAGGCACACAATTCTTGCTGTCTCCTTGGCATGTACTCACACACACACACACACACACACACACACA
>JAUMHL010000011.1:12892566-12910071 GCA_032362345.1 Sandelia bainsii
TAATAATAATAATAATAATAATAATAATAATAATAATAATAATAATAATTAACACTTTATTGATCCCCTTGGGGAAATTGTTGTTTGGACAGCTCCTAGACCTGTGTCAGCGCTACTACGGGGTTTTGGTGTCTTGTCCAAGGACACCTCAACATGTACCTTGCCAGGACTGAGAATTGAACAGCTCACCCTTGGGTTGGAAGACAACTGCTCTACCCACTGAGCTTTCAATGGGACTTTGGATTGTTTTCATAATATATAAATTTCAAGTTGATATTTAAGCTCTGTACTATGTGTGCTTAAGGTTGTTGCCATCAAAAGTGGTTACTAAAACACTATTTCACTTTTTCCACCATTACTATTGTGTTAATATTTAAGACTTTGGTGACGATCAGATCACATTTCATGAGCAGTTTATACAAAAAACCAGAAAATTGCGAACAGTGCCATTATTTTTTCCACTGTAAAAGAACAAAGGTAAGATATGCAGAGGTGGTAATGTTGTTTGGACAGCTGCTAGACCTGTGTCAGCGCTACTACGGGGTTTCGGTGTCTTGTCCAAGGACACCTCTAACATGTAGCTTGCCACCATGAAGCCCATTATAGAATAACATGGGAAAAACCAGAGCATAGTGGCTGGAACCTCTTACTGTATACCCTAGAGGCACGTGGCACATTTATTTTGACAGTCTGTAGCAACACTCAAAAGCTTTTATTTAAGGTACAAACCGTCTTTTGGATGTAGGACTTCGGACAAATTGTTCTACCAAAAACTGTTTTACCCCCTTTCTTGGAAGCAAATGTTTTTAATAAGCACTGTGGTGTCCAAACGTACCCTTAAAATGCAATGTACTATTCTTTATACTTTTTAAAAGCATTCAAACATAATCGAGTGTCTGCTCACCTCTCCAAACATGGTTTTCGTTTCAGCTCCGTTTATTCCTTTCAGTTTTAAATTATACATGTCCATCATGTCCCAGTGACTAAACATTTTCCATTTAGATTGTAATGTCCATTTAAACTTTTAATTATGGCTGTCACAGTGGCAGCTTTTTCATTACTTTTCATCATTTTCCCCCAGAGCTGTTATGTCTGCAAAGTTTTGTAGGAATTTGACCACGTAGCATAGGCATATAACTCACTTTTGATATTATGTTATTGTTTTGCTCAGACTGCATCACCATGAATAGACTGCTCTGTATTTTCCATGGCTCCACTCAGAGCAAAATATAATTGTGAGGGAAAAGTAGCATGCCAGTATAACCAACTCCAACGCTTCCCATACTCATCCTTAAAAACTCCAACTCTTGGCTTCAGTTTAATTTTGCCCAGTGGGAGCTGCAGGCAGAGTGTAATTGCTATATAAATGCTATATAAATAAAGTTTATTATTATAATTTTGAGAGTAGACAGGTTTGCACAAATTACTCAGACTAATTTGAGCAAAGCAATCTGATTGGTGTTCTAACTACTTTCCCCAATTAAACCAATCAGGGCAGCTTACTCCAACTTGCTCAGATCTGATCTAGAAACATTACTGATTATTCCAATAATCAAAGCTTTGCCTTGTCATGAACCATAATCTGATTTTGAGCAAATGAAATATTTGAAGAAAACATCCAAACATCAAAATTAAATTACAAGGTTCAAAGCAATCAAGTGTCCACCACCACCATGCTGTAAAACAGCAAATCTTATTTTCCCCGGAAGGCACAGATATGAAAACTCAAGAAAAAGGCAAAAGCGCCACCTACATGGGAAAAAAAAAGAAAACCTATCTAGAGCCATTTGGTGAACATATTTGTGTTGCAAGTTTCTGTGTGTGTATGTTTGTAGTGTTGAGCGTGTAAATCATACTGAATGAACAAATCAGGAGGAAGTTAAAGATCTAAACCACTTCTTTAACTTCTTTCTAGAAAGAGAAAAATGACCGTTTAGTTCTGCATTGTTAAACCAGCTTAGTGCCTTCAGGAATGCTTTGAATTCCAACATTTAGCAAGTATAAATATCAAGACAATCAAATGGGCAGAGGAAAATAGGGAAGGATTGCTGAGAATAAGATGGCACTAAGCTACAACTGCAGCAATTAGAAGATGGCAGCTAAACAAGCACAAAAATCGCCATAAAAGCTGAAAATGTTTGAAGATGCAGTTACAATGAAATCCCCATCATTTAACACAAGTATACAAACAAATGTTTCACCTGAGTAAAACAACATTTTGGCTTGTCAGCGTCTCATTTATCCCATAACTACAGAAGTAGAATTAAGTTTGTTATAAAGCAAACTCAACTCAAAATGAAATTAGACAGTCAAATATTCACATCGTCAAACATCATGTGTGTATTAATACTCAGACACAGTCAAGAGAGTTTTCTCCACAGGGAGAAATTTGTCTCATTTATGGCATCTGTAGCTACCCACAGGTTTTATACTAGAGAGACACATTAAAGGGGGATCACTCGCGCACACACACACACACAAAAACTGTATGAGCCAAAACAAATCTATCAAATCCAAACACCTACAAATCCAAGAGTTTTGTGGGGGCTTTTTTTTCCCCCTTCTGGCTACATGAAACAGACTCTGCAAGCAATTAAGCAATTAAAATATTTATGTCAGTGTACAGTAGGTACATGGGTTTTTTGTGGTTGTGTCGATAAAGTTTAGTTCAATAGCAACCTTGTGTGGATGAGAATTAGGTTTGGGTGAAGGTTACTCATTTGCAGAATTCTTATAACCCAGCAGCTATTGGATGGACGAATTAATCCAGAACCCAAGATCTCAATCAGAAAACACAATATGCAAAGTGAAAATCGATACAGACTATATTTAGTACATTTAATACATCCCATATATTCATTGACTGTACAGTTATATGCTTACCCTGTTGCTCATACCACACACATGCACTCACACACAAGACAGATTTCAGCCTGAGTCACCTTCCCTTTAACCTTGTTTGTGTATAGCCACATTTTACATTGTGATTGTGTGTGTGTGTGTGTGCGCGCGCACATACACAGAGACACACGGTACACCCACGCTTCATGTACAGCCTGAAACAGTGATAAATACATGTAGCTAGTACCCAAGGCCTCAATGAAACATAGTACTATAGCAGAAGACACCTTCACACATACAGACAGAAATGCATACACACCTTCACAGACTTTAAGTGCACATAAATTCGCACACACACACCAATGTGTCAGTCCATACTCAACTCCCTCTCAATTGCTCGCTCACTCGCGCACACACACACACACAGTCAGTGAGTGAAGTAGCTGCCAGTGTAACAGATTGAGTGTTCACTGTTTTATAAGATCTGACAGTCAAGTCAATGGGCTGTAGTATCACAAGGAGAGGTCACTGGGGAGTTGCATACATGCATGGTATCTTACACTCGCACCCACACAAACACACGCAAGCACACACACAAGGGTGAGTACAGACAGGTGGAAGGAAGTAGAGTTAAAAAAAAGATTGATGATGGATCAAATGAGGACAGAGACAGGTACTCAAAGTGTTCAGAGTGAAGAAAGGACAAAGACATATGGAGTCAAAGAGTGGATAAGAGAGTGTTATCAGGGAGGGAAAGAACGGCAGAGAGCTTCAGTGACTGACAATCTACCTAGTTTCTCCGTCTCTCCAAGCTCGTTAGCTTACATTTCCATTTCATTTGGCAGAAGCTTTTATTCAAAGCGACTTACAAGTGAGAAACGCACACCAGGAGCAGTGTGAACTCCACTATCAAATACCCAAGCACCAGCTTAAAACTATATGTAACACCGCAAGATGTCAAAATTCAAATCCAACAAGGACACAACAGTTTGTCGCCCTCTGACCACAGCGCCTCACTGTACCAGACTTCATAACAGTGAAAGATGCTGGATGAAGTTATTTATCAACCAGATGGAGTAGAGACGGCACAAACACCTAGACTGCAAAGAGCCATATTTTTTTATCCCAACACAATGGACAGTTTCTCTTTTGACTTTGTGTGTGTGTGTGTAACAAGCTGCCTGTGATCATCAACTTTGTTGATATCTGAGGAACAGCAAAATATGAAGATTAACTACATGTTTGAATGGAAACAGGTTAGTAATGTGGTGATCTTCACAAAATACAACTATACCAGTACGAACAGGTTTTACGTTTTTAATGACTGCACTACAGTCACTAAAGAGACAAAATCTCTCAGCTTTCCATGCCAACTATTCTGAAAGCACTCTGCCCCACAGATGGAGCTACTGCTGCATGTTGGCTTAAGTCAATCATTGCACCCTCTCTGTGCTGCAGGCCCTGCACTTTAATCTCACAGTATTGTTATACTTTTCTTTATTATTATTACTTTGTTAAATATCTTGACACACACACACACACCTATCTCCATCTTATAAGTTCACTTTCAAATTAAGAGCCTTAATCGGAGGCATGTGTACTTTCACATTAAAAGCCCAGCTGGCTTTTTTTCATAATATTCAGTTGAACTATTCATCTTTTTTTCTGATTTTTTTTCACTGTTCACATGCTTTTTAACTTTGAAATCCACTTTAAGATTTATTTCAGCTAATATTACCATTCCAACTTTAAACAGTATTTCCAGTAATCTTAGTAGTTTATGAATTGTAAACATTGTTATGCTCGTCACCACAGTCAACCAACACATTTCTACAATCTCTAGGTTTTAATGCAACTACATGAAGTTTTTCCTACTTTTTAAAATGTTCAACTTTCTTCTTAAAATGTGTCTAATGGGAGTGATTGTACAGAATGACACATTTTTACAATTTCCAGGTTGTTTCTTGCAACTATTTGACGTTCCAGCCATTTCAGGAGAAACTATTCAAACATTTGTCAGAAAAGTTTTTCAGGATTCACAGTGGATTTTCCTCCAGAAATGCTTTGTCTAGTTTTATTTTGCACTTGTAATACATATGTTCTAATACTGGAGACCACTCTATCCACTCTCATTTTAAAACGCATTTATTTGGGTTGAGGGTTAAAAACCGTGTGCTTGTGCAGGTGTTCGTAAGATCATGGCTGACAGCTACTTTACATTTGTCTTTTGTAACCGTGAAAAAAATGTAGTCTGGCAGTTTTGAGAAGCGCTCTTACTGTGCTTTTGTTTGCATTAACATTTTGTGTGTGCATGTTTTCTGCTGGCACTGCACATTGTCTAATCTGTATCTTCTTTGCCCAAGCAGAGATATGTTTGAGATTTAAGTTGTTCTAGCCCTTCTAAATGTAGAAGCATTACCATCGTCATCTCTTTTGGATCTTGGGCAGTTTCTTTGATTCAGATATTTGTGAGTAGTGCTGGTGACTGTGGGCAATGACTGCAATGTCCATTGTCACGCTCATGTACAAGCACCCCAACCTGTAATTTATATTTTATTTATTATTAATGTATATATTAAAGCACACAACCTCCACAAATCCAAGCCAGTGAAGCTCCTAGCACCTGGGTGTGCACAGATATACTGAAAACCACAAATTATTAGACATTGTTTTGTTCATTTCTGCCAAATTATGGCCCACGTTTTCGCTGATGAAGTCTACGTGAATCTAAGTGTGCTTTATTCTGTGTGAAGCTTTACCTGTATTTGAAGTTTTTATTGTAGTTTCATTTCTGCAAGGTCACAGGAAAAAATGACTCCTAGCAGATGATTGTAGGTGAGAAGCATAACAATCCTTTTTTGTCTTTGAAGTCGAAGCACAGAAACAAGTAACCTGGCTTGGATCAGTCATGGACAGAAGCAATTGAGATGCTTTTAAGATGTTTTTTTATACGTTTTCAATGAAATCCGAGTCAAAAACACTGCTTAGAAATGAATAAAATACTCCCCTCACGCAGACTCAGGGGTCATCAGGTTTGCTGTCTCAGTACACTTGCTGTAGATTGTTTTATTATTTCTACTTAAGGTTGTTGCCGGCTGATGGCTGTGACTACAATTACAACAGCAATACTGATGATTCACCACATACAGTATGACACATAATAGCTGTCCAATTAGACCAGTCCCCAGCCATCTCCCCCTCAGTACCACACATCCACCAGCCTGGAAGCAGTGCATGCTGGGTCATAAAATGCCCAGGGACAGCCAGAGTAATGTGGTACATGCTCCTCATCTTTGCTTCTGATGTGCAACATGAAGCAGAGGGAACAAATCAAATCAATGGTACAATCAATGGTACTGACCTGGTAAATGGCTTCAGTGTGTCTGGTCACATTGTTGTGCGCGTGTGTTGTTCAGAGTAGCTTATCTTTTTACTGCAGAGTGAATTTCAGAGCCAGTGAACTGACACGAGTGGTTTAAATGATTCTGTTAACTGCATTGTTTCGACCACATAATCAAAGCTAAAGCTGATTTTAAAATTTGAGTCACGTGGATCTACTTATGCACAGCTCTTAGAAGACTTGTGTACTTCTGTCCTGTGAGACATGTTCTTTGTGATACCTAAACATGGGCACATCTGCTTCTTTACCCCCATACTCCTGTGTCACTAAACATTTGTATTTTATTTGAGTTTTTAAATATTTAGTTTCCCATAAGAACAAATGAGAGCAGAGTACCACAGACAGAATAGTACAGACAATGAGTAATAGGAGGTTACCGAATACAGGTTGTCAAAAGATTTGACAACAGAAATCTCAAATCTTACACCTTATTTAAAAGAAATGTAATAAAACTAGCATTTAGCAAGTAAGTTGTTTTAGTGTTTTACTAGGGGGTGATTTGGTGGTGACACTACTGAGATTTAGTCAAAATTCAGCACATTAGCATGGCTACCACAAAAGTCTGCCGTGACATGCCTCTAAGTGGGGCTATGTAGTGTTTTTCAACAGTACAATGCCCTAAAACCCTCCCTCCTGAAAAAGGAGTGCTGCATCAGATGATCTGGCATCCACCCTCACCTGATGTGAACCCAAATGAGATGGTTTGGGATTAACTGAATCACAGAGGGAAGGGTGCCAAGTGCTCAGTTTATGTGGGAATTATTTCAAGACTGTTGGAAAAACACTCCACATTAGAAAATATCTAAACCTATCCTTTAGGGAACTTCCTGGGTTGTTTTACAGCACAAAACAAAAATGTGTTGAGGCAGTGCTTCAGGCATTGCCAAGACATGGAATGAGGAAAACACAGGTGAGGGCACAAAATATCACATCTCATTTTTTCAATAAAGCCCAAGACAAAATTGTAAAGCAAGAAAATAGCGAGGTGAAAGACCGAAGTAGAGTCACGGTACCATCTTGATATTAACAACATGGCCTCAAAATAGTAGCATACGCAATCTCCACTGAAAAAGACAGACTGACAATTTCATTTTTATTTTTGTAAAGTACAGAAGGGCATTAAGATCTGAACATGGAAATGTGTTCGACATAGCAAATTTATAGGCACAGTCACCTTAACCAGCAGATATTACATAATATCCTACAGTGCATCTCACCGTACCCTCCACTCATCTCAACATCACTGCTGCTTCTCCAACTGCAGCTCGCCTCTTTCCTTTCTTTCATTTACTTCCTCCCTTCTGGGCACTGGAGCTAATCTGGTGCCAAGATTTTCTGTAATCTGATACAATTCCCTTTCAGACTCGTAACATGCACAAATCTCAGCCTATTCATTGCTGATAAAACCACAGAACACAAACGCACACCTACACTCACAAATAGATCAGCTCCATTTCAGTGGTGCCACCTCTCTAATCCTTTTGCTGCAGAGAGCTGCCAAAGCAGCGGTGCTCATCCACCCAAACAACGTACAGAAAAAAAAAAGAATAAAAAAAAACAAAACACACAGGCCCAGACATATGCAGGAAAGCTCATATGCACTCACAGCACAAGCATGCCTAAAGGCACACAACACTCATAACGAGCACAAGCATGTGTATGCCCCCACAATCCCAACATCTACTTGCCAATTTGTGTATTCATCTCCCCATTCCAGCTCTTCTACAGGCTTTAAATCCATCACCAATTTCTCTCTTTCAGTCACAGCCGTCCACATTCACTTCAGCCTCTCTCACATTCAGGGCTCCCTACATCTTCATTTCTGTCTCCCACACATGCGGTTTAATTTTTATTAATGACATGAACCATACAACACATTTGGTCATCAAATAGAACAGAACAGGAAAACACACGTAATTCAGAGAAAATATGAGTGATACAAACACTTTTATAGATAAGGAATGGGGGGGTAAAACAAGAATCTGATAATCGCTGCTATTGTTATGAGTTTTTGGTCATAAAAGTCCTGAAAGTTAAAAATGTATTTATGTTGTTAATTCTGGTGAAATATTAAGAGGGGGATAAGACTCCCTCCTGAATTAAGGCCCAAATTACTGTTTGTGAGCAAGTGTTTGCTAAGTGTGGTCATTAGTATTACATAGTAAACTCCTCTATTTGGGACACCACCCAGGCTTAGCTAAAAATGTGTTTGCAACTGTGGCCAGTTCTGATGTTTTAATTATGGGGCATTTACGCTCAGAGATGACAATGTCCATAGTTAGAGTACAAAACAAATGACTAATACTCCCATACTTAAAGCAATTTCACATAATTATATAGATTTAACGAAATCTAATAAGTAAAACTATGGGAAATTATTCAAAGTGCTGGCCCTTCTCAAGCTCCTCCATATTTATTCTGTCAAAATGATGCTTTAGTTGAACTCCACATGCATAGTTTTATTATGTTTACCCATCAACTGAAAGGTTGGAGGACTAGCTTAGCAACTACGCTAGTGCAAATTTAATGTTATTCTCAAGGACACGTTGGCAGGCTGAGTGAATGCCAACACAGAACGTCGGGCTTGGGTCTTTTACTTGCAGGTATCCACCCTTACTCAATACACCTCTATTGTACTGTACAATCCCAACCACTTTCTGTAAACCTGCACGCTTATGCAGTGACAGATAAGGATGTACAAAAGCACTATCAGAATACCCAAAAAGGTAAGAACTAGTTCTTCAAATAAACCACTTCTTTCTGAAGTGTTCCCACATCCTTCCCTTTACATTTCTCCATTTATCTTTTTCCTCGTTTCCTCAAAAGTTACAAGTCCAATAAGTTACATTTCCCCACTGCCATCTCTCTGTACTACTTGAAGCTTCACCTAACTGTGTGGCTCCACTTTTATCACCTTGTATTCCTTCCTCTTTAAGGTTGTCATGTTGACAGAAAATAAGAATTTTCAACCACAAAAAAAACAAACAAGTGTGTCAAGAGTGGCTAAGAGCTGAAAGGTTACAGACAGACACATGGTAAGAGAGTAATGTATGGGGCAGAGGGACAAAAAGAACTGACCAGATGACTAAAGATAGATGAAGAGATGCAAATGTACAGTGTCCTCAAGGTTTTTAATACATATTTTGCCACTGAAACCTTGATTAACTATTGACAAAACAAGGGATGCACACTCTGTGGATTTTTTAATGTTATACAATAGACAAGAAACAACATTTTTGCTTTATTCCCTTTCGCCAAAACACTATATGTCAAAGTGTTTTGCAGGGATATTTTCATTTTGAATTATGACACTATCCATGTAAATGTGGATCTCGTGGATTCGTTTTTAAAATTGTTGCTGTGGAGCATCATAATAAACACTGGCACAGAGCCTCAGATAAACAGCGGATATGTCCATTAAAATAAATCCTAGCTACAGCAATGAGATTTGCAAAAAACAATGCATTATTCTACATGCTTTCAAGTAGCTGTATGACAAACAAATCAGCTGCAGATGAACAGCTTCAATGTTATTTTGCAGTCATGACACAACATCAATGATGTGAACACAAAAAAGAAAAATTTATCGATCTGCTGTATATTCTCACATTACTGAGAGATCCTGTACAGCCGTCAGCAACGTAATGGGAGTTGTACATATTGTGGAAGCAATGCAGCTATAAACTACACACACACACACACACACACACACACACACACACACACACACACACACACACGAGAGATGGAGAGGGCGTGAAAAAGGAAAGGCAATTGAGACAGATTTTAGTCAGTACAGCCACCGGAGACACCTAACCAGAATTTATAGTCCACGTGTGGACACAGCATCGTGGGCTTATAAAATCTGATGTTTACTATCAATTAATAAAAAATAAAAAAAAGACATCAAAGTCCAAAGTGCAGCCATAACTTCAGATGTACTGAAGGGACAGAGAGAAGGGAAGGAAGACTCATCCAAAAATAACACTGCATTGTTCAAAGAAAGTTTCTGTGGGCTGGTTTGCTGTCAGCAAGGAAACCCAGGCAGTCACATTTTATGACACCATAAAATAAACAGCTATACAATGAGGGTGTATGTGTGGTTTGTTTTTTAACATCTTATGCTATATATCGTTTTATTTTCTCTGCTTTTCCTTTACTTCCTTGGCCCCGTAACCTTTACCTGTCCACCTGTGTCTCTAATCTCTTTTACCTTTGAGTTTCTGCTGTTTCCTGCAGAAATCTTGTGGCTTCAACTTTGGCCTTTTATGAAATGTCACTGACAGCCGACTTCCACATGTGAAAATGTTTTTAATATCCCTGCAACCAAGCCGAAAGGTCAAAAAGAAAAACATTTTTATTACTGCTTGGAAACACTGCACAAGGTAGTATTACTTAAAGATTTTCATGTTGTCTTTTGTTCGACATAAAAATTAGAAGCAATTAGATGTTTTCTGGATTTCATAGACACTCCTTTGAAGTTCTAGTGGGAAAGGCAATACTAAAGAAAATGGTATGCAGCCATAATAATAATAGTGACACATTGTTCTCATGGCAAAAATGTCTGCTCCGACTAAAATCATTGTTTAGTTTTTGTGTACTTGTACTCAAATGTGTTTATTTTCAAGTATTTTACTTTGCTGCAATTTAAATCGTCTCCATTATAGCATAAAAATATAGGCTCCATAATCGTGCTCTGACACAATCTCCTGCCAAAACAGTCAGTTGCTCGGTCCATGCCAGGCAGTCGAGATGAAATGCCACATCTAGTCTAGTGCACTATTAATTCCTAATCAATAGAAGAAAAACAGGAAGTGCCTTGGTGAAAAGTTCAAACTTTTTACACCATAAAGTGGAGTGGTGAATTTAAATAATCACAGACAGCGCAAGTCAAAATGGCAACAATCATAATCTCAAAGTCTCCCATTACCCCTCCATCTGACTGCTCTCACTGCTTAAATCCCTTTTATCACATCTTACTTGCACCCTGCTACATTTAAAGCCCCCCCCCGCCATCTCCCCCCTGATCTCTTATCCATCTTCTCACCCAATCCAACAACTTATATTCTCCACTCATCCTTCTTCCCAAATCTTTAATATCTAGCATTATTCCTCATTTTATGGCGAGTCAGCCTGATACCTCCCCACCTCTCCTTTGCCTTCTCTCTCCATCCCCTCTGTCTCCTGTTCTGTCCTCATTCACCCTTCACTCTGTCAGCAGTAAACAGGAGCATAATGAGCTTGTTGTCTCTGAAATGATGAGGAGGGGTGACTACCACTGCCAAACGATCAAAGAGCAGCACACAACACACACAGCTGGACAAAGGCAGGCACACACGCCTACAGATAAATATATGCAACAGCAACACGCACAGTCACAAACAAAGATGAATTTTTGTCCGTGCAGGGAGGTATGCCTCCTGAATCTCAGACACAAACACATTCAAATCTATTCTCAGTGGAGATACACTATTAGTAACTTAGACCTAAAATCATGCCAGAAGCTATTTTTCTTCCTCCTATGCTCTCCCCATAGCTTCCTCACTCTAAGCATACATCTCTCCTTCTGAAGCCTCCCCCTCCCTCCATGGGGGAGTGAGTTTCTCTCACTCCCCCGCCTCCTTTTTTCCCCCCTCCCTCTTTCACAGCCTCGGCCTCACTCCTTCCAAAAGGTAGTCAGGGCAGAAATGGGTTTTCTACTTCATAAGACTGCAGATGTATAGGTGTGTGTGTGTATGTGTGCGCGCACGCGAGAGAGCGAGACAAAGAATTGGCTGTAGTCTGTGCGACGACACCCACACTGCAGCATTTGACACAGCCGGGGGGAGCGAGGAACTGAAGAGACAGAGAAAGAGACAAGGGAAGGAAAGAGGACAAGAGAGGCAAAAAGAAATACGAGGATGATTTTGTGTTTGTTTCTAATCATGAATGTGTGATGTGCATGTGTGCGCTTCATACAACACCATCTGCATGAGAGAATGTGTATGTTAAGCGTCACTGTAAATTTATGTTAGCACAGTTTATTATGCTTGTGTGCAGTATGTTCATTTGCATTCGTACCCTATACTGAAGGCATGTTGTTGTATGCCTATAGGCACAAATATACTTGTATATACTGAACTTTTAGAGCAGTGGCGGTAACCAATTCAATTAGGACCAGGTAATCTGACTGAAGTCAGGTTTTACAGATAATCTTGTATGATACGATACACTTTAATGCACAGAAACTTATTATTTTAGTACAAGTTCTTTAATCACAATTTGCTCAGAGTCAATCATTTAAACAACTTGATTTTGTTAGATGGGGGAAAAAATGAACGTGAATTGAATTAAAAAAACATGAGTGAATGGGGGGGGGGGGGAGAGAAAATGAGATGTAAAGTAGGGCTGCACAATTCTGGGCAAAATATGATAACACTCAGAATTCAGATCACAATTTGGCCTCATGATTTTTCAGCAATACATTTGCCCGTTTATTATAACTTGTGCACAGACTTCTATCTTTATAAAGACAAGACAGATAATATAATTACTGAACTGATAAATTGCTAAACAAACCTCTGTTCTTACTTATGAAACTTTCAATCTTTTTTTGTGTGTGACTGTGAATGAGTCAGAGCCATTACTGGTGAAAAATGGTGATGTCCGACTGAAAAATGCAACGAGCACCTGTGTCTCCAGTCGTTCATAGCCTATGTGAAAGATTGTTTCCATATTTGACCCCTGTAACACAGTCCTGCCATTTGTTGATGCAGCTTTGTTGAGAAAAAGACGCATTTCATTACATGCAGTGGATCATTTCTCTACTACAAGCATGACAAAACTGTTGCCATGCAAGAGTGAGATTGCACAGGGGACTGAATTGAGATTGTGATCTAAAGATGATTAATTGTGCAGCCCTTGTGTAAAGACAGAAGAAGGTGCAGTAGCTGACTGACGGCCTATCCCATGTGCATAATCAGGGAGCTGCACTAAAAAGGAAGGAGTGCTGATAACAGTCTGCTGAGTGTGCGTTTGTGCATGTGTGTCCAATCCTTTTTCCATGAACATCTTCGGCTTTCTTAAGAGTGGAACAAATTGATAAGTGACGAGAGCAAGTGCATCTCACATTTTCTCTTTCCTCTGTTCAATGGACTATAAGTGTAGCAATTTTCAGTTTCATTCAGCTTCCATAGCAGCAACCAAAATGGTCAATATAGCTGCCGGAATATTCATTCAGTGCTCATGCTTTGTGTGTGCTTGAACCATGTACTACTCATTCAGTCAAAAAGCCATAAAAACTTTTCCTTTCTCCCCCAATTTAATTTCCCCAGAGGCAAATTATCTTTCTTCTATCTCTCCTCATCAGACAGATCCCACTTTTCACTGCATACAGCAGTACGTGGCCACAATTCTCCTGCCCATGTTAGATGTGTTCGGATATACAGTTTAGATATACAGTGCACCTTTACAATTATAAATAAGGAGTAATGTACAGTAGTGCAAGATCATCAGTGTTGTACAATGAGGCCTGACAGGGAATCAACACCCCCATTGTAACACTGATGATTTAACTACAAGCTTAAGTGCAATGTAGCTTCTGCCCAGAAAGTAGCTCAGCAAACCTCTGAAGCCTCTCAGTAGTCAGGGACTGATGTCTTTTTGTCAGAAACTGTCATTCGTTAATTCAATTAGAAACTGCCAAGATCGACTGGACTTTCTGACTGCAGGATTTAATGTCAAACTGTGGGTCACTGTGCTCGAATACAGACATCTCATAATGTGTTCATGTAGCAGACAAAAATCAAGAATTCATCAAAACTATGTAGCTGAAGGGCCAGCTCCTTGTGCTTTATCACATAAACTCAACTTGGCCTAATTACAGTGATGTGACAAGTTCTGAAATAATGAAATAAAACTACTAACCTATGAGTAGCTCCTGTGACTGATGGCCCCGCTGCTTGGATTACTCCGTCTTACAGCATCTCCTACATGCTCTCAGCTGTTATTACAAACACTTGATCCATGATTGTCTTTAGAGCCATTTCAGCTTTGCATTTTCATTCCCATTGTTATTTTATAGTTAATTCAGACAAGCAACTCAATTCATTTGTCTTTGTTTTGCTCGTTTCAGTGGCCTTTTTGTAGGATAGATGCTTTGATTGCTCAGTTTGATCTCTCCTGCGTAAATTAACTGCATCTCTGGTTCTTTTATCATTTTAAATCACTTTCCTCCACTGTTTTAATACAATGAAATGACTTAAAATAATCCTGAACTCAAGATTTTTTAAAGTATAATCAAAAAGGAGGCTAACTTACAAACAGCAATCTCACTTTGCATAATTATCGTGCTTCTGTACAGAGCACTGCTTTGACCATAGATTATTCATACACATGCACTTTTCACTGCTCCTTACAGTAGTGCTAATAGTGATGAAACAGTGCCAACATTTCACTGTGGCTCCCTCCCACCATTCTCTTCTCCGTCCTTCCACCTTTCTCTTGGCTCTAATTTCAGAAGGCACAGTTGGCTTGAGTTTCCCACCAGCTGGCAGAAAGAATCAATACCTCCCTTCTTTTGTCTTTCCCTCACTTCCTCTGGTCTCAGTGCCTGCATCCTCTGTCCACCTCACTTTGTCTCTGTATACCGACTCTATTTTTAAGTCTCCTTTTCATTAAGAGAAGGTTTATCTTCTTCCTTGTTCTTCACTCCTCCCTTTATCCATCCATTTCCTTTCTTTGTTTAGTGCTTTGCTGTCTGTAGCTTTCTCACCCTCCAGTTTTCCTCCATTTCTCCACTTCCTCCACAAAGAATTTCCCTAAGGGGATCCCCAAGTATCTATTATCCTTATTAATGTTATTGTTATTTAGACTTTCCTCTAGCTTTGACTCAGACTGCTTCCCAAGAAGCCATACAAAACCATACAAAAAGCACTGCCCATTTCAATATCACACTTAGCCCTGTTCTTGAATTTACAAATACTTGCAGCACACACACACACAAGAATTCGGTAGACATGACGATACAAGTCATGGATGCTTAAAATAGCACCCAACCAATCACAAGTGCCAAAGTCACCCTGACATGCATGAGCCCTGATCTACTTTATGAATCGTACATTACACACAGCACAGCAGAACCTGCCTTTGCCTTCTGCAGACAATGGAGCACGCTGCAAGGATATGACTTCTGAACTAATTGAAATGAAGAATGGAAGAGTGGAAAAAGAGGACCAAGCACAGAAGCATCTGGACAATGAGGGGTTTTTTTCACCTTTATACACCACCACAATGAATTTGAAATCATGCAAAGTGTAGACTTTCAGCATTGTTTTATTTCAAATCCATTGTGATGCTGTATAAAGGCAAAATTTTAAAAAAACTGTCACCGGGCCCAACCGTATTAACCATTTGTATTTTGAACAGTTAGTTATTTAGTGTTAGCTTGTAGTTCTGTGACTTTAAATAGTGCATCAGTGTTCATTTGTTTCATCAATACCTTCAAACCACTGTACTTGTCAAATACTGTGGGTGATAAAGTGACGTCGTTATTTCTTGGGCTTTGTGGCAAACAGTTCTATCAGTGTTTATAAAATGAAATCATTTACAGAAAAACACTGTTTGCAGCAGTTTTCACATTTGGTTAACTGAACGACAACAAAGAGGAGCCCAGTAGAGTCGTTCATTCAGCGACTGCTCTTGTGCAGTCAACGCATGATAAGTATGTGTGATCAGATTTTTTTTTTAATTCAGTTTTTTTACAGTCTCAAGAATCATTTACTAATGATTAATTCTGATATGGTGTAAATATGAAACTTTCATATTTAACTTTCTACACTGACAAAACTCTTAAAATAAATATATATAAAAATATTAAAATACGCTTTCAGTGTAAAAGCTGCTGGTGAACAGTTTAAAAAAAAAAAAAAGACAAATGTACGCAGAGTGTTTATGGCTCTGTAAGTTGTAATGTTAACAGTACACTGACCACCTCTAGGGACAAAGTGTCGGCCTGACAACAGAAGTAATTCCACATTTAATACCCTCGGGGGACCGATGGACATGCGTCTACACACAGAGCTTACAGAAGGACACAGAGCAAGAGGATTCAAACACCACGCATAATGGCAGCAAAGCATATTAGTACCTAAACATATGCTAATAATGTGCACAAAAGCTTATTAAAGAGTCACTAAACCCTCTTTTGTTTAATGTTCACATAATTACATAGAGATTACAACAGCACGTTTTGGTAATAAGTTGATTTTAACATGTCCATAAGTGACTATATTCTCTAGATCACCTTGTTAAACTACCATTCCCCGACATGCTGTCCATGTGTCTGTGTCTGGCTGTCACGCCTCCCAGAGCCACTGCTGTGGTGCGTACACAACCCTCGATGTGTTCCTCACATTGTGCGTTTTAAATACTTTGAATATAACAGCCAGGTAGAGTCCTCAGGTGTAGTGCACCTTTAGAAAAATCTGTGGTGATATTTAATATTTTCACATTGCAAGACCAAAACCAACAACTGACTGAACTCTAAAGCATAAACGAACTAAAATAAGACCGTTAAAACCCGCCAATGAACGTTAACCCTCACTACTTTATTAAGTGAACACATGAACTTTATTTTGTGTGAATCTCCCATCACTGTGTGACTGCCAGTTCCCACTATAAATTTTGGTGTTTATTGACTGAAAAATATTGGTAAACATATTTACTGCGGTTTGAGTAAGGTTTACTAAAACTGCAATGACCAGAATTTTAAGGATTTAAATATCTGTCAATTTAACTTCTTGACAAGAATGAATGGGTTTGGAAATGCATGCTGCAGACAGAAAAGTGTCTAGATAGCTGAACATATTTTTTTCCAAGGACGTTCTCTCCTAAGAGTGTTTCTCAAATGGGGGTATGCGTACCCCTTGGGGTACGTGGAGACACTCCAGGGGGTACATGAGAAAAAAAAAAAATATATAACAAAAATCGCATCAATGTAAAATTTATAAATCATGCAGTGTTTCCCCTTAGTTAACAACTCTGGCGGAGCCTGGAGCATTTAGGAAACGCAAATATTTTTGTGCTTTTCAGGTGTTTGACTCAGCATATTTCTGTCCGCTGTCGTGTGTGTGCTTACTTGTCTCCGTGTGTGTGTGTGCGTGTGCATCGGGGCAGAACCCCACCGCGCGCGATACAGAGAGCAGAGGAGAATTGGAAATGCGACCTTGTGGAGCAGGCTACAGGCTGTCAGATTTTATCCGGCCCGCAGCTTTGGTTTTAAAATG
>JAUMHL010000011.1:12913760-12958330 GCA_032362345.1 Sandelia bainsii
CAATAAATTGTTTGAGATGAGGAAATCACCATTGCATGCTTCTACTTAAATGCCCTATTTTCATGATATAATATCACAGTAGTGTGAACTTTTTACGTTTTCCATAAATTTAATCCGAAAGCCAAATATCCCTAACTTTTTGTGAGTAGTGTAAGTGTGTGTGTGTAAGCATACATAATCAAGAGTGGCAACAGTATAACATTCAGTGAACATTTCTCTATCTACAGAATATCATCGTATGTGTATTCAAGGTCTGGTTTTAAAAGAGGAGAAGCCTTTTTGTGATGTGTGTGGGCAAGCAAAAGCTGGAGTGATTGTATTTATGTGCTTGTGGACATGTATCACGCAAATGTGATACAATAGCAGTGTAATGTCCAGAACACAATGCAATTACATTCCAGTGAGAAGCTGAAATGAAAAGTAGCTAATTACACTGCAAATTTGACCGGCTGCATTAAGGTGTCTGAGAGCACCTACAGTATATTTTAGTGCAGCCGTCAGAGATTTTGAGTTCAAATGTCTCTAAAAAAATAGTAAACAATGTCAAACTGGACACATGTAACTGTTAGTGTGTGTTTGTGTATGTGCAGGAGCTGCAGTGATAAACGTGTTGTAGAAATGTATCATCTCTATCACACAACATATTAAAAATGAATGTCGCCTTGTACTGTCTCTTGCGCACACGCACGGCCCAAAAATCAGCCTCAGTGTTGCTTAGAGAGCAGGTTACAATACCTGCAGCAAAAGCTGGGCTCAGCTCTGAAGTGGAAGCGTTAACTGTGGGGACTGACACAAAGTGAAACGCAATCACAACACATAGCAGGGAAATCCAACAACAGGAAGGAGAAGAGTGGAAGAGGAAGAGAGGGAGGTGGGGCAGGTGTCTGGAAAAAAAAAATTTTTAAACTAGAGAACTTGGTGGGAAAAAGCAGAGGCTGAGAGGAAGTGAGACACCTGGTGATAATCTGCAATGCTGCAGGTTTGATTCTACAGCTGTACGTGCTGCTGCATGTCTACATTACAGCACCATACTTGTGAAGACTTATTCAGTGCCACAACTGATCTAGGGCAGGCAGATGCTACAGGAGTTTTCTATTTGACAGACACAAACTTGATATTGATCTTCTCACCCAGCTCTTGGCAAGGAAGCAAATACAATTTCCCAAATGTCAAACTATTTCTCTAATTCATATCAAATACACACAGTACATCAAACTAACATTTTTAGACATCATTACCATTTTTAAATCATCCTGTTATCACTTAAATGTGAATGTTTAGATTTGTCTTTCCTTTAATCACATTTAACTTTTCTTAAATATTTTGGGTCCTTTATCATCCCTTAAATACAACAACCCAGGAGCACTGAGCTTAAAGCCTGTTACCATTGTGTCCATCATCAGCCTCCTTCTACAAACACGTGAAAGCATTCACTTTGATTTACTTCCTGTATGCAGCAGTAAGAGCACAGTTGGGCGTTCCAACAAGACAACAACCCACATCAACGCTGGTCACAAAACTGATAAACGAGACTTTTGGAATAAGATTCCCAAAGTCCTGATTTCAACCGTATCCAAAATATGTGGACTGTACTTAAAAGTAACCTCTGTGCCAGAAAACTAACATTTAATGAAACACTACCCTTCCAGCTAAGAAGAGCGGTTAAAAATCCAACAGGTCTGAGAATTCTGCCAGACGTTTTGAGTACTACCAAATCTTCTGCAAAAGACGAAACTTGATAGAGACAGTTAACCAAATGTTAGAAGAGTTGTATGTAACTTTGACCCTGCATCTATCATTTTCAGCCTGCGTGGATGTCAGAAAACCACGCACAAATTAAACCCTGTGCTGGGTTGTTGTACAATCATCCTGCCTAAAAATTCACTCACATACTGTTAAGGAGCCACATAACTGTTGTTTGAAATTATAATATCCAAAGAAAAGTCATGGACAAGAGCTCGGCATAGCTCTTAAACACAGACAAGGAGACACAGTTAGATCTGGATGGTGCAGTGATTTTGTTATTGCAGTACTCACACTGCACTAGTGGAACAAGGTCACATCATGAGTCTCACATAAAGTTCCTGTCTCTTACATAACCAATTCTCTATTAGTATCATCACGGTCATTTCTTCAGCACATCACCAGTCTTGTCTTCATCTTCCTCTCCCACTCTTCCCTCCCGACTATCCATTCCTCAACTGGCCCATTACCTGAAAAGGCCATTACTTGAAATCTCCTGAGAGATGAGGCTCAACTTCCAAGTGTTGCTGTCATAGTTGAGCCATCTTATTGGAAACACTAAAGCCAGAAAACTGTGATAGAAAGGATTTCTAAAGGCTAAAATGGGAGCTTTCACTTTGCAGGGAACATTTTTGCATTTTTATTTTTTTTTTTACATAAGCAGTGCACAACTGGTGACAATAATCATAACTGTTTCTGAGAAATGCACTCAAAACCTGTTCAAACATTCATTTGCAGAATTGCATTTACTGTCTGCACTGTTGACATCCATTTCCAGCCATTAACAAATGGCATTTTCATTTTCACTGTTTAGCAAATCACTAATGTCCCCCTCATTTGAATCGCAGGTCGGTAACACATTAACATTCCTGAGGAGAATCCAGTTGTTTTGCAGACCAATTATAGAAAAATGAATAGCATTGGGAATTGCTCAGACTTCCTATATAAAACCTAATGCTTGAGCCAAGACATCCATTTCAGTTTCAGTGAGCCATTTCTCCTCAAGTCTGCCAAGTTTTCTTAACAAGTGGTCAAAACTCTGTAGCACTGCACATTCAACATGCTGACACCTGCCTTGACAGCCTAGAAGAAATACTGCTTCCAAGTGAATAAGCTGCCTTAACAGCAGGCTACAGCTGCATGAATATTAATAATATTTTAATACACATCTATTAATTCTGTACACTCAGTGATTAAAAAGTGATTGAGTATAGGTTCAGGTGTCCATTCAGCCAGGACTATTTTCCCTAATGTAATGGAATGGTCTAGTTTAAGTGAACTTGCAGAAAACGCAACAGCTTTGTTGCTGATTGAGATTAATATTGGCCTCAACACCAAACCACCAAACGACCATACCTGTTTGGCGAGGCTGACAGCGTCAGCATGAAGTCGGTCTCTCAGATGAGGGTCCAGTTGGAAAGCCGGTGCAATCTCAACAACCTTTAAAACAACAGGATTTTGCTGATAAGTCAGAGTGACCAAAATACAGTAAACGGAACCACAAAATGTACACTTCCCGTCAATTATACAAAACCAGCATGTTGAACTGTATGATTGTTACTGTGGAATCTGGATATGAATCACCTAAATTAAAATATTCTGTCGTTTTGATCCACTTAGCCTGACCCTGAAGGTGGAAATTCTTAGACGTCATACTGTTTTTGACACACAAGACCTTAATTTTTTGTGTACCACTAAATGAAATTTAAAATTTTAAACTCATGGGCAATGTTTTAAGACATAATAGCAAGCTCCTTTAATTCATTACTAAATATTTTATATGATGGCTTTCTATAAGTCTGAAAAATGACCACTGAGAGCATGGTTCTTTAAGGTCACCTGCTCTGTCTGCTCTGTATAGTGTTTTTTTGTGCAAATGGTGGAGATGAGAACAAAAAAGAAAACTGATTTGCATCACTAAACACGTGCATATACACTAAATGCTATGTGTGCTCTGTGGTTACTTGCAGGCTGCAGGACGTATATACTGACTACTCTGTGGAAAATCAGATGTTACAAAATTAACATTAAAATGTTAAAATGCATTAAAGTTAAAAAGTAACAAATGATAGCTGTATGCTTTACTGTGATATTCTATTAAGCTAGATTAATGCTTCTGAGCTGAATCGTCACATAGCCAACACCACAGGCTACCCAAGTTGTTTGCAAATAGTTTCCTAAAGAGTAGAAAAACTACAAACCTATGGTCTTTTTTCCTGCAGTAGCCATGAAGTTGACACAGCATGTGTCACTCTCTCAAAACAGCTTGAGTGAATTATTTGTAGCCACATTCAGCCTTTCATTTAACCTGGCCGAGGCTACTAGGTGGGTGGGGTTCACCATTTGGAGGTTGATATGTTTCGTTTCACTGCGTCAAACAAGTCAAATGATTAAGACAAGTGACTGGTGTGTGAATTTTTTAAAATGTCCCTTGTGTTGTTATCAAACGTTAATTCAAAAGCCCTCTCCAAGTATGAACAACACTTCCAAGATGTAGAGAAACACAAAACATTCTGTCAGTGCACTACCCCCAAAATCTATTTCGAAAAGCAACTATTCTTGTTTCGCACATTCAAAAAGATCTTAGATTAAGGGCAAAGGCAGATTAAGTCTCACAGAATCAAAGAGCAGCAGCTCTGGCATGAACAGAGACGCTAATATGATTATCATCTATCATTTGATTGAAGGGCAAGGAAAAAAGTGATAAAAACACATGATTGAAACTGCTCAGAGGTGACAATATGTAATGAAATATTACACGAGTTAATCAGCTTCCTCTGATGAAAGCAGCGTTCTTTTGATTGACATCAGATGACAGCTTCCATTTTCACTCATGTGGTTTCAGAAATTTGTGTCATATTGACAAGCAAGTGATGCGGTCATTACCTTTCCAGCACCAGCTCACAAAATAGGGGGAAAAAACAGCCCTGGATAATGAATGAGAATCAATTGAAAGCCATGTAAGTTTGAATGAAATCCATGTTGATTTGGTAGATAAATATGTAGCTGCTGCAATTGCTGCTGAGATTCCCATTCCTACGGCATTAACCAGTGGCTAACTGATAAATACCCTGCAACGCTCAGGACATCTATGATGATAATGTCTCAGGACACCAGAGCCATCATCATTCCAATAATCAGGACTATAATTAGCATATTTATTTATAGGTTGCTTAAACGCCCCGTTTGTAAATGGAAATAACACTACAGGCTTGTGTATATTTAATAGACTGCTGTGCTTGCGTTGATTTCTGCTTCTGACCTTTGACCATCACTATCTACTTCTTGCTAATCTACATAATACAGCAGAAATGAAGATGATAATGATGAAGACGACCATCTTAAATAAATTCAAACATTCATTTAGGTTAGGTGAATTTTAAAGTGAGGACTTCACCTTCTGGTGTCTCCGCTGAATGGAGCAGTCCCTCTCATAAAGGTGGATGACATTACCATATTTATCTCCTGGGGAAAGAAAGAAGTAAGAGAGAAAATGAGTGGGGTGGACCACAAAATAATTAGTTATGTAGAGGAAGAAGACACAAAATGAAACAATTTGAATATTTGGACAAGAATAAGACAAAAAAAAGGATGGAAACAGGAGGCGGCAAGTAAAAAAAGGGAAAAAAAAAAAAAAAAAAAAAAAGGAGGCAGGAATTAGGTAAAGAGCTAATGCAGAAAACGGAGGGCTGGCAAAAACAGCTTTTAAGAGATAATTCACAAAAATCCCTTGCATGCCCTAAAGACAGTAATTAATCACAGTGACCACCCGCGCACACAGCTACACCTCAGTAAGTTGTAAATACTACAGACAAACTCAGAGAAACGCAGCTCTGCCAAATCAGTCACAGGTGTGTCCGATAGTGCTGCGCATGTGACCGTGCACGCACATTCACATGCACGTGTACAGTATAAGTGTATGCTCCAAGTTTAGACACTTCCTGTAAGTGTATGTGTCGAGTTTCAGGGTCTGTGCTGAAAGTTACCTTCACTATAATGAGAAAAAACAGACTAAAGAATCCTCTGCTGGCCAATAAATCTTATTCACTCTCATTTGTCTTTAGTACTGCTGCTAAGTTCAAGGACTTCTATGCCCCTTGCTTTCTTAATGAACCTCAATTCACATAAACATAAACAGATAAGAGAAGCATAAACAAAGTAGTAACGTGCACTTACCAAGGATCTGCACTTCAATGTGTCTTGGCTTTTCAATAAACTTCTCAATAAACAGGGCTCCATTCCCAAAAGCCGTCAGGGCTTCAGAGTAGGCCCGCTGGTAATTCTCCTCAAGTTCCTGACAAACAGAAGAGGAAAAACCCATTCATGTCTCAGTTAGTGCTACTATTCAAGAGGCAAGAGTCACAGCATGAATTTGTATGCAACATGTTTCAAAGTTGTTTCATCTCTGCATCAAGTAATTTACTTTTAGTTAGTAGTTCTATTTCTATTATTTTCCTTATCATTCACATGTGCCCCCCCCCTTCTCTTTGTACATCATTTGTTTCTAAAGAAAATGTTTTTCCATCCTCAGGGAACAAGATGGTACACACGATCTCTGGGACCGGGCTGTGGGAGGTCACAACCAAGCATGCTAGAGGTCATAACTCAATCTGTGAATCAGTCTGTGATGTCCTGCCAGCCTACGCAGTCCCCTCTACTGAGGGAAGACTGAGCCACCATCATGCCCCTTCCCAGTGCCTTAGGACAGGATACTTGAGCCCATCATCAGCTGTCATCTCATAGCCTTGAGAAAAGATACTGTTGGAGGAAAAACAACCAGGTGCTGAAGGCAATAGCAGAAATCAGCATTGCCAAAAGAAGGCCTGTGATTTTCTCAAAGTGGCTCCTCAGAAAACAGCACAAAACTGGCATGATCGCAAACCATGAACTGACCAAACCAATTGGCCAAATGGCCTGCAGTTTAAAAAAAAGAAAAAGAAAAGGTCCTTTGTCTGCCAAGTTAACATTCCTACACAGAGGGTATGACAGTGTATGTACTGTACTATAAATGCCACTGTCACAAATAACCAGGGCAAACACATACAGTAAGTACTTTAATTCTATTTTAATGAACACAGGGAGATCACTCTAAAAAAAAAAAAATCTTGACATTAAGGTGAAAATGTACATTTCTCACATCAAATTCTTCCTTTAAACCATCCCTCTGTTTGTGTGTCACTGTGCATTTAGAATTACCTAACATCATTTTTCCCCAATATTAAATCTGATTTAGGAATACATTTTCCTTGTGCTCAGTGAATATGAATTTGAGCAAAAAAAACAAACAGCATTAGTTATATAAAGCTTTGATGCTGTTCACTGGCAAACTGCAAGAGGCTGCACATCAAAAATGATTTCCCTCTAGACCTCATCTTTCACCTAACAGAATCTAATACATGACTGGATATTAATTTATTCTGATTAACTGTGACAAATGAGAATATTGCAAACTAAACGAAAATATGAAATAATTACATTGAATCTGCTATTTGTTACAGCCTAAGTCAAAGAGAAGAAATGTAACTAGACCCTCCACAGTTATCAAATCACTGGTGCACTTCTAGTTTTGTAAATGACAGAAAAGACTTTTCAAAGACTCAGAGTGAGCACACTTCCATTTGTCTCTTTCCACATCAGTTGAGTCCGTCTGTCAGTTTTGGCCACTGGAGCTTTGATGTGAGCCGTCCTCTTTTCCCTCTTACTCTTTGAGAAAACACATCACGTCAGGCTCTGAGCTCAAATCTCGCTCTTTAGTGCTGCCTTGCTTATCAATAAACACACACATCGTGTCCTACAACACGTTGAACAGTCATCTCTGTTAATTGAGCATGCTAATGACCTACGAGCTAGCCGTGATGGAACAAAAAGTCAACCTGTGAATTGTGGGGTCTCAACAGTACAAAAAAAAAAAATCTCTTTACAGTTACCTCACATAATATCAGCTGGAGATGCTGATGCCCCTGTGACTCAAGTAAATAACTAAAAATGTCAAAACTGATTAATTAGAGTAGAGTACAACACAGAAAAGGTCATACTTTGCAATGGATTGCTGACTTGTGAGGCTCTGAAACTAGAGTACAACACTTTTGTGTAGATCAGTGAGTAGAGCATGAAACTGCTGCGGCTGATACTGACCAGTCTTGTTCCAATATTTTTCTATCACTTAAAGATTTAGTGAATGTAACGGCCACTGGACTACCATACAAACATGGCAAGAGAAAATTAGAGCTACAACAATTAACTCACTGACTAAATGAACGTCAATGTTTATCATTAAATTGCTTTAGTCACCACTGATGCCAAACATTCACTGGTTCTCAAATAAAGATTTTCTTTTCTCATTCTGATTAAAAAGGTAAAAATATGAGCACATCTCATTGCGATGTGAAAAATGCTAGTTAGAATTTGCCACTCTTTTATAGTGCGTTATAAACCAACAATGCAAATAATCTTTAGTTGCTGCCTGAAGGGAAATTTATAACTAAAACATCTGAAACGTACTCTGAGTCAACGAAAGAAAAAGTAAGTGATTTGCATGACCTTATGTATTGCGACTTGCATACTGTGTTTTTAAAAAGCCAAAGCATGGAAATATCTAACAGTAAATACTGCCAGCCACAGAGACCAAGGAGGTGGTTTTGCTCTGTATAGCTCTGATTCACCACTGATCTCTTACCCTCTTCTATCTCATTGGACAACAACCAGCTGCCTGCTAGAAAAGTTTGACATGGCCAAACTTGAAAGGCAGAAACTGTGCTCGTTCAAATGGGCATTGCACACGCACACACAGCCAGCCTCTTATACCCCCACACTACTGCTGGCACAAGAAGCACAGCTGCCTCCAGGCAGTGCCCTGAAATAAAGAGAAATGACAACTTGCCTGAAGGACTTTGTGTTTTGTTTTGTTTTTAATAAAAATAAATAAAAAAATGTGTATACTATATATAGTATACATATTTATACATACACACAGTCATCATTTTGCTAAGATAATTAACACATGGCACACTCAGATTAAACAAATAGGAATTGCACATGATCACCACACTTGGTAAATTATGAAAATGATGTACACTATGTATAAGATTAAGCCTATTATCCAGTCTGTTTCTGGACTTACAGTGCATTTATATTAGTGTTATTCTGTAAATATATAAATAAGTATGCCTTTTTGTTTGGGTTATAATTTAAATTAGATGCTGGCAAAAAGAATAAGCCATCTAGAGGTGTATAGGTTTCGAAAGAAGGCACAAGTCACTTAAACTGTTATTTCTATCAGAGTCATCTGAAACAATACATTTTAGCGCTAAAGATAGGGTGATCTCACTGTTAAGTGGTGCAAATGTGATTTTACAGCATGCTACCACATTACTAAAATAAGATCACCTAAAAAGTCCAGTTTCGACCTACACTTCCCTCCATCAAATTGCTGTGTGATCATCAGTGTGACAGCGCTATAATGACAACCCATCACTGGTGTCTGGCAATGGGGCACTTACATGAAAGAGGAGGAAGATGAGGATGATAGTGGCAGATTGGTAGATGTAAATCTGCCAAGGGACGTACAATACGGGGCTAAGTTCAATCAAGTACATCAAGTTAAAGTTTGTTTGTTTTTTTTCGACCGCAGCTTCCCACCTCCTGATCACATGTAAGATTTTTTTGCAAGGTTTTTATGATCATCTTGATTTAAAACTTTTTACTATGATCATCTTATGGTTTGAAACGTGGGCCCTGGACAGTTAAACTAAAGAAAAACTAATGTTTTGATTAGTTTTGAATGTCTTGATGCTGAAGAACAAGACCCCAGCATAGAGAAATCACTCAGGCTTCACTAGGTGACAGAGGCAATTTCAGAGCACACACAGCAAAACACACAGAGAGACTGGTGGACAGAGAGATAAATGACTGGGATGTCATTTCCAAGCAATTTCACTTTGATGCAACACAAACAGAAAATTAATGAAAACCAAAATTTGTCATGAGGCCGGCCGGCTATCAGGTTCAGTTTGTTTTCTCTTTGCTGGACAAGCAGTAGGACAAGATTTATGTTGCCAGAGCAAGATGTAAAATTACATCTATCACAGAAGTGATCGTGTCCAGCAGCGGCAAACAAGCTCACCTCGTACTCTCTGACCACCCTCATGCCTCGACCACCTCCTCCGTAGGCTGCTTTGAAGATGATGGGGAAGCCATATGTTTGGGCAAATGCCTGCGCCTCCTGCAGGCTGGAGATCGGGGAATCAGTCCCAGGTACCACCGGTACACCTAGACAAGTAAAATAATTAAAATACCGCATATTCTCACAAACACAAAACAGTCAGAGTGGCAGCAAGTATTAAAATGAATAGGCACTCACAGTATCAAATTTAGAAATAAAACAATTCTTAAAATTAAGCTACTTATGACACAATTTCACTTTTCACGCATTACTGCGGCAGATTGAACAAGCAGAAGACTGAAATAAATGTTCTAAAATGTTAATTCTCTAAAGTACAGACTAAACTGATACCTGGAGTAAAAGTCAAAGCAAATGTTAGCAGAGCAATGTCATGGTAGAAGAGTGAGGAAGGAGGGGGAGTGAGTCAAAAACATGACTACAAGTGCCAAAGATCACAGCAAATGTGATTTGAAACATTTTTAAAAAATAGCTTAGATACCATCAAGTAGCTTGTCTTTGACCTCATTTGTTTACAGTAAACATATAAATGCTACAATTACTTGATTTCACAAATACCATTCATACTACATCAACTATTCAAAGTATGACTTCACCTGTGTCTGAATCTACTCTTCCTCACATCCTTCACCTCATTTTTTTTGGCCAGACATCTCCTTCCATACCTGCACTGACGGCCAGAGAGCGAGCCTCCACCTTGTCTCCCATCTTGTGGACCGTTTCTGGGCTCGGCCCAACAAACCTCACCCCAGCGTCTGTGCAGGCCTGGGCAAAGTCTGCCCGCTCAGAAAGGAAACCGTAGCCTGGGTGGATGGCATCCACATTGTTGTCCTGGGAAGTGAGTGAGGGATAAAAATAAAAAAAAGTTTTACATTCATTTAATTGTACCTGGAGACTTGGTGTTCCCGTTTTAAAATTCATTCTACTGAAGTTAAGATAAACTTAGAAAGAAATAAGCAATTAAGCTTATTAAGCAAACATTTGTTTAAAAACCTTTTGATTCACATTTAATTTTAGTTTGTGATAAAATATTTGCTAATTGAGCTACGACAAAAGAGACTTAACTGAGTTAAACAACAGGAGATCTGTTAAACATGGAGCCACTGCAGGGCCCCAGTTAACACTTGTCTGAATATTATTAAGAGCCATCTTTAGCACACACTGTCTGATGGCTAGTGGAAAGGATTCACATGTCACTTGCAGCAAAGGACCGTGAGCTAATAACATATTTTATTCTCATTCTGTCTTAGTTGCAACTGCCCTAATTATCATGTACTCAACGGACGCCAGTAGGAGAGCGAGTAGACAGGCACGCATAATTTGATGGTCCGGGGGAAGATACAGAGACAGGCTAGCAGACAGATACAGTGGCTGCCGAGCTTGACAGATAGAGCCATCTCTGGATCAGTAAGTGCCATCTGCTCTTGGATAGACTGACTATAATTATGGGCTGTCCCATTGTTAAGGGAGCTGTTACTAGCAGGCCAGAGGAGGCACAGAGACACACACATACACAAAGTGCATGCACACATACAGGTACTGTCACCTACCTACTCGCACACACAGACAGGCAGCAGATGAGAGAAAATGTGCACAACGCCCAAGGATGAGACACATTCAAACAAGCAAGATCATACGCTCGTGTGTCTTCACAGTTGCAAGCAGACACGTTTTCACATAACATAGATTCACATACACGGGGTAGTGAAATGGAGACTGATGGCTATTTTGGTCACAAAGTAATAGAGTAAGACACAGCGTGAAGAAGAAGTAAACATACACTGAATGTGAAAGTGTGAGAGCAGGGGAGAAAGACACACACACACACACACACACACACACACTTCGCCTGCACAGGTTGGCTAGGCTCCCCGACAGGCAGACGGATTTTGAGAAATGAGTTGTAGTGCAAAGGCTTCCCAACTTGGCTGGCTGACCACATGCCCACACAGAAAACTATAAACAGTGAGACTGTTTAGGAAAATGATAATGAACAATTGGCAGCATGGCGAAGGGATGGAGGGGAAGGAGGCAACAAGGAACAGATCTGATCTAATACAGTGGTAAGTGCCAGTGGGAAGAGAAGGAGAGAAATGGTGGAGGGAAGTAGCAGCGAGGAACAAGACGAGACAAGGGACAAAGTGAAGGAAACAGAATGAAGAAAAAAAAACTAAATCTGTCTAATTCTATGCCTCTGAAGCACCTGACATTTTATTTCAATAACAGCAAGGAACAACACTTCAGGAAGACAGAAACACAGCTGCATATAGCTGAACCTACAAACTGTTTTCTGCTTTTCTAGTCCAAATTAAATACATGAGACAACATAGCAATGGGAGCTTTAAAGGTGTTGGTAGGTAATGTTTTGCACTTTCGATAGAGCAGATCCCCTCACTTCCTGTCTTCCTGCAGAGCAAACCATCTACCCGCTCCAGCTCCATGCAGTACTATTCTCCCTTCACTACCAGAAAGAAAGCAAATGTGCAAATTGTTGAACTTTTCCTTTAAGGCTAATTCAGGACATCTATACAATAACTACTTCAAAGTAAATGCCTTCAAGCAACAAGAACTAATATCTTATTTCAGCTTAGTTGAGATTTTGAATATGAAAAGACACTGTTGCACTATTTGCACCACTTATCAGTACTAGATGAAGCTGATCTGTGATGACTCACTGCAAGCTGCTTTCATGAATATTTACTTGTATATTTACTGCCTGAGAAGAGTTTATTGTATGGAAATGCACTGTTGGCATTTTAATGCACATGATAAACAAATCCTTCAATACTTGAGACCCATTAACAGAAAACATGAGGTTTAAAAGTGTACTCCAGCAATTAACACTCCTACAGGCTCAAAGAAGTCATGACAGAGAAATAAATTCATGTTTACCAGTAAAGAAACCAATGTGTTTTTCTTTAGTATCATTTTTTACAGAACCATGGGGTGAAGATGAAATGTGCTTTACCTTGGCTACTTTGATGATGTCAGGAATGTGTAGGTATGCAGCAACAGGTGGCAGGCCTTTCCCGATCAGGTAAGCCTCATCGGCCTTCTGTCTGCGAAGACAAGTACAAACAGTTGACATTACTGTGATGGAAGCAGACCAGAAATGTTACACACAGATGTACTCCCCGCTCTCAAGCACACAACCATTATAGCTTCAGGGCAGCATTTCCAAGCTGCAGCCAAATAGTATGAAGCAGCTGTATTTAGTCAAATAAAAGACATTGTGATTATTAAAATTAGTATCGTTATCAGCCTTTTATAGGTTTTATGTTACCGGTGGTGAATCAGAGAGAATGTGAAAGAAATGAGAGGGAGCTTGTTTACAGGACAAAGAAGGGATGAGGGAGGAGAGGCAGAAACAGGTGGAATTAAAAGCCTGTAGCAAGATATATTAGTCAGTGAAACCAATTTTAAAAATAAAGACACTGGTAAGTCAGAGGAAGGCTCACGGTGAAGCTGATTAAGATGCTCTAAAGAATGCATGTAAGCTAAGCAGCGCGATTACCTGAATGTTTGTAATGTCAATACAGTTATATTTATGATCACTTAATACCAACCACAAAACAAACTGGACCAAAGAGAAGAAAGAAAAATGCTCCCAGGCGTCCTGCTTCTAATCAAATGTTGGCATTTCATGGTCAATACACAGCAGTTTAGCATGACACCTGTCTGTTCCACCTTCTTTATTTAAACCACTGCAGGATTATTCAGCTCTAATGTAGCAGAGATCATTACCTGTGCATCTGTCCAGTGTCTTGCTCAGAGTAGACGGCCACGGTTCGAATTCCCAGCTCAGTGCAGGCTCTGAACACACGGATGGCGATCTCACCTGGAAGACAAGAGGGATGGAGGGTGAAGGTGGTGGTTAGTTCATCGATCAAGAAGCTCTATTGTCTGTATTTTGCTTTGCCACATTTTGCCTACCAGTTTCCTTTCTTTCCATTCCTTCCTAAATGTTCTTCCTCACCTTCATTTTACTCCCTTCATTATTTAAATGTCTTCATTTTGTATCTAGTTTATCAGGTTGTGTGTGTGTGTATGTGTTGTACTTCTCACACCATCTTTTACATTTCATAACACACATTTCATATGATTTTATCAACATCCTGTAGCACAGGCCCCATTTTATGACTAATGACTCCTCTGAGGGAATAAAATAAACTCGTTTTTATAGGCCATACATAAGATGTGAAAACAACAAACTGTGCAAAAATATCAGACACTGCAACAAGTTAACCGTTTTTTCTAAAGTTAGAGAACACACAGTGTATAATCTCAGCTCAGACAAGCCAAACGCTGCCTGCCTTTCATCTTGCTGTCACAGAAGCCACATACTTGTTTTTCAAGCAACCCATAGTGTGGGGGAGAAAAAAAGTTTAATCAGTGAAAACTAGTAAGATGTGTTGTTGCTTGAAGAGGAGGACAGCATTCAAACATCTGAGGAGCAGCAAAAAAAATAAAAGAGAAGGCAAAGAAGAAACAAAGCACATTTTGGAGGACAGCGGTGCAAAAGCAGAAACATGGGTAAGAAAGACAGCTGAAATGTAACTGATTTAAGGTGGGAAATTTAAAAAAAAAAAGTTTAGAAAAGACCACAAATAGAGCAAAAGAACAAAAGACTGAGGGCCTATAGAGAGATCTGAAAGAACTGAGGTACCAAAGGAATCCCTGTACAGCAAGTTTAAAACAAGTGACTGAAGATGAGAATTGTAGTGGAGGGAAAGAAAAGAGAGAAATGAAGTAGAGAATAAAAAGAAGCAAAAAGGAGCAAAGTCATGGGGGTAAAAGGAAGACAGCAAGTAGAGGAAAATCACATACGACAAGTGCTGAAAGAGACTGGGAGTAGAAAGGGAGAGAGGAAAGGAGTTAAGATAGAAAAGGAAAGAGAAAAGAGGAAAAGATAGGAGAAGAGATGAGTGAAAGGGCAGAGAAGAGATGTGCTTGGTGAAGTGGAATCTGGGCTGATATGATAGGATGGTCCAGTCTCTCTCTCAAACACAGAGCATGGTCCGGTGCACCACACTACAGTGTGATGAATGTGATCTAATGTGGTGCTGATATCGCGTCACACCGATGTGAAGGAGAGAGATTGACGGAAAGCCCTGGTGTGTGAGTGAGTGTATGAGGCACAGACCACAATCTATCTGAATCAAATTGCTGGATTAAAAGAGTTAAACAGAGACTTTCAGGGAGAGAAGACATCAATGTATGCAAGCATACGCACTATGCAGGAGACCCACAGAGTACCACGTGTCCAGAATTCAAGTTGCATTGGAAACTCACGTCCCACTCAATCAGAAATAATGAAACACTGAACCACATCAAACATTTGGAATGTGCCCACAGGAATGAATACAATGCGAGGCTCGAAAAAAACGATTCAAAGAAAAAGCATGAACACTTATTTGTCACTCAAATCCTGCATGTCACCTGACAGCATTATTAACTGCACAGTGACGGCCTCTCTGGACAGCGCTAGCATTAACAGGAGGGCGTTCAGTAATTAAAGTATTACCAGAGCATGTCAGTATGTCTACACCACGTGTAATAATCATAGTGACAACTGCTCAGTGTTTAGTTTCTCTATAATTATAAGCTCATTCCAGACCCCACTTATAGTGATTTCTGGCCACTTGTAAAGAAAGAAATATATATTTTTTCTAAGAACAACTCACTGCTTTTGGTGCTTTTTTTAGTGCAGCCACCCACACACAATGTGTGCTTTAATATTAGCGTGTGTCATGGCAAACTAAATGTTGGCCATTAAAAATTCAAGAATCTTCCTGTGCCTCAGGAAGACTGTTACTGTCATAACTTTTTTCTTACATTATAAATGAAACAGCATTAAACTGTATTTAATGTAATGGTACCATCTGAATCGCCTGTCTTCCTCTGAGGTGAAGTAGCACCATTAGGCTGTAGATGGCTGAGGGTCTTACCTCTATTAGCCACCATGACTTTCTTGATTGGTCGATACTCGCTCTGCGGGGCTGAGTGAGAAGAGCGGGAGAGAAGACATGCCCTCCTCACAGCCAACAGGCCGAGGCCTCCTCGTACTACAGCGTAACTCAGCATCCTGAAAGAAGACAAAGAAAAACACGCACAATAAATTTCTTTATTCGCTTAAAATGTGACGCAACAGTAAAATGGGAAGGGAAGATACATACTAGCTACATCAAGTCAACATCAAGATAGTCACACTCACACCAAAAGCTACAACTCAGAGCATCTAACAACCTGTGTGTAGTAACCATTTGCTAAGCTCAGATTCTGAGGTGAAAAAGATGCTTTAAGGAAAATAATAATATAATAATTGAAAATGATAAAACGGGTATGAGCCCCATCTGCAGAGACCTAATAAAGCACCAGGCCCTATATAGTTGTTGCCTAGGGCTGTGTGTGCCTGTTAATGAACATTTTGATTGACCTTATAGTGATACTGAACATTAATCCTGAATTATTCCAGCACTCCAGAAGAACAAGCTGTATCATGAATGATAGATTTGAGAGCCTCTGTTGCTATGACAGTGTGTGAAGACTTTACCATCTGATGCCATGTAGCTTCCTTATAGAGCACAGAAGCATAGAAGACAGAAAACATGTAGTCATCTTTAGGCATGGAAAAATGGTAACTAATTTCATTAAGTCAAATAAGCTGATCAGAGGTGATAAAAGGGATCTACTATCACAATAAATGCTTCACTTAAATAATCAAAAAGTCAAACTGAAACTCTTTCAAGAAAGCAGAAAAGGTAGGTGGGAGCCAAAAAAAAAAAAAAAGCTGCTGCTCTGCTCGCTAATCTGTTTCCAACGAGCCGCAGGTGTGTTGAATTAAAGAAGGCGAGTTCCTGGTGTGTTTGTGGTGGATTTTTCCAAATTACAATCAGAATAATTGAACAAACTATCTTTTCCTTGCCCAACCAACAATTTTCAGATACATCATACGACCACACACAGACACACACACAACTTGCCCTCATTAATCCCATTCAAATAGTTAATTGTCAGAAAGACAAAGACTCACTGATATTCATCGCTTGAATACAAACCAATTTTGTCCTCAGAGACAGCAACTAGGGGGTGACTAAGTGGCACAGCCTCACTGTACATGAATTAATGCTTAAATTCATTTTCAGCACTGCATCACTACACTGCACTCACACAAAAAGGCCAGTTATCACATGAAAAACACACCATACAACCCAAGTGATAGAAGTAATAATCACAAACACATACGCTGAATGAAGTGCTCCGTTACCAAACACACACAAACTTAATGTTACCCCACAACCACCTGGGAGTGCACGTGGCAGAAGTGGACAAAGAAATACAGAGATGTTAACACACGCATAAGGGTGCAAATAATCAAGAACTACCTCCTCAACTAGATGGTAAGTGATTCATTCACTCACATGGGGAAACATGTCAGCTATACTGGTGAGAGCTGAGGCTCACAGTGATGGAGGCTTCTACTTCTGGTCTCACTACAAAGGTTGAACCTCACTGACAGTCCTTTGCTGCCACACTGTGGTCAAACAACGGCAATGCAGCCGTTAAGAGAGCCCACATCGGAGTCTGCCGATTAGGAAACTAAATTTACACATCACGAGCTGGAAACAAAACCAGATTTGTCACTTCATGACTCAAACAGCAGATTAAAAATAACTGCAGGATCACAAGCTGAAGATTAATCCAAAGTGCTTCACAGCACAGTGAGTGAGGGCAGCTTCCTCAAACATTCAACTCATCATGGTTACATTAACAGCTGCTATGTTTTTACAATATGTCCTTGCAAGAGGTAAAGAATGTAGACTTTAATTAAACTTAATTCTGGACTGATATACAGTATCACTCATTTATCACTCATGGTAGTCGACCAAATGAATGAACCAACGAATGCCCTTACACCGTCAGTGAGGCTTTGTGAGGCTGTGTGCAGACAGCAGCAGACACTCTGAAACAGTGCACTGCATCTACACAAAAGCAGCAGCAGCACACTTTAGAAACAGATACAGTTTCCCAAGGTCTGAATACACCAGAGAGACAACAGCAGACCAAAGAGCGAGCAGGAGAAACGCCTCAGGTGGGCAGAAGCAGATCAAATATTATCTGTGTCACGCACTAAATATTATCCGTGTCACGCACTAACCTCATCTCTTCACTACTGCTGATTTCAGCTGGATTAATTCTAGGTGCAGTCACTCACATCATACAAGTTATTTTAAATCTTATTATCCATTATCAGTCTTTTTATTTACTATTGAAGGCTGCAGCCCTTTTGATAAAGGAAAAACTGTTCAGACTTTGTTTTAACCGTGTCATGTCCGACAGGATTGGTCTCATCTGATGTTCGTTCTCTAGTGAAGCCTGGAAGTTGTGCAGCATTGTTTGCTGTGTTTAATAGTTTGGATTTTGTTTGGTCAGTTTTTGAACAGCAACAAACGGGTGTTAAAGCCCCACAGGTATAGACAAAGTCATTACTTTGTGTTTAATTTATAGATTAGTTACTTGGTGTTTACTCAACTGGGTCTTTAGATTCCTAAACCTTATTATACTACTCATAAAGAAATAGCATTTCATTAACTGTCGATGATCAGGCGACTACTGTTTGTTAGCATGTCCAACTACTGATTGAGGAAATTGCTTAAAATGTGCAGCCATGTTTTGTTATAAGATTAAAATTTGTCTTTTCTGACTAAAGACAAGAAAAGCATTTTTCAAAATCACACTAATAATTTAAGTGAAAAATAAAAAACACTGGATGTGATACGGTTTCTTCTCTAAGGTTTCTCTCTTTTTTGATAGCTCTCTTCACAGTGTAGCTAATTAACCTCTTCCTTCCTGCCTTATTTTATTCCCGTCTCCCTGTAACAAAATATAAAAGTGTGCTACGGCAAATCCCAAAATGCAATGAGGCAACTCCAAGGATAAACTGTGGTATGAAAGGAATGTCTGATGTTGGAGACTCACGCTGCAGAAGTGTAACTTGAGGATGATTTTGGTTTTGGCACTGAAAGGTCATTTTGCTGGTTTGTCTCCTTTTGTGTCTCTTCTGAATACTACAGGGATAAAAGTGTTCAGTTTCAGGATAATGAGTTAGAAAGTTAGAATTTAATGAGTTGGAAGGAAACAACAATTATGTTCTTCATAAGTGTTAGCAGCATTCATACATTTTGTCCTATACGTCTTGACAATCATCTGGTGAAAAGCTAGGAAGCATAGACGTTTAACTTCCTTCAAATCTGAAGAGCACTTAGGAGGGAAGTGAGGGAGGCGGATTAAGTTTCAATTAAGTATTATGTGACACAAAATGTGTCATCAACAATAAATGATTACATTGTCTTTTCTTAAGCAAACCGTTGACATAGTCCACCACAAGTCCAGACTGCAGGTCAGCTCATGCTCTCCACATCAAGGTCCACATCAGCATCGTGGACTTTTACTGCACATAATCAGTTTACAACAAATAATCAAATATTTGTTGAGTGGGAATTAAAGTTAAATTTACGTGTGTGATAGGGTATCTGGCTGACTTTTCACTTTACAGCTCTAAACTAACTCAGTGTTGACAAACAGAGCAACACGTGTCAAACATTAACTGATATCTTTTCAGTCACGCCGTTCAAACTCAACTCAGACTACACACAACAACCTACCTCAACACACAGACACACACCCAGGTTGGACAAAATAACAATAACACCTTATGATATAACCCACACTGAGCTAAAACTACTTTAAAGGAGATTTTTTTTGTAATAAATACATGAAATTGTAAAGGCGTTACTGTTATTGTGTGCACTGTATTTTTAGAGTGGAACTTTTTTTCCCCAGTGTCTCATTATCTGACTCAGAAGTGGTCACAAGTCAGGATACTCATGTGATCCCAGTGTTACAATACATCAAATGAAACGCAACCGATTACATATGAAAGTAAGTGTTAAAAAGGATGTCAATGAAGGGACATGTCGGGCTAGTAATATTACGTTTTACCGAAACAGCATCAAATTTTCATAGATCATAGATCAGATTCATATAATAGTACAACCTCATTTCCATAGAGTAGGGAGAGTAAAATAAAAAACATAGCGTAATAATGTGCCAGTAATTTAAAAATATACAGTATAATTTATAATATATATAAAATTTTAACTTGATGTTTGTTGAAAAATTTATGCTTAACACTGTATCGCATCACCTCTTCTCGTAACAAGTATTTGGGAACTGAGAAGACCATTTGTTTTAGTTTTGAAAGTAAAATGTTTCCCATTCTCGACTGATTTCAGCTGCTCAACAGTTTGGCACCCCCCCTTTGTCATATTTTCGCATCTCAATGCACCAAATGTCTTCAATGGGTGACAGGTCTGGGCTGCAGGCAGGTCAGTTTACCACAGTCTTTGAATAATGCTGTTGTAATACATGCAGATTAAGGGGAAAAAAGCTGAATCCAAACATAACATATTCACACAGGTTTGGACAGTTCGTTTTCCCTTAATAAAAGAAATCATCAACAGATCAGGAATTCACTTCAAAATAAAGTAATATGTTGGGAACCACTGTCCCAGAGGACCAAAAAAGTAATGAATTTAGTCAAAGTAAAGTTACTTTTTGACTTTTAGTTGAGAAGACTTTTAAGTAAATTTTCTTTTACTTGAGCACAGTTTCTCCATAATAGCAGTACTTCTTCTGTACAATAATTCAGTACCGTTTATTCCTCTGATCATAAGATACTATATTTAGGTAGCTGAGATACATAAAAGGCACTAGTTTACCAGTATTTGTTGATACTACTATCCGATACTTTCTCTCTGTCTAGGGTTTGGCCATCTTTTAACAAAATATTTTAAACGCAGAGTAACTAACCAAATTATTTGACTCTCTTCATTACAGACACAGCAATGTGCAACCTTATCCCAAACCACCATCCTGAACACTAAACTCAGTTCCAAAACCGCTGCAACACAAAGCACCACTGAATTTAATTACAGCTGGAAAGCTAAAATGGAATGTGGATGTTTTATGCCAAACAAACTCAATTACCCCGTCTCTGCTGTCCTGCTTCCCAACAAACACACCCAGGATCAGGACCAAACATGTTTAATCACAAGTGTCGTCAACTCAAACGGTTCCAAGTCGTCAACTAAACCGTGTTAAATGTGTGTTGCCCTGTGCATCAGTATCTGCTGTCTAAAGGTAAAGGTTACGGGATATCTACAAGAACATGTGAGCTGGGCAGCTTACACAGACAATTTCTCCTTCATACATTAACTTTTTAGAGATCAAAGTTCTGTTTTGACCTACTCACTGAGTGATAATGTGACACACAGCTAGTATCTACTTTGCCCTACAATAGCATATATTTGTCCCAAGACTGATGATGGGGCAAATTTTTACACATCGCAATCTCCTAGCATTTACCAACACAACAGAGAATCTAACTTTCCCTCCTTTTCATCATGCATCTGATCATTCAAACCTCTCTGAACAGGCAAACACAACACAAGTTTACCTTATTATGTGTTTACCATATTATTTCTGTTGCTAAAAGTCAATATCACATCCTGGCTTTTTTGTTTGTTTTGGTGTATTAGCAAGTATAGCAAGAGCCCGACCTTGTTATCACTTCAACCTTGCAGTGGTTAAAGTGGTTACACGTTAAAATTCCATTCTTCTCCTCACACAACAACCAAAGCAGGCTAAAAACAACAGCTTTCTCCTCATTTATGTTAAGAAAACGCTGTTAACGACATATTGCAAATATTGCTATTGTAATGGATACATATTCATATTCCACAATAAAATCTGAAACTTTTTCTGTTTTTGTGATGTTGTGATGAAATGTATTACATTAAAACCAACAGGGCGCTTTTAATGCTGTTGTTCATGAGTATATGGATTCATTGCTGGGACTGGCAGTGTGAACCTGTTGTTTAATTAATAAAATAAAAGTCTATAGCTTTCTCATGTAATCGAAGCAGAAATGTTATGGAGTTTAAATTTTATTACAGATAACATATAAATCCTAACGGAACTGAGCTTCCCTAGACATTATGTACACAATATCATTATTATTTTCATATACAGGGCTTCTAGATTATTTATATTTTCCTCATACACACACACACACACACACACACTGTATTCACTCACACATCTACCCACATACACTCAGCTGCATAATTATCTTATGTGCAAAAACTGTATATAAATTGAACCCTAAATGGATCCTGAAAGTGCCATATGTCATTAAACACAGATGGGGAGTGAACAACAAAGAATAGAAAAAAATGTGTGCATCCATCCACACTCCCTTCCTTCCTTCCTTCCTTCCTCCCTCCCTCCTTCCAACCCAGCAGTCTCTTCCTCTGTCCTACCTGCTCTTGACCTGACAGGTAAAATACATGAGTCTGAATTCAAACTTCAACAAAACAGAGCAGGCCTCTTAAATCATAAAAGCTCAAATTTCTGGATGCTTTCACAAATAGTTGCTCCTTAACAAAACTATAAACAAAATTGATAAGTCCCCATTTCATTCTCTTAGTTTCTAATCAAAACAACTTCAGGCAAAGCCTCTTAAAGACCAAGCAATAATAGGCTGAGTAAAATAGTATAAGCTGTTAATAGCAAGCAACAGCAAGCAAGAATATGATTCAGGATGCAAGAAAATAACTTTACAACTCGGTGCCAGAAGAGTAATAAATCACAAAAGAACAGTTTTTAAAATTATCAGCAGCAGCACATGTTCACACAGCGAGAAAAGGGTTACAGAGGCAGTCAAAGAAAAGCCTGTGACTGGATTAAAAAGTGGGTTGAGTTGGCATAAAGGTTAAAATATTGAGCTTGAAAATGGAAACTTTGTTTCAATCCTCAAGCAGGAAGCTCTTCAAAAAAAACACGACCAAGAAACAATCTACCTGGAGAGAAAACTTTGAGTACGATATTAAAGCTACAGTTAACCTTATATATTTTTAACAAATATATAAAATAAAAGAGAACCTTAATGAAGAGAGTTGCTTTCAAAAGCTTCTGTGACCCGGGCTCATCGAACAGCCTGGCAGCAGTGCAGCAGTTTCCACTTCTAAAGGTTTCTGAGGGAGGCTCGCTCTTCTAACCAATCAGAGCAGGTTAATTATTTCTGTTTGACTAGCTACAGTAGTTATGTTGCATCTACTATAGTGTGTTAGCATGAGACTGATACCTGAAGGCCTGGGAGGAGCAGGCAAAGGGAGGGTTGGGCAGAACAGAGTGGATCTATTTTGAGCCTAATGCTACTGCTAGCTACATGTACAAAAGTTGCACTTTGTAGCTTTCCTGTTGATTCAGGCTTCCAATTATTCAACTACACATTACTATGAATTCAATTCTAAATCTAAATTAACCCACACATGTTGATGTTCATTTGAGCAGAGCAGTGACAGCGAAGGTTAAAACTTAATGTATTCAGAATAAAACAAAGTACAGTTTGTTGATTTTTGACCCAAATGAAACCTCTGAATTTGGTCTCGACTTTCACTGTACCTCAGCTCATTTACCAGCTGTGTCAACAACATGGTCCAGCCCCCTGCTGCTCCTGGCTGAACTTTAACAATATCCAATATGTTGGAAAAAGCACAGCTCTTACATGATGTTTGGTGTTCGACTCTATGGACTCCAACAAGCTGCACTCTAAGACTCGCCTAAATTAAAATATTATTTATATACTCACGACAAAAATAGTAGAGATCTAGAATATGAAAATGTTCGACACATAGATGATAAACAATGGACAGTTTCTATTCTAAAGTTCATATGTTTTGAAAAAGATCTTATCCGATCTAAGGGCCGGTGATATAATCAAACAGCTACTGAAAAGAAAGGCATAATGGACACACTCATAGTCTTTGTGTCACATGACCTGCAAATGACCATAAACTATCAAGAGCCACAAGAGGCACGTTTGTTGCTGATCATTTACTGAGCTTAAGAAGCTGCAAAGCGAAACACACACTACTCTTTTACGAATATTAATAAATGAGGACCATAGACGTCTTTCCTGGGCACTGGACATTGTTCTGTATGGATGCAGCAGTGCAAACTACTGTCAACAGATTAAGTTCCAGGTACAACAGTCTGAGGTTTATCTGACAACTCAAAGCAGCTAACATGACTTTGAAGCATGTTTATATTTAAGCTTGTTTTGTGGCAATCACTAAAGCTCAATTAGCGCCGTCTGCTACTTCTCAACTGATTTTTTTTTTTTTTATGAGAAGCTCAAGGCCTTTTTTTTATACCTTGGTAAATGTATGAAACATAAAAGACAACAAATGCCTTCTTCAGAAGAAACTACAATATATGTGTCTCAGCTGCTTTGCACATATTCCATCTATTACTTTGGCTACTGAGGCTTTTTTGCTAAATATATCATCATGATGATACCCCATTTCCTCCAAAGCAGGTCAAAGGGTCAGTCGTGTTTGGATGTTTATGTAGGTTCGCAAATCCAGGAGCAACACTTGTAAAGAGATGTCGTAGTCTGACATTGTTTTGCTTGACAGAAGGACTGCTGGAAAGATGGAGACGAACACAGATGTGTACAGTGAATATGAAATAATGAGATGGTTCCATGGTAAACCAGCTCTTAGAAGGTTCACGGGTTGAACCAGCATCTAGTTCACGTTAGCAGAAAAGGGTTATGCAGCCTCTACAGTTACAGAGTCCCAAGACAAACCCCAGAGTACTCCTTTTTCCTTCTGGATGTCCATGCTAGAGGATATACTGCAAGTTCTACTTATGTCATGAGAAAACTGCGTTGTGCTTGATCACTGCACAGCTCCCAGTGGTCCTTCCTGAGCTCTGGTATGGGACAGCTGCTCTGCATGTTCCCTTGTTTGATGCAGAGTAAAGGTTGCTCTCAGGATGAACAAATTGTAAATTCAAACGATTTGTGACGCAACGGCTACACGTTCACAGGTTCAAAGGTGAAAAAGCAGAGATCAAATGTCTGCAAAACAGATAATCAATGAGGAGAAATTAGGCACACAAATCCTGCTTTAATATGCAGACTACATGAACACAGGCATGTTGTCTAACACGTACAAGTTTCAGCATGTAAACACACTTATTTCCTTCTTTATATTGGCAAATTGGGACATGTAGTCTCTAATGTGGTACCTCCTATTATTGTGAATAGATATTTTAAAGCCCAGCGGTATTTGTTTTACCTCACCATTCACTCTGTAGGTGTGAAATCACAATTAGTAACCTATGACTAATGCAGTCATTTTGCAACAACAATCTCTAAGCTCTTTAACTCCACTTAGATAACTATTGCTAAGAGGAGTTAAAAGTTTTCATGTGCATATTTTGGTTAGCAAGATACAGCCATTACATAACGACATGAGTGTGGCTAGCAAAGTCAATAAGAAGCCATTTACTTTCTAAACAAGTTTTCAATACACGCACAGTTCAGCTCAGATATGCATAAGGTGCAAAAACGTTTTGTAGCAACTGTGCAGCCAGGACAGTCCAAGTCATGGCTGCAACATCTATCACCACGTTGACAGCAGGACACATGCGAGCAAAGCACATGTAGCTACTCAGGCACTCTGGAAGAAAAGAGGAGTCTTTAAGGAGAAATGCACTCTGTGACAGCCACCCAGACACAACTCATTCATACCCGCACGCACACACACGTTACCCATCAGTACTCACATGCTGGAGCTGTGTCGGTGTCAGTAAGTGAATCCGCTGTCAAGTAACCGGACACCGAGTGTAACCAGTCGACTTACACTGTGTGTTTATGTGTGTGCGTTTGCCTCTTTGCTTGCTAACCTCACACACTGACACGTTGCTGGTCGGAAAAGGAAGAGGTTGATGTGGGGAGGTGTTATACACACGCGCACGCGCGCACACACACACACTCGTGTGCACACACAGACACACGGAGTAACTTCGAGACTACCGGGAGGGCGCTCAAAGCGTCGACACACGCGCTGTCTCTCTCACACACACACACGCTCTCTTCTTCCGCCCCTCAGGAAGTCTACGACTCTGAGGCTAGTCGCTAACTGTCTACTGTAGCTAACTTAGCTAACTTAGCTAACAGCTGGCACCGTCTGTCTCCGTCTAGCGGATATAAGAGACTGCTACTGCTACTGCGCCTGCCTCCTACTCCCTATTAATCTCTCTCTCCCTCTCTTCTAAAGCTTTCATCCCTCTCTTTCACATGACGCAACCAGGCACGCCCCCCTCGGCCCTTGACCAATCACAGAAGAATACAGGACAGCACGCGGCATCCTTTAAAGAGCTCGAGACCGAGGAGCAGGACACAGAAAGCACAGGTGTAAAAATTAAAAATAAATCTGTCAGAATTCATATTTACACCTTGACTCCTACTGTAGCTTGTTAAAACAATAATATATCCAATATCCCAAACAATAATTTGAAACAAATTTATTATAGATAGCTGTTGATTTGCATTTCACTGGAAAGGGTTACTGAGTAATCTCAAAAAGTTTAGATATTCATCCGTCCACAGTTCGACATATTGTCTATAGATTGTGATGATTTGGTACTTTGGCTACTTTCCATAGAAACGCCAAGATCAGTCCAAAGGCACAAGACAGAAAGTTGAAAAAGACACCTAGAGTAACAGCTAAAGACCTGAAGGATTTATTGAAGCTGGTTAACAGCTCTGTTCATCACTCAGTTTTGAACAGGTATGGTACCTATGACAGGACACTTAGCTCCAAACAAAACACTGTAGCACACCTGAAATTTGCCAAAGACCACCTTCATACTCCACAACACTACTGGAACAATGTCTTGTGGACAGATGAAAGAAGGTAGAATTGTTTGGGAAGAAAACGCAGCATTATAGGGAGATTCAGGACAAAGGTACTATGGGGACAGTTGTACCACAGACCCTTTATTGGTTACCACAGAAGTTAGGGTTATAAATCTCATGTCAAATCATGATGTCACATTTCTACAGTACCTGAAAAAATCTGTGCAAAGAGGTGGAGATATTTCTAAATTTGTTATTTTAACTGCTGCAAGTAAAAAAAACTGAGTTTTGTTTTCATTTTCTCATTTGTGAGACCATATTTACAAATTTTAATATCCAATTCAACGGCCAGTTATAGAGTGGTCTGTAAAAAAAAAAGCACACTTACACACCTTGAATCTAAGATGAGATAATTTCAGGGTCATAAACTTTTTCACAAAAATGGTACATTATTCCTCACACAATGACCATGAAAGTAAATAGTTGTACTTTCTGTACCAGCTTATAAACACTGTGTTTGTTGCTATTTGTGACTTTAGTGAAGGTCAGATCATGACCAGTTTATACAGAAAATAATGAAATTGGAAACAGTGACATTGCTTTTTTTTGCCACTGCTGTTCAACATACTGTAATAAAAAAACTTATTGACACTTTTCTAGATTTGAAATTGTCATGATGACACAGCTTAAATTGTGAAGACCCACATACCAACATGAAAACATCATCCCAACAGTGAAGTATGGTGGCGGGAGCATCACACTTTATCAGCTTAGAAATGTTGTGTTTGTTGAGATTTGTGACTTTGATGAAGATCAGATTTCATGACCAGTTTATGGAGAAAACCAGGGCAACCAGTGACTTTACACTGTGAAACATTATACACAAAGTTAGTGGAATCAACTAAGCTTTTCTTGTTAATTTAATGTAAATATGTCAAGGTCATTCAACTTAAAATGTCTACTTTTAGTTTTCAGAGCCCTTTACATCTTATAAACATGAGTCGCTCTGACTAGAAGTTCTTCAACTTCAATTATGAGTTGAGTGAATGAACTGCAGAGTTCACCCAACGTGTTAAATGAAGTTGTTTGAACTTTCGAACATTTCAAGTCTGTTAAACTTGGAAAAGGAAAGTTCACCTGCTGCCTTGAAAACAGAAATAAAGGCAACTACACAGTTACCTTTGTTTCAACTCACAAACTAAAGTTGAGAAACTTGACAGCTACTATGAAGTATTTGTCACAACATGTTTGAGTAAGCTGCCAAAGTTAATTTAACTTCCTATTACCTCTTGTTTCAACTTAACACCATGTGTTAAAACAATGAATTATGTCACATTTTTATCTGGCAGAAAACTGTCTTTACCTTGTCAAACAAACACAGGCATATTTTTTTTTCCTTTTATGTTTTTCAGTTCTTCAGTTGACATGAAAAACTGCGGCTGCTAAAGTCATTTTGCACCAAACTCTGTATAGAGGTTTATTCGTCACATACACAGTTATACACCCGGCAGTGAAATGTATCACTGAGTCACTCTATAGGCTATGCAAGAATAGAAAAAAAATAAAGTAAAATAGAAGTAAAAAATTTTAGAAGTATAAAGACAACAACTGAGGCTACTTCCAATAATTTTGTTATAGGAGTCTGTGGATATAGGGGCTGAATACATCACTGACCTTTAACATGGTGAGCTTAATTTGTTATTATAACGAAACTATATTATTTTCATAGTATTTAACATGTTGTTAAGGATGTACAGAAAGTTTCCATAATTTCTTTTAAACTCTCAGGAAATGCATATTGGGAAGTCAGCTAGTTTCGTATTTTGAAAACTTTGTTGAGTGAACTCTCAGCAGTTCAAAAAACTTCAACTCAGAACAACTCACGTTTATGGTTGCAAAGTTGCAAAAGTGTCTGAAAATCTAAACTAGACATTCTAAGTTGAATGAACTTGAAATTAGTAAAAAAAAATTGCATTAAGTTAACTAAAAAACTTAGTTGATGGCACTAAATTCCTGTCTAATGTTTTACAGTGTGTAGCTCAACAACCGTAACGAAAAAAGTTATTGACACTCTGTTAGATGTGAAACTGTCATGATGATACAGCATAAGGTGCAGACCTGAGTTTGTCTCTAGCCGTCTTTTGAGAGAGTCTTGGGAAAATCCCTCTCACCTACTCTGAGGCACAAAGGTGGGAGCACACTCTGTCCCTGTCTTCATACCTGGCTATTTGTCTCAGAAGAACTCGACATAACACTGCCCCAGCTGTGTCATGCTGCATGGTAGGATATCTTGGCAGATACATGTAGTGATGTATTCCCAAAGGAATAAAGAGACATCATTTTTTAGTAAAAAGCCTATGAAGACTCTGGAAATAATAGGGTCAAGGGGGACAAAATTTGAACAAAAGAGTATTGTAGCCAGTTGTAAAGGCAGTCGTAGCCACAGGGATGACTTAGTTTATTTTATCTGTTCCTTAGTTAATAAACCTATTTGCAACATGACTTCTGCTGTCTGCTGAATTTTCAACTTCTTTGAGTTTTTTTCAAGAGGAAGAAGTTTTATTACATGTGGGGGGAAGGATTTTGACTGACATGGTCCAAGTAGTTTAAGATTAATCATAAAACCGTATTGGAAGATTTGTCATTAGCAGCTAAAAAATCCAGATATTTTTATCAGGTGGTAACATTTGTTCTGACCAAAAACAAAGGGTCAGGGTAAATATTGGACTAACATTTGTCAGTTGTCCAGAAACAGGACTCTGATATTTGCTGTATAGGTAATTGTTTGCTAATTAAGTGCCATAGGCTGTTACCTTAAAAGCAAAGAATATGTCAGTGTCAGCGTTAACAGCTGCTGCTGCCAAGGTCACTGCAGGTGTAAAGGAGTTGATTCCTAGTTAACGGTATTAGTTATATCTGTGCTTTTCCTGTGTCAAGTCAAATTTGAAGAGGTAATGTGATTGGCTATAAATTACAGTGGAAATTTGTCTACAGAGCAGCTCGTAGTTCACCACATGACAGTAAAAAATCTATTTCAAAAGTTGGGAATTTTTTTCTAAAATGCAATAAACACTACAGTAAAATCTGTGATTTCTTCATTTGCTTGAACCTTTACTTATCTGACAGAAGTATGAACAAGACTTCACCGTATATTGCAAAACTATATAATATATAATATATAATAAACTATATCATGCAAAAAGGTTTAGACAGATGCATATTATATCACCTTTCGTCACCATTGTCCCGATTCTCTTCTGATGATGCACCGTACATTTTCAATAGGAGACAGATCTGGACTGTAGACAGCCCAGTCGAGCACACACACTCTGTGTCTACAAAGCAAGGCAGTTTTAGCACATGCAGAATGAGACATTGTTCTGCTGAAATATTCACTGGTCTGACTGATTGCATTTTAGAAAATGAAAATGGGGTATGCATTTATTATTTATTTTTCTTCTGCTGGGTCTGCTTTGGATTTTTGTGTTGAATTCTTTTATTATGTTGATGACTGTGTTGTCAGTGTTATTCTCTTATTATAAGAGAAAGTTGGGTGTTTCATCATTATCAGAATAAATATCATATGCATGTTTATTTATGCCTGATTATGTTTGTAAAATCTTCTTCAAGTGAAAGAAAAGAAGAGAAGAAAAAGACAGGAAAAGTGAGTGCTGGAATTGTAAATGTGGTGAACAAAGTGAAAGACAAAAGTCTCTTGTGCAGGAAACAGTTGAAAAGAACAGGATTTTATTACAGGTTCTTATAATGGTTCTTTGTAGTCCTGCTTTGTAAAGTGGACAATAGACTACTGTGCTTTTATCTCAAGAACTCTGCAATACACAGAAAAAAGTGAGGACATTGCACTGAAGCAATTCATTCTTCACCTGTGAAATTTCAGATAATTAACTATCAAAAACATGCACAGCAATTGTGGCTCTTTAAAGAGAGAATCAACACATGTTTCAAAACATTTTTTTGTGTGTGTGTCTTTAATTTGTAGGATTTTGTGTGCAGGTTTACGTGGAGTGATGTAAGGACTGAAGTTCAGTAACACACACACAGACGTAATCACACACGGGCTCACATACATGATTGTTTCTCAACTCTTGTTTGTTGTCTTATCGCTTGCAGATAACAGAGTATGTGTCAATGACATTCTTCAGAGGACACGCTGAAACTCACCAGAATTATGACGGGTACAAAAATTAACATGCAACAATGCATCAATGATGCCTTCAAACAAGGTAAACATAGTGTCAGTTGAAGTAGGATTGGCAGCCCTCATCAGTTCAAATAGCCTGCAATTTCTTTGCTTTGACTGCTTAGATTTCTCTGGTTATTTTTTCACTTTTCACACTGCTCTCTGTTGCTGATCTCCTCTCTGTGCCTGTCCTCAGAGTGTCTCTTAAAGCTTGCGATTAATGCCACGCTCTTGTAGTTTCTTTCGCACCTTGTTCAAAAGCAGAGACAGTCCTCTCAGACCTGCCAAGTGGGCCGACTGTAGCTTGCCAAAGTGTTGCATCACCGGTGCTGGTGTAGCTAGGCCACATTGGAGCTAGCTAAAAGAATTTCTATGGGGCCCCTTCCCTGTGCAATACTCTCTGTATTAATTTTCTTGTCATGTTATGAAAGGGTTGCACTGAAGTCACAGAGTGACCTCTCAGGGGCCAGAAGCACAGTGTACACTATAACACACATTCTTGCTGTGCTAATTAAGTTGTTCTACCTGTTTCTGAATGACAGACAATACAATCTCTAACATACTTGCTGAGATTGAAATAAGTGAGACACACTGATGGAATGTCAGTGTCTGAACTGGTTAAAGTCAGCTGAGACCTTACTGAGTGCAGCTACTAACATTAATAAGAAGCTTCCTCAAACCCCCACCACACTATTTAATGTGACAGCAGCAGGGAGTTTAAAGTTTCCACTTTTTTCCATAATAATCTGATCTCAGTGCCAACTATTACACAACAGATCCACAGTGGTCTGCCTCCAAGTGGATTGTTTTACATTTGACAAAACCTTAAAATCTAAAGATCTGTTCTCATATGAGCTCATTTGTTCAAAAACAGCAAAGCAAATCTTCCCATATTTCTTCTTCACGAGAGACGAATGAGGAGGAAATGGTGTTTTCTCCTATAAAAGTGAGTGACGAATGGTGTAAATCATTGCGTCAGGTGTCATAGTTGTTTCAAGACACTCTCATTTCCTCTAGTGGTGCAATTCTTTAGTGTTCTTAAACGGCAGGTAGTTTGCACTCTGGACAGGATTTACAGTACATGGAGAACACTCCTGCTGTTGTACTGTACAAGCCATCTGCTTTTATTTAGTTTTCTGCAGTTATGTGTTGAATAAAAATGTGCAGCAGCAGTGATAAATAAAAACTGTAGACTTTACAAACACAGGATCCATCATATGCTGATTTGCATCAACAATCCTATTAGGTTTACTCTTTATATTTCATTCATTTCATTTTAAAGATGAACATTACATAGACAGTATATGAGGATATTTGTATACGATATATAAACTGGCATTAAATTCAACTTCACATGAAGTTAAATCTTTGTCACAACAGTGAAGTGACTGAAGAATCGGGTTTTGGTAACTGTAACCACTCTAGCCCAGAACAAAAAAAAAAGAAGAAGAAAAGCAGCACATGAGAGAAAGTGGGTTGTGAAGGGGGCATGAGCTCAGTCAATTGTCAGAGAGCTGCTCACCAAGAATAGGTGCATGGCCACAGCTCAGCAACTTCTCTGTTTATTCTCTACCTCCCATTCCCCCTTCTCGCTCCCTGCAGGTCTGGTCTCCCTCGCCCTCTCAATTCACATGCTTGTGCTCTCAGTCTCTTTAAAGAAGGGCAGTGCTCCTCGTATTTCTCCATATTCAGTGCAGGCTGAAAAACAAGTAGTTGTGGGTTTTCAAGTTCATCTGTCTGATTATTAGTCCAAGTCATTAAGGTCTTAGCTCCACTATGCTTAACATCAAGCTTTTTTGTAAGATGACACATTATTGCTCATAGTTCTGGATGTAAAAAACTGTTTGTTGTTTGTTTGTATAGGAGGATACGGGCACAGGAGCAAGTAAACATGACCAATCTGACACTAGTAAGCTACTTAAAAAGAAATAAAAAGGAATAAAATTTAAAGAATCTGAACAAACAGCCATCAAATAGAGAAAACACATCACAAAAACACACAAGACACATCAAATCACACAGTCAAACACACATCCATGCACTTTTAAACAGGTTTGCCTTCACAACGATACCTGGAAGCACACATGGCAGATTTTACATACATAAACAGGCATACGGACTGTACCATACTGTACACACACCCATGCAAACACTGTTATCATTATAGTAGCGGCAGTGGCAGTTATGAAGATATGAGAGCAAAGGATATGCACAGCCTTAAGAAATGAAGATGTGCTCCAAACACACATTAGCGGTGCCCTTTTCCTGGCATCATTCAGGACAGTAACACACACAAACACCCACACACACAAGCAGACACACAGGCACTGTAGTTAACCATCAACGGGACAATTCTGGGCACTCAGACAGCTGTAAGAGAGGAGATGGTCTACCAAGGTCAATATTAGCCCATTATGGTGTTATATTAAAACCTTTCAGCTAGGTGTATGCGTGCGCACGTCTTTATGCATGTGTGTGTCTGAGTATGTATATGATTGTGAGCACGAGTTCTAATCATGAAACTGAAAACATTTTCGGGAATGGTAAAGAATTTAGCTGCTCCTCACTTCTTTAAAGGGTTGTGTAAAAGGTAAAGCAATAGTTTTAGATTTGGCTAAAACTTATTTGCTTTCTCACTGAAAGTTGGATGAGATGATTAATATACCACACTTATATACAGTATATCTGGTAAATATGAAGCTTCAGGTAGAAATGGTTAAACTTAGCTTGCACATACAAGGTGGCTCTAGTGGTGCAAAGTAACATACAGTAAGTAAAATTAGTGGTTAAAATGAGCTCTATCTTTTCCAGTTGCAACATTAGTAAATGATGTGAGCGAGTCTTCCACCACTGCCTGGCTATGTCGAAAAGAAAGCTTCCAATCAGCAAGTCTGAAACTCATCAGTTAACATGTTATATCTTGTTTCTTTAAATCTAGTAAATTCAATCATTTAAGATTTAATTAAACTTTATTTAAAAGTCAAAAGCATAAGAAACATTTAAATATGAAGTACACAATTTACAGCAAAGTACAAAAAATGTTATAAATGTTTCTGAAAAAGTACATAAGTTTGAATTAAAAATGAGTTTGAATTTCAGTTTCAGACCACAGTAGTAGTAATGCTTTCGGGAAAGTTAAACACTACTGCCAGTTGATTGGCTCTTTCCCCCCCACTGGCCCAGCTCCTACATGCTCTTTCCCGTCTGTGTTGCAGTAGAAGGCCACAGGGTCTGGACTGTGTCCAAATGAGGCCCACGACTGGTGGAAAGGTAAGACAGTCGTGGTCTCTCTTTGACTTGAGTCACTAGCATCAATATGAGTGATTACATGTGAGTTTGATGCAGCGATGTTGCTGTATGTTACTGCAGTGCAGGGATCCAGGACACCCACATTCCTGGGAGCGATGGAGTTGCTATTGGTTACAGGGTTATTGTCTGCGTTACTGTTGTTGCTCGACTTTCCAGCGAGGCCAGAGGGGGAGAAGGTCAAAGCCGGAGGCTGCGGGGAGAGCAGATTACTGCCTGGGTTGGCTGTGAGGTTGGTGGCATGACCGAGGGTCAGACGCTGAGTGATGAGCTGGTGCTGCAACTGCCTCTCAGTCCAGTCTTCCTGAGGCTGGCGGTGGATCTTCATGTGAGCGTTGCGGGATTTGATTTTATAGAACATCCTAGAGCAAGGTGAGAGAACAAAAAACACAGAAATGACTTGAAATCCAAACCATGTGTTAGTTTGCCCTTAGGCCAAACACAGGGAAACTTTTGCAGCTTGTTCTTGTATGACTGGTCCTACTCACTTGCCACACAGTTTGCAGGGGAAGAAACTGGCCAATGAGGGCACAGGAACGGCCTCCTCCAGTCCATACTGTCTCTCCACTGGCTGACAGACGGACATCACCTTTAAAAACAGGACCAATTGTAAACCAGTATGCTGTGGTTGACTTGCTGAGCTGCATTCCACATGGGATAACCATGTAATACATTTAACTCATAACACAAAACTACACAAGTATTCCAACACTCCTTATTCTTTCCCACGCCAACCACAATATTTTGTTGTTTTGGTTTCTATTCATTCTAATCTGAGTTTTATTTGTTAGGGATCCAAATGCATCACACAGTGGAGGCCACAGAGCATCATGAGAATAGACAGATCACCCTCAGGACAACAACAGGAAGAGAGAGCAAGCTGTAGAGAGGATGAGGACTGAAGGAAAAGGCAGATATTAAAACTGAAACTGAATGAAACATCTGGAGTGCCTGGATCAGCTGCAACATCTTAACTGAGTCAAACAGATTTAATCACTAAATTTCTGAGTGCTTCGCTTATTCCTTACATTTTTCTGCTGCTCCTGCTCTCCGTCTCTGTTCTCCTCCTCCTCCAGTTTCTTCTGCTTGTCCAGGATCTTCTTGCTCATATAATAAAATTCAACACACTGACGTGCGGTCTTAGTCCTCACCTGCAACACACACACACATACTAAATACTCAGCACTAAAACAACAATCTGAGAGTGGAACTTAGCTTGATTCCAGATATATTCAACATATTTCAGAAAATATATTCCAGAAATAGTTTAATACTCTATAAAATTTCCAACTTTCTATTGGGTCAGGGATTTTTTTAAGGGCCTTTTTTTTCTGAATCAGGCTGCAACATGCAGTCATTATTGCTGTACAGAGAGTGGGGTGCACAGATTAATTCAAGGAAACGAAAAGTTGAGTTAATGTTACTTCCCAAGGTTAAATCTGACAAAGTTAGAGGCACCGAAAACATAGATAATAAATGAATTAAAACATTAAGACATACAATAGATGGCACTATTATGTGTTTGTGAAGGAAGTGAAAGATCTTCATAAATTCTATATTCTGTGGATTATGAATCAGGCATCAGCTTTTACCCTGGAATCCTTCCATTGTCATAATTTAACTGAAACTGTAGATATAGATATATGTGCTACACCTCCATTGAAGTGCACAAAAAACTCCCCAAGGAAAAGAACACTGCACTTACTGCACCTCAGGCAAATGTACACACAGTACCCCTCACTTTTAGGTTAAAGGCAGATTAGAAGATACGGAGAGGGTAACTCTTTAAAGAACACATCATTCTAACACAAATACATGAGTAATAGATAAATACCATTTTCTGTGTGATTGAAAAGTCTTTTCCATAAGTCGCCAGAGCTGCACTGAAAACATTCTTTTCAGTGTCTGTCCAAAAATCACTACCTACAGAGAGAGAGCGAAGGGGGAGGGGGAAAGTGCATGAGAAACAATGACAGCAAATACCAAAAAGGCATGTGCAACATCCAGCAGCAATTTGACAATAATTGTTGAAAGACAGAGGAGATTATGAATTAGTGTAGTATTTAATGACTGTCAGCTTTGCTAACGCAACTGTGGTTCTGTGCACACATGATAAATCTGTTTATGCGAAGTGAGTGTGTTGCTAAATCACAGATAACATAGTTTACACACACATGTACATGGTTAGATTTGTTAGGTAGCAAGTTTCAAACAGACAGGCAGATAAGGAGGTGAGTCCTGAGACGTGCCAGAAGTTTTAGACATCTAAATGTTGTTAAGTTGTTGTCGGGGAGGTGGGGGGGAGAAATGTACCCAGCTGAAAGGACACTACAATGCAAACAAAGTTTACTCTGCTTTACATGGTTATTAGTTCATTTAAAATACATTAAAGCGACAAAAAGAAAAGTGAGAGAGAGAGAGAGAGAGAGAGAGAGAGAGAGAGAACATGTGATGAAAGGAGGTCTGGGATTTTACAAAGGCTGCTATTGTATGTAGTGTGGGAATAGTTTCTCTTTTGCTGATTCACACTTGGACAAGCATGTAACTGCTGCATGTTTTAAACACTAAACGTCCTGCAAAGAAATTCAATTAATTTTACCTCCCCGGGTTAAATTTGGCAAAGTTAGACTTAGACAAGCCGACTCTAAAAATATGTCAAACAGATTTCATTCATAAATCCAACCAGTCTCTGGATAAATACCTATGCTCATGCCACTGGGTCACCAGAACATCAGGTAAAAATTTAGGACTCCTTTAACAAACATAAGTTAGCAAAGAGTAAGAGTGAGGTCAAAGGGCAAAGGTTACCAGAGTAGTGGTAGTCTCCTGTTGGTGAGGGCTGTGAGAACAGCAGCATCTCCAGAGTGGCCTGCACAGGAGAGAGAGATGGAGGAGGCAGAGAATAGACAGATGAGTCATGTTCTAAAGAAATTAGAATGAATGTGAATAAATAAAGAAGGAAAGAAATAGGCAGTGAGTGGATGAGTGATGATGCATGGGGGCAAGAGATGAATGAATGATGAGAAAAGTTGGATAAATGCATGGTATAAAAAAAAACACTCAATACTGCACATGGCTGCTTACCATTGTGTTCCCCTGACTGTAGTGCAGACAGTGCAGAGCCAGCTCCGTGTTACTGCCCCCTCCTGGCAAGCAGCTAGAACTACACATTGATAACAACTTCTCCACTGTACACGTGCACACAGAGACAAAAACAAAACAGTTTAAGTAAGCAGTTACATTTTCATGGTATATATTCCATCATAAATCTGATTTCACATTTGGTTCTATAATCCCTTTAAATTACAGCCTACCTACATTCCCAAATTCACTGTGGGTTCAACACGGCCTTGCTTGTAAAGTTAAAGATCTGACAATTGAGCCTCATTTTCATGTGCTACCACTCTGACTTTGTCTTAGCAAGACGTTTCAGGTTGGTTCGGTTAAACTGTAAATTGACCTGCATTTACCTTGGTCTTGTAAATTCGAGCTCTCCTCCAGCTCATCCCATGGTTTCCAGAGCAACTGTTCCCTGTGAGTCTCATCCTCTGGTGACCTCACACCTGACCTCTTGGCATTGACAAAGCATGGAGGAATCTCTGCCTGGAACTCATAGCCCACGTTGAGACACCTGTAAAGGAGAAACAGAAAGAGAAACAAATGAAAATAGACCTAAAAACAACATTATAAGGTTGAAAGTAGCTGTGTCTGCTGGTGTATTATTGTTTCTTACTCTCTTGTCTATAAATAATAAATAAAATATTAATTATACCGTATCTTAAATCTATTTTCATTGTTTAATTGCTGTTTCTACGCTGACCTAGTTTCCTCCAGAGATCACTGAAGCTCAGTTGTATTTTTATTTTGAGTCTTCTGGCGTTCGGTTACTTACGGTAATACACCACACTCCTCTTCCTCATCTCCACATGCTGTCTCTTCCTCTGTGTGATGGAGGGATGAGATGGAGGAGTACAGCCCCATTCCCCTCCTGACTGGATTGAGGAGGGGGCGAGGAGTATAGTGACCCCTCTTCTGATCCCTGCTGGAACGAAGGATACTGGCAAATGGCGTCCCAGTGTAGATTGGTGAGGATTGTTCCTGTAAGAACCCACAAAAAAAGAAGAAAAACTGTAGTATGTGCACAGATGAAGACGTGTGCAAAGATAGCTTTGTGACGTATTTAGCCCTAGTTTGGAAGCAGGAGACACAAGGTCATCAAAGATGATAAACATGCTTTTAACCATCTCCAGCTCCTTATTTGCAGAGTTTATGTATTCGACATGTCTATAAATAAAAAGCACGAATAAGATTGTGGTTTTAGAAGAACCAACGTAATTTTTTGACAAACAACCATTTACGCGTCCGCCCACAGTGTTTGTACAGCTTCTCCAGATGCAGCAGGTTTACGCAGTCGTCTGGGTTTTGTTCATGGAAGGGTGAAGACGAGTGTGAAATATGACAATGTGACCTCTGAAATGAAGTGAGAGGACTCCGAAGGCATGTTTTCCATAATTTACAAAGCCTGTACTTACAAATTTCAAAAACCAAATGAGCTCCCTCACTAATGAATAGAAAGCAACTAACAGTCTGCATCCATGTTCTAAGCATCAGTGTACTACAATCTCCACAATGACAGTGCTAACGTGATGTTTGGTTTGTGTATTTTTTATCATGTTCAACATGTTAGTTTAACACGTTTGCATGCTAAAATTTGCTGACACTAAACCCAAGATACACCAGAGGATGATGGGAATGACATTGGACCTCTCAGCCCCAGGTACACACACACAAGGCTGCTATCACTTACAAAAAAGAAGTAAACTTTAAGTTCATATTATTAAGTATACTTAAGTATACTTCAATTATACTTCCCAGGTATACTTTACCTAGTAAGTATACTTGTGTTAATGAACTTCTAGTATTCTTGCAAGCATACTATTTTAATGCTTTTTGGGACTAACTTGGCCCACTTTTTAGTATATAAAAGTATACTTTAAGTATACTAAAAATAAACTTTTATATATACTTTTAGTTCACTATGAATATGCTAGTATACTTTCCAGTTTATGAAAGTATACTCAATATACTACAATATACTCTATTTTGTATACCTAGTACAAATACTAAATTTACAAGTATACTATTAGTTTACTTGTAGTATACTTTTAACCTACTTTTGAGTTGATCATAGTTACTAGAATATAGTTGAAACATGAATTTTATTTTTATTTTGTAACAAATGCTTCTCGAGTCCCCAGACAGCTGTGTGACAGTCACAACTCTCAGAGTACTTCATTTGCAGAAAACTTTGTTTTTCAGTTATTTGTTACATAGTTGTTTGTTTACACAGTTAAATCGGTGAAGTCTGACTTTGCCAATCGCTGGTATATTTCAAGTATAAGTACAAGTATAGACTAAATGTACTTATATTTTCTGTATACTTTACATTCTCTATACTCCAAGTATAGATAAGTATAAGTACAAGTATAGGCCAAATGTACTTATACCTTTCTGTATATTTTTCAGTATGCTCCAAGTATCCGATCTGGCCCGACAGTGAATAAAGGGTTAAGTATAGGTACAAATATACGTATATTTGTATATAAAGTGTTAATTAAATTAAATTAAAGTGTTAATAAAATTTAATTTAATTAAATATAGGCCAAATGTACTTTTCTGTGTATTTCTTATTGTACTTCAAGTATACTTGTAAATATAATTTTATCTAGTATATCTATAAAAGTACATAAAAAGTTAACTAAAAGTATACTTGCTTATTTTTAGTTTAAAAAAGGTATACTAATAGTAAACTTGAATATACTTCTTTTTCGTAAGGGATTGTTCTCTGACTCTCAACATGAGGATATACACAAACACATTTCCCCAAATAGTTTAAACAGTTTTTGTTGACTGTACCTGCACCTGTGATTGGTTCAGAGTGGCTGGTCCATTCTTTACTTTTTGCGTCACCATGAAAGGAGCTGTCTTTTCTGCCTCCTCGTATTGTTGGCCAGAAAGGTGAGAGGGTCGAGTGATGGACTGATGGAGGGATGGTGTATTCGAGGGACACAGGGCTGTGGGTGGGTGAAGGGACGGATGAACGGATGAGGAAGTGAGGAATGACAATTCAGGAGACTTAAGGGTTTCGTGTGAAGCTGGAAAAATTACAACGGAGAGAAAAACATTTAAAAATGGAAAGCAGAAAGTCAGTACTGCTATACTGCTGCATAATCGTTTGTTTATGGTGTAGAGTAGGAAAAAACTAAACCGAAAGAAGTAAAGTCAGAAACATCCCTGTTATCTGTGCCTGTGACAGGAAAGCTTTATACAAGACAATAACGTAATCTATTGTTATTTGGAAACATAAATCAATTCCTGTGAAAACCCACATGTGAATTAACAGCCCACATACACCTACACCTATCAGCCACAACATTAACATTACCTGCTAGTGTTAATGTTGTGGTGGACAGGGGTCAGAGTGAGCAGTCTGACGAGTCTGTAGCTGCATGGCCTCATCCACAGCGAGTGATGCACTGTGCTGATCATGACCAGCATTAAACTGTTCCCATGCTGACCCCTGTTCATTTTCTGTATGGTGCAATACAGTACAAAGATGTCTCTTGCAAATTTTTTTTTTTTTTTTATGTGAAAAGTGAAAAGTGAAAATGTCATTTGCATAGGGGAAGTGGGAAATTTCACAAGTTTACCTTCGAAACCCACATGTCCCGTAAATTTGTATGTGGGTATTAACCTGTGGGTTTTTTTGGGGGTAAGGGGGAAAAAATTCACTAAACTTGTTTCGTGTTTAGGTACTTGGTTCAGTTTCAGCAGACAGAGTATCAACTGTATAATCTTCATTTTACTATCATTCACAAAAATACACACATAACACCTTACCTGTGATGTTTCCATAGTCACCACCATGTGAAGATCTCAGGTTGCTCTCGTTGCTGCTGGGGTCACCTGATGGCTGCGGAAAGCAGTGTGACAGCAGTGGAAAATTCCATAACATCCCAGAGGTGTGGACAGACGGGAGAGGCTGAAGGCGGGAAGCGAAAAACTGGAGTGCGCCAATCGATTCTCCCCCCTGGGACTGTCCATTCCCTCCAAACGCACTAGGAGAGTCAATTTTGGAGGGTGAGTGGGAGGGAGGAGGAAGAGGGGTGGGGGGAGGACTAAGAACTGAAGACATGAGGTGAGACGATGTGGGAGGAGAGGGGAAAGACGGAAGAGAGGGGTGGGCAGGTGAAGAGGAGGAGGAGGGAGGCAGGTAGGAGTCTGAATCAAAAGCACAACTGTGCCTGGACTTGACCAGTCCAGGGCTTTCTCCTCTCCCTACTCCAAATTCCCACATTCCCTGTCCAGAGAAATCCCCACTGGGAATCACGGGTAATCTTCTCTTTCGCTGAGAAAGGAAAGCCTCCGAGAATGAGTCCAGTTTCTGAGTGTACGACCCGCTGCTGATGCTGAAAGATGACCTCTGTGGTGGGCACCCTGAGCCCAAAGTGACGGTGTCTGCTGCTCCTTTCCACCTCCCGTCTCCGGTTTGAATCGAGGGAGAGGCGCTGAGCCAGGGTCCGTCAACATCTGCGGGTGGAAGCTGATCTTCACCTGAACCACAGCTGGATCCATAGTCTTCCTCTCTTCCTAAATAAGTATCACTCACTTTTGAATCTGTTCTACAATAATCTCCACTGCTGTCACTAAAGCTTCCAGCACTCCTGTTGTAGGAAGTACTTTGTTTTGTGAAGTGGCTAACATTGGCTTCCCTACTGTAAACTGGTTCATTCTTAGCTTCACAGCCACCCTGGCTGTAATTATTATAGTTTGCTCTGAGTTTACGCCTGACTCCTTCCTCACTGCCACAGTTCATGGTGTAAAATGCATCACTTGTGTTGCTGTAGCAATCGGTTTTACTATAAAAATCATCTGCAGAGCTTTCACAGCTCTCGCCATCTTCCCAAACTTCTTTTTTGCTGCCACCATACCAAGTGTCAGGAAAATGACTGCCCAATCTGCTAGTTCCGTCAATGTGGCCTCCCAGACTGGCATCTCCATCCAAACCGTTACCACTCGCATTTAGGAAGCCCCTGTCACCCCCGCTACTCGTCCTCCTTCCCCCAGAAGAGGCGTTTGAAGTTGGGAAAGAAGCTGGAGATTCTTCCCCTCTACTTCCATACTGCTCCAGGGCAGATTGAGAGGAAACAAATCCTGCTTCTGGGCTCTGAAGACTGAGGTGAAAGGAGGAGCGGTGGCAATGAGGGTGGAGGTTGGGGAAGGACTGGGTAGACGAACGTTCGTCCATTATGGCTTGCTGGGTTTAGCTAGAGGGCCTGTAACAACAGAAACAGTAGGAATAAACTTATGAACAAAATCATATCATCAATCACAATCACAAAGGATTAACTCTATAAAGAAAACACAAAGACTGGACTAGTTATAAATACAGATGACACAAACCTATACAGTACAGTTTATGAATCACAGTTATCAGTATTTGTGGTTCCCACTGTAACTGTGGGGTAATTTTTATTATGCTTTGACAGAATCTGTGATGCAAGTGTTGGTCAAAACAGACCTGTTTCAAGTCACAAGAGTTGCCATGAGTTGTCACATCTCCAGAACCATTTATCTATAAATGGCTTAAAGGTATCAGAGGAGCACCTTTAAATAGTTCCTAAACATTACTGTCTGTATTTTGTACTACAGATCAGCCAATACCTGCTTTAAATGAATGCACAGTCATGTTTAGCATTTGTACTAACGGTTACTTTAACTGATACTGTCTGTCTGTTCGGCATCGTCTGCTCTCAAAAGCAGATCGACGGATACTAGATTATTTGATGCATTTGAAAATGTTCGCGCACAACTCATTGTGAAGAGCACTTGTTCTGAACTGACGCAGGAAGAGAAGCCAAGAAGATAATTTTGCTTGCTGTGTATAGCACTGCATAAAAAAAAACTGCAGCATTTTCTTAAGTGTGCGAGAAAGACAACAGTTTAAAAATAACAGTGTTTCAAGAATATGGCAACTTGACTTAAATTCACTTAAAAAGCAAGACATTTCTTGTGTTTTGTTGGATTAAATCTTTGTTGGTTTTTCTTTCTTTCTTTCTTGAAACCACATTCTGTTCTAAATAGGACATTGAGTGAGTCAGAAAGAGAAAGAACGAAAGAAGATGAGATGAAGAAAGATACACTGTATACATTTTGAGGGTTTTTTTTTTCTTTACCAGTCCTTGGCGCTTAATTTCCTTTTTCACCTATGTATGTCTGTTGTTCATGTTTTCGGGTTCTGGTTGTTCTTCTGGTTTTCTTCATTGTTCTTTCTGACTTTCGTTGCTCTTTCTCTTGCTCGCTCTCCACTGTCTCAAATGTTTGTCAAATTATTTCCCCCTTCAGATTTTGAGCGTCTTACTCAGTCCTTCCTATCAGTCTCTCGCTTTCTTGTTGCTATCTTGGTTTGTCTTCTCCTGTATATCACTCTGTCACAAAATGGACAAATACAACCTCTGATGTACACACCACCTACTGTCTTTTCACACACACACACACAAACACACACAGTTACTCACTGAAGCAGACGTATATATGCAGACTTTAACACACACACTTGCAGGTGTCAGAGGGGACCAGTGGGTAGTGATGTTGCCTCTCTGCCTTTTCGTCGTCGTGGTAACCACATCCTGAGGAAACAAATGCTGACGGATCTCCCTTCTTTCAGCTATCTTTATCTCTCTGCCCCCCACCACCATCTCTGTCTCTCTTTCCGTCTTTTTGCTTCGTCCTTATCTCTCTCTCTCTCTCTTTCTGTCTCTTTCTTACCAAGCACCCAACTTTGTTTTCTCTCATCCTGTCTTTCAACTTCTCTCTTGTGCTTGCTTTTTATCACGCTGCTTTACTCAGTCTTTGTGTCCTTTGCTGTCTGCTTTCAGTGTACATATCTGTGCCTTTCTAGTGTCCCACCCCCTTTTTGGTACTCTCCTACTTTTTTCTCTGTTCTTTTTCCAAAATCTTTTGTCATTTTTTAAGATACTTGTGTTGAGGTTGAGTTACCTAACACCTGAATCTTTAAAATCTATGAGTCTGCAGTTAAAATCATTTCAGTTTTACACAGCAATAAACATATACTATATAGGTGTGTATTAAGTACTACTGTAGTTGAGATTAGCAAGTTAATGTGTACAAAGGTTTTTACATGTGTGAAAAACATGCGTATATGTATGTTTCTTTCAGTTTCTTTATCTGCACATGCTTGTATGTCAGTGATTCTGTCTGCATATATACACACTACCAGTCAAAAGTTTGGACACACATAGGAATGACCATGTTTTTCATGAAAAGATACATGTCTTCAGTTGTGT
>JAUMHL010000011.1:12958430-12969301 GCA_032362345.1 Sandelia bainsii
AACATAACATGCTATTGGAAGACAGTACTAATGTTTGCAGAATTTAGGCCTCTGTATGTTTATGTAAATATTCCTATGTGTGTCCAAACTTTTGACTGGTAGTGTACATGCATAGATCTTTGTGTGGCTACATACAGAGCATTTTGTAAGTGTGTGTGTGTGTGTGTGTGTGTGTGTTTAAGAGAGTGCGTGTGCAGAGGCGGTAGCGTACCAGATCAAGATTCTCCGACTGAGTCAGCTGACAGGAAGTGAGAAAGAATGAAACAGGAAGGAAGACAGCGACAAACGATGAGGTTCAGGGAACCCTCTAAACACCGTGCAGCCCCACCTACTCACCCACCCACTTACCTACCACGCACACACACACACACACACACACACTCTTACACACACATACATAGTATATTTTAAATGTGCTAAATGGCTATTTTTCACATCTGTTGTGTAATATAACTTTAAAACACCTACTCAACCTCAAACACAACCACTAACATGTCCACAAGTTGGTGAGCAATAACCTCTGCCACACACACACACACACCTGCACGCACAGGCATGTCAACACAAATGAGACAGGGAGCAATGGACAACTTTCTTTTACTCCTTCAAAGTGAAGCAAATTTAATGTGTCAGTGTCCAACTTGAGAATATAGTGCCTGCCTCACTCTCCAAAATAAGCCATTAAAAGTTTAAAATACATGAAGTTTAGAAGGTTGAGCAGTAAAAAGGTAGAAAACCCAAAGAGTAGTAAATTAATGAGTTGTGGCACTATTTTCAGGTTATATGTGGTCCTAAGTGCTGCTGTCGGAAACTGCATCACACACTTTTGCTATTTGTATTTTTAAAAAGCAAAACAAACCAATTTCACCATATCTTGTTTGCATATTTTTGACATTTTAATCTGCAGGGTTACCTGTACAATCATCAGATTTAAGCTGTAGTTGTTGTCGTTCTGCAATAAAAACACAATTCTCTGCTAAAAAATTAAGTGGAGTAACTAATAATGTGAAATAAAGATATACAAAGTAGATTTAATGTATGTATATAAGTATGTATTCATTGTTACTATCTTATATTAAATATAAGCTGAGTTTATGGCCAGCTATCAATGCACAAATCAAAGTTACATGTACATTATTAAACTGACATTAATTTTCAGTGAGCTACATTGTTATTATTATTGTTGTAATATGATTTAAAGCTATCATACAAATCTTTGTTCGAGTTGCAATTGGCAACAAGATAATTTTTGATTACACTGACACTATTACTTATCAAAAAAAAAAACACCACGCTTGAACACGCAACACGCTGTACACAACAAATTTGTGTCGATTTGTGAGTGACGGTTACCGTGAAAAGTGACGGAGCAACCATTTGCGATTTGCGTACAAGCTGTGCTCTAAATAAATCATTTTTGTGAAGCATGTCCAATCCTTGATCTGTCCATAGATCAAATTTGAATCCGTCAAATACAAATCTTGAAGTGATCATTTAATTTACTGGTAATAAATGACAGAGAATCAGTTTGTTTGTTATCTGTGCTAAATACAATGTTAGTGGACAGTGAGAAACGGGGTGTGTGTGTGTGTTTGAGTGTCTGTGTGTGTGTAGGTGAGCATGGTAATGCTGAGGTCACTAGTTCAGTGTGACTACATCTCATAGCTGGAAACCTCAGCATTAACATACATAATAGATAATAGTGTGGTAACTACTTAACCTGACTGACAGAGAAACCTCATTATTAACATAATGACAACTCTGCCAACATTTTATTGATACGTTGAATCATGTAATCAGAGATCATTTTTAGGCTGATACAAATACACAACAGATTACCTTAGAGTTCCTGTAGCTATTTTAACTGTGAAAGCGTGAGGAGTGCGAAGAGTTCCAGCTACACGGAAACATAAAATTAGCATTATTATAAAACTGAATATCATTGTTTATATCTTAGTCATATTTACACTGCAGTGGGGAGCAAATGAGAAGTAAAAAGACAATTGATTCCATATTTTTACACTTTCGATTAAACAACATGCCGCTGCATGCTACTGCTTTACAAAAATTAGTCAGATTCACTGTGTAAAGGTGATGAACACAGCGTCTAACAGCAGCAGACTCATTGTTCATGCGGACCGAACAGGCGGATTACTTTACTGTGATCCATTCAAAGAGTCAGTTTAAAAATCCTCCTTCAGGGGCTCAATCCTTCACAGTACAATCTGGTCGCATGTTTTAGGAAAAAATATAAGATAAAGACAAAGATATTCAAGTCCTGAGAAGACAAAACATCAGAAACATTAATACAAAATCACAAAAATAAAAGAATATTATACTTTTTGGGAATAAAAGTCTTAGGTTTACAGCTCATCGAGTTGCTTAGTTTAGGCTTTAAACTGAAAGCACGCTGAATTAAAAAGGCTTCTTAATCAGTTTTTGGATGTTTCTGGACCAAGACTCTGAAGTTCAGACCGTGGTCATCTTCTATACCAGTCATGTTAACATAGTCTGCTAATTTTGTCTGTGTCTCCGGTGTGTACGCATTTGCATACATACATGTTTGCGTGCATACGAAACCTTGAGAAAAAAGTCGAATGAAAATGTGTGAATGAAAGGATGTAAGAGGATGGAAGGGGAGTGCAGAGGAGTACCTACGGGGGAGACTCTTCTCTAGTTTTCTCTCAAATTCACCTTAAAAAACCTGCGGAGCAGAGGAGGGGGAAAGAGACAACCACTTCTTGACTTTTTCTCTTAGAATGTTTTTTTTTCTTTCTCAGAGACGTCTCTCCCCAACAGTGAGAAAAGAAATAATGATTCGTGGGAACAGATGAAATGATTGGACAAAGGAGAAATTAAAACCACCACATGACGTGAATCATTGAGTATCACAAAACACGGAGCAGCCAGCAGATAAACAATTAAACCACAGTGTTTGTCAGATAAACTAATTCCACCCCGATAATTTTCTTATTATGTGATGGCGGCGTACAAGAATGCTGTAGGCCGATGTGGGTGTATTTGTAACTGATGGTACTAGAAAACTAAAAGCCATGACGGTGTATATAAAATACTGAACACACAGAAGTAAAACTGCAAATAAACTGCTCATTACACAAGACGTAGTTTAGGAGAGATCATTTTTTTAAAAAAAGAAAAGTCTGATTCGACAAATATATCAATTAACTCAGAGGGCTGAGAGGTCAGTGTGCTGCTATCTCAAAACGATGCTCATTTCTTAGCAGCTTTGGAATAAACAGTCACGGAGAGTGTTTTAAAGACAACATTATGTCTAAAAGACAGAGGTAACATGTTATGAAATAAAAGCTAAATAGACAAAGTAAGGAGCTGTTTAAGAATAATTATAATAAATTGTGCTAACTACCGTCTGTTAGTTTAATTTTTTATTCATGTAAGCAATAATACACACTAGTAATTCACAGCTTTGATCATGGGACCCCAGGCAGGTTTGTCTGACAGACAGAGTTGCAGTGAAGTCCTAAAAGCACTACTGGGTCATATGACGTATTTTAACTTAAAAAATAATAAGGCTGTAAATACAGAATGTTTCCCTTTTGATGCTTTTAATGCTCGAGTTGTGCTAAAAGAAGATCTAAAATGAGATCTGACTGACTGGACCCGTTATGGAACATGTTACATGTTACTGTTCTCAAGCTTGGCTCAGTAGTGACAGTTGCTTCTACAAATATCATTCATAAGCAAATATGTGAATAACTAAAGTATAGATTAACCGTAACTTTACTATCGTGTCCATCGGTTAAAGTCCGAAATATTATCGTGACCGAGTTTGACAAGACACAAAGCTGCAAAACATAACATAATGCTGGTTCAGCAAGATATTGATAATATGACATTTTCCATTATTATATTCTCGTCGTACACAGATGTTGAAAATACCAATATTTGTGAGCCTAATTTATTATGAGACCTAAATTCCATCTTATTGTAAATTCAATCATCCATTTGAATAAAGGTTAAAAGGGTAAACCTGTGAGATGAAAATAATCAACACTTTTATGAATATTTCAGTGAACTTCATTGAAAAATTTCAAAGTAATAAGATGTTATGATGCAGTATAGCATGTAAATCATAAAAAACGGTGGCATGCGCGTTGCTTGGATTAAATAAATTCCAGTCACATTATTGTCCAGACAAACACCACCAGTGTCAACACATCGTCATCATTATGGTGATGTATTAACTTAAAAACCATATGCTTTTAAACCCAGGATCACCCATAGGATCATGAGGATAATTAGTATTTTATTGTATTAAATCTTAAATGACAGCAATGCAAAACCTGCAGATGAACATAACATTAGTTTTTTTGCCTTTTGGCACTGCCATGTACTGTACAAGCAGTATTTTACTGGCATTACTACAGTAATAAATACCACAATGTGATAATACAGCCTCGTCCTTCAATGTCATCACAATGGATAAAATCCTAAGATTATTACACTGATCAAAACCATCCTACTGTAATGAAAGGAGAGAGTGACAAGAAAATCTCTACAAATTGAATCAAGTACTAAAGTACAGGTGACTGCATAAATGTTCACATCTTTTACTTTGGCACAACTAAATCATCACAGGTGCAGTTGTTTGAAGAGAAGTTTCAAGACAATTTGTGTGTATTCAAGGTGTGTGAACGCGTGACCTAAAGGTGTGTTTTTAGGTCACACATGCTCAATTTTCTTGCAAAAATATATCAAAATGTATATCACATGTTTGATAGAGGACACATGTCAGGGTGCTACAGCAGATGTTACCATGGTTGAGAAGGGAGACACTGTGCATACAATAATTGTTTTCGGGATGCTTTACCAGCTGCAGCTTTATGGCAAAGCGAGTTGCCATAAAGTTCAACCACTGATGTCACATGACATCTGAGGTGGCGTTCGTGAAAGCGCATGTGGGAACTGGAGGGAAGATGATTCAGAGACAGAATAGGACTAAAATTTAATTAAAATTTGTGATCAACATGCTAAATAAACACAGCATCTCCTGTCTGTAGCGTGATGAAGCATCATGCTGTGGCAGCAAAATATAGAAAATAGCGCGTTAATATTGTACGGTGGCCAAGTCAAAATCTTGGTCCATCCTGATGTGGCAGAAATTTCTGTTCACTTACGGCCTCAGTGTGCAGCAGAAAGATGTGTAAAACTAATACAGACCTGTCCACAAAGAAATAAGTCTATTGCTGCCGCCAAAGGCGCCTACGTGTCTATTTTGTTTGTGTTTAGTCTGCTGGCCTGAGTTGATACTTCTTATAGGCACTGTTATATGTGTCTGGATAAGACTGAAAAGCACTGCAGCACATTGCGATCTCCTTCTGTTTCCTCGTTTCACCCCCTCCCTCAGATCCACAACATGAAAGCTCATCTAAAGACATTTAAAGACAAACAATGTTGAAATAAGGAAGAAACTTCACTTATTTCAGATTCTCAAGCTTTGAGTTTCAGGATGGAAAGTAAAAATCCGATAATGCTCAATAGAGATCTTTTTCATTTTGGGCCCGTGTTGGCACAGGTTGTCACCCCTGTTCTGTCTGCAGATGTCAAAGGAGGTCACAAAATCGAAGGACAAAAATAGCAACAACAGTGCAAACTCTTCTGCTGTTTTGTCCACATTACGTTAGATCAACAAGGATAGACTAAAAATTAGAAACACCTCTAAATGCACTACAATCTGCAGCCCTCTCTAAAACCGTTTCAACAGCGACTGAGCGGGTTCAACACATGGACTGCGAATTGAGGAGTGAATAAATGGCTTCTCATGTCACACACAAGATTTCAAATTATGTGTGGGCCTTTTGTTGCTGATCCCTGCAAGACACTAACCTTAATATGTTTATGGGTCAGGGGTAGTTTGAGGCCCTAGTTCGTCATATCAGGATATCTTGTGTTTGCATTGAACAAAGTGAAGCCTGTGGTTTCAAGCCTCTCTGTGTAAGACAATGTTTGCTGTAAACACCAACATGTTGCGGGTAACAACGCTGAAATGCTACAAGTAACGCCGAGGCTCAGAACTCAGTACTGTTTGTCACTGTAGTAAAAAACTGGATTGCATACCTGCATTGACTTACCAATAATTCTTATTAGATCCTCAGCAAAGGCACATTTTGAAACTTTGATGGTACAATCATTTGAATGAGTTGGCAAATTTCACACCAAGCTGTGTAAAAACACAACCGTAAATGTATATTTTTACATCATCTGTGAAATAAATGCATCAAATAATATGAATCTCTTTCTGACTGCCTCGTATTTTGACTGGATGTATCAACATTAACATGCACATTAGTGCAAATGTTATCTTGTATTTTCTTAATCTTCCATGAAATTACTAAACATGTCCACCAGTAATGCAAAAGTTTTTTACAGATTAAGTTCATAAATAAAGCAATGTCAGAAAAGCAAGACTCAGGCGAACAGGTGTGTTTTAGTGTATGCTAATAATGCTAATGCTGAGAGTGTAGGTTAAGTTAAGCTTCCGCTAAACTCATTGTGAAAAACTCCTGCTTAAGCAAACAAACAAACAAACAAAAAAAAGTCAGAACAAGAACAAAAAATGAATTTTTACCTGCTAAGTTGTCATTACGATGGGAGATGTGTCAGTAGCTGTGAAATGCATGTGTGTATGGTCTGCTGGTAGGTACACGTGTGAGAGAAAGGGGGAGGAGAGAGAGAGAGAGACACAGCAAACAAGAGAAAGGCACAGAGAGAGAGATGTAGTTTCACCAAAGATGATCGCCGCTGTGGCTCTTTCAGTTGATCTTTCAGCCTTTCATCCACCCTGTCATAACGCCACTGTATGTGCATGTGTGAGTGTGTGTGTGTGTGCGTGTGTGTGTGTGTGTGTGTGTGTCATAGTGATGCTGGAAACAAGACAAAAACACCCCAGTGCGTGGCCTCAACCTCATACACACACACACACACATACACTTTCAGTTTGAGTAGGTGTTTTTCCTCCTCTCTCATCCTTCGTTTTCTCTTATAGTCTCTATCGGCCTGTTGATTTTTAAAGGGCCACAGACACACCCACACACATCCTAATGTTATACACATCCATGAACCACTGAGAAAACAAAAATACATACAGTAAATACCAGCACATCACTTTGAACATTTGAAAAGCACATTGTCCAGGAGGTGTAGTCAAGCTCGGATGTCAGTACGGTCTGTGGGTACGCACCATGGGAACGCACTGGTTGCCTAATAGTTTGTTGTGCATGCCACATATTAACTGTAATGTCCCTGGTTTGAGTCCAGCTGTGGGCCGTTGCTGCATGTCACACCCTCTTCACCCGTGTTTCCTGCCTGCCTCTCTACTCTCAAGCTATCAAATAAAGGCTAAAACGCCAGAAAAACCTTCTTGAAAAAAGAAAAGTATGCACCATAAATTCAATTACTGGGTAAATATTTGCACTTTTATCTCCCTAATATTTTTTATCAGGCATAATTATTTTTTTATTGTAGATTGTTAGATTGTTTTTTATTTTATTTTATTTTATTTTAGTGATCAGTCCGAGGCCTGAGTAATACATTTTTATTTTTCAGTTTACAATGCACAACAAAAACAATAATACTTTTAATGCAGTTTTACACCACAGGTATTAAGTAATTAAGAGTTGTAATTTTGTTCAGCTACTTACTGCTGATCACATTAGCCCTGATAAGAAAAGCATTTACTCATTTATCTAAACTATTGTGTTATGTTGTCTTTGACTGGTCTGGTCAAATCAAGTTCAGTATGTTTATATGGTAAATACCTTACTTGCTTGTATAATTATATCGCAGATATGTGTAATTTGGTAATAAAACCAATATGCCACTAACCACCTATTTGCTAATTAGCCATGTGTTCATGTTGATGTATGCAAATTAGCCATGTGGAGTTAAGCTAGGTTTATGAGTAAAATAAGATTTACTTTCATTGGTTTACACAAAGACAAATGTGCATAATTGCAGTGATTTATAATATTGCATGCTACAGCTATTTCACCTCCACTTTGACTAAAATAATGAAGTTGTTATACCTGGCATGTGTGCAAACAGACTGGTTCAGAGAGCTAACATTACGAAAGAAGCTACATCAGCTAACGTTCTTTGACAATATTCACAGCAATATTCACAATATACCAGTGACAGTAATAACAACCAATTTCTTTGGTAATGAATGTTCTTTGTCAGCAGTTTTGTTTGGCAATGTTTTATGTCACTTGTGGTTTTAATCTGTGCCATGAAATTCACCAGTACCCTGCTATTACTAGCGTGGTGTACTACCGATGTTAAAGGTACATGATGCCAACACATACCATACCAGAATGTGTAACATCATGACTTTATAAAGAATACTGGCTATTAAATCAGTAATAAAGCCATAAAAAAAAAAACATTTGAACATGTCCCTAACAGACAAGTTTGCAAAATCTAACATTAATCAATGAAAAATAATTATTACTATACATTTTTACGGTTACTGAGATGAAATTTAGGTCTGCTCGAGGACCCCTGAAGTGAGTCTAAAATTGTACATAACCTCCCGTGTAATCATAACATCGGAACGTGTAATTTTTCTGTTTTTTACGACTTGCAGGTGTTGGTAGGTGGATTTGATACAATCGTCTGCTTCCTCCATCTTATTATCGTCAGTTAGTGACATTGTGTCAAGTCCTTTGGTGTCCCAACAGTAAAGGCCTTTACCCCTTTCTAAATGATTGAATCTGTTTAAAACACACACACACACACACACAAATGAGGTATTCTGTACAAATCGGTTGGTGACACCTCTCCTGTGGTGTCAAATAGTGATGTCAAAGGGTACATTTAGCATCGGCATGAGACGCCCAACACTTAAAAAGTGGCAGTAATTGATGCTGTGGAAAGAGGCATCGCATGGCGCTGTGGGATGACAACACGTTGGATGTCTCTCCATTCTTGTCTCTCAACAAACTGTTAAAACATTCAAATATTCCTTTAACTTTTTTTTCCTTTTCCCCGAGAAATGTAAATTCTTGATAAACATGCCTTGATTTTGGATCCAAGTTCTACTATGACAGGAGTTCAAAATACAGATACATGTTTGGACTGTGAGAAGAACAAAAGGAAAAGAAAGAAATAGAGGGTTTGAGAAAGGAAAAGGGGGAAAGGAAGCTGAATGTGGATTTTGTGCAGATTTAACAAACAATTAATGTGCTATTTAGTGAGCGTTAGAGGTGCTGCTAGACAGATTTAGCTACTTTTGGACAGAGCAAGACAAGGTGCTTCATCGTTTCCAGGTGCTGGCCGCAGACTCATTTTTACTACGCGTGGAATCGATCTTTTCACCTCATGTTTTGACAAGAAAGCAAATGAACATATTTCCCAAAATGATGAACTACAGTATAGGTTTATTTGAACATGTTACTCGTTTCTAAATTTTCCACATCAAACCACAGCAAATCTGATGCCAGCTAGAATTGAACTTACATTGTGCACAGAGAGTGGGAGACATAGGGGGTTAACATCTGTCAACATATGTTATGTCCAGAAGCCGATTCTTGCCCTGGACTCATAATATTGAGAATGTTTTAAACCTGTGTGAACAAAAGGCCAATGTTCAGACCGTGTCATTCCAAAGTGAAATACTCATTCAGCCTGTATACTGCATGTTCATGCATTTACAGTATAAAGATGAAGTGGTACACTAAATGGATAAATTAGTGTCAGTATATTGTGTGAAGTGACTCACTCTACGATGGCTGTTTCAGTACTATTCAGTATCTTGATTTTACTCACAGTTTTCACGTTTTCAGAGCAGAAAGATTTCCATTCTGTAGTGACAGGTTAGAGTGGATTCAAACTGCTGTATTCCAGTGTAAAACATTAATTGTGTCTCTTTAAGTGCTCAACGAAAGCTGATAAAAGGTCATGTAACTACATGTCACCGTGATGCACAAGGTGTAAGTCAGACTCAGACTGAGAGTCAGTCATGAGTGTGCATGTCAGTGGGTGAGACGGTGGTTGGGTTTCGCAGCGGCGTAGGGGTGGAGGAGAGAGGCTGAGACGGGCTCTGATTCCCGGTATCACCAAATTCAAACCTCCCCTGTGATACCACAGCGCAGCGGCCCTGTATTGTACCAAAGACCCTGAAACTCTGCTGAGAAGTTTCAGCTGTTAAAGGGGCTGTTTGACATTTTTATCAAAAGGATGGTTTTACATCGATGTTTATGAATGAGAAATGGGCACGTTTTATGACATTACATTAAACATAAAATAATAATGAAACTTACCTTATAAAAAAACATTTTTATAAGGTAAAAGAATTCTGCTTCGTTGTTGAGTGCACGTAGCATTATAGTGATTAATTGCAATCTTTAAAGTACCACATTTCCAAAACCAAGAGAAACCGTTGAAAGCATTGAAATAATTATCATGTAAACACTGTAATCGGTGCTATGCATTTGCAAAGGCAAATAGGACACAGCTACAAGAAAGAAAGAAAAGTACCTTTTAAAAAGTGATTTATTCAAAATGTTGCTTGAATAAAAGTATATATGTAATATAATGAGTATATTTTAGTTCAGTACACATCGGCTGTACGTGTACTAGTATTTATATTTGATGCAACTTTGTATTTATTCTCCACTACGTTTTAAATGAAATTATTGCACTTTTTACCCCACTACATTTATCTAATAGCCATAGTTAATACTTAGAAATTAAGATTTCCCATACAATTACTGCAGTAACACAGTATATAATGATATGTATAATAAAACTGGCTATTTCTCTGCATCCTAATCTGATTTATTGTGCATATAATACATAAAACTTACATAATAAATTATGCCACATTGTCAAAG
>JAUMHL010000011.1:12969401-13085594 GCA_032362345.1 Sandelia bainsii
GTTTCTATAGATTAAAGAGAATAATGGGAGCCATATTTAGCTTTGTTGAATCATATGGATTTGGGAAAAACAGGGAAGGAGGATGAGATAAGGATGAGAGAGGAGGAGTATAAATAGATAGGAGAGAGTAAACTGAGAGCTGACGGTGTAGCAAAATTTGTAGCTTAACATGGGCATGGCTATTAATGGAAATATTATCTATGTTTGATACTGTATGTTGTGTATTGTCAGCCATCACCAATGGAGACAACCGGTTCGTGGAGGACACTGACAAAACACATCACCTGCAAGAGCCTCTGTGCCTTGTTCATGCCTTTTGGCAGGAAGGGAGGAGACAATACCAATAAATCCATCCGCAAGCAAGCACACACGCTAAAGGGCGGGAGATAGAGAGGAAAGAAGGGCAAAGTTGCTGCATTGTTTTCTCTGAGGCGGGAGGGGACAGAGAAATTTAAGGGACACAGTTTCAGAAAGACATAAAAATTCACAGTAGATGTCTGTTACTGTTACAGTGAACAATGTGGTATAATCACACACAAGTAGGTCAAATAAGTATAAAAGTGTGATTCATACATCTGTTCTTTAAATATTATTTGGGTAAAACCTTGTCCACAGAACACAACCGTGACTTAACCCATAACTTCAGGCTACACTTAAACACAGATTTTCTAAGCGTAGATTTGTATCACTGAATCAGGGCTAGAAGGACCTAAATACACACACACAGCCTCCCCGCAAATCCTCGTCTGATCCCTCTGAAAGAGTTTATTTTGCAAGACAGTGTAAGCTTGGGGGAAAAAAAGAAGCAGAGCAGACCAGGACCAGTTCAGACCAGTTTGGCTAAAGATTTCTGCTTTCATGACATTGTTTCAGGAATGCTATGATGTGCAGCCATGCTGGTGTAGTTCCTGGAAACGCTGCTTTCATTTAATCTAAAAAAGGGCATCATGCTCCTGATTTGGAGAGACAATCCACAGATCATTATTGTACTGACCTTAAAGAGAATAATTTACAGAGGAGGTTGTGAGTGAAACGTTTTATGATTTCATGCACAAGTTCACTTATGTACATGTCACAGGGACTTTGTCATATTGTGTAATGTGATTGCATTATGTTGTGTTCCACTGATACCACAGGTATAGTGTAGGTGTGCATTAACCCCCTGGGTATAGTATCTGACTTTAAAGACATGCGGGGCCTTGCTGATGGTACATTTTCTGCTTATAATCACTCTCCTCTCCATTTATTATCTCCTGTTCTTCTTCTCTTTCTCTGTAGATGAGCATGTGTGGTCTAGTTTTGTCTCACAGTCAAAAGGGAGACTGTTCAATATGGGAGGCCTTAGTCTGAACCAATTTGGTCAAAGGAACAGCTGAATAGTTCATTACATCAGCACATACACAACAGGAATACATCCAAAAATATATAAAAGACACTGAAATGTTTTGCAGTCCACATCCATCTCTTTTACTTGCTCTTCATCGTTTAGTCTGGCCTGCTCTATTGCTAACAAAAAGGTGTTAAGATCACAGAAGCTTTGTCCCAAGCCTGCCTCTTAGCTCTGCCCTTTAGTTTAGAGTTACATTCTGTTTGGAGTAGCCTTTCAAAATAAAAGCTTCCAAGTGTAGTGGGAAAACATTACACTTATGAAATTGTGTGCTGCATGTGACTTAAACACATCATTACAAGCTGATGGCTAGGAGATGAGGTATGGATTCATATCCCACTACCACCAAGTACATGCAACACAGAAAAGTGAGGGGCCTACTACAATCTGATTACAATCATTTTTCATCTCCTTTTGACTCTCTGAGCCTCGCTGCCTGCTCTGAGCCCCTTTCTCTTCCCCTCCCACCACCCTTCTTTCAGTAGGAAACAATGGTCGGACAACATAATGCTCCTTTCTCACACGAATATCAAACAGTTCAGTTCACAGACACAGAACTCGCTCTCTCCTCAAAACAGAGCAGAGAGGCGCAGCGGAACTATGCTGGGACCATAACTCAGAAGTCAATCGATTGAAACCATCGTCTGCTGTTTTGTATGTAGAATGTACAATAAATATTCTGATGTTGTATTGGTCGTTGCTCTAGAAATAATTAAATGACCATTGTAAAGTGTAATTTGATTAAATGTATGTGTGTATTTGTGTGTGTGTGTGTGTGTATGTGTCCACATGCACAACAGGAACTTCCTCAACATTACTGTAATGTTTGTTGTTGCTCCCTTTGTTGTATTGTCTGAAACAGGGTATGTCCAAGACTTTTATGTGCTTTTCTTATTTTACCTTGCTTGAGACAGAGTCAGTCAGGTTAGTTTACCTCAAAGCTAAATGAACAGATTTACATTTGTATCGGTTATATTTCAGAAAGCTGTCACACAACAAAATTCACAAAACTGCATGTGACTCTTCAGTTCCCTGTCCACGTGCATGACTAGATAAGTTACATGCACGTTTAGCGCCCCCTGGAGCATTGCAATGTTTGTCTGGTGAGTGTGTGTGTGTGTGTGTGTGTGTGTGTGTACATGCCCAGCAGGAACGTCCTCAGCATTAATGGTTATTGTTGCTCTCTTTGTTGTATTGTCTGAGTTTTATGTGCTTTTCTAGTTAAAGTACAATAGGTATGGTGTGTGTGCATAAAAATGAAAATATCGAACTATAATAAAATTTAAAAAAAAGAAGGGGAACTATTAAATGTAACTTTTTATACTAAGCCTTTTTCATAATGAGATTTTGAACACTTTCTTGCAAAATCCAAAGGCAATTTGAGTAATAACAAAAAATTACTGTTGCTGAATATCATCACAACACAAAGACCTTCTTACATTTAGAATATACAAAAAGATTAAGAAATACGAAGAGATATCTCAATACGAGATAGAATATAGAAATAATAGAAATATAACAATAGATCAATATATTTTTCTATCATAAACATCTATAGTCCTATTGTTAATTTAAATGTATTTTTATAACTGTATAGCTAGGTATAATAACACTAATAATATAAACAGTTATATTGTTAATAATAGTATATAACAATATAACTTTTACTACAAAGAACAACAAAAAGAAAGCGAAATATCTTAAAATGGGACGAAATTAATATGAAATCAAACGTAACGCATCTACACCACGTAATCACGCACTCGCAAACGTCACTAACCAGGAAGTGAAGAGGAGGGACAGAAGGAGAAGAAGTGCAACAGCAGTACTTCAGCTCCTGACAGCTCTAGTTTGTGTCGCTGAAACACGCTATTTTTCTGTTAGTACCGAGAACTGACATGTCACGAAAACAAAAAGAAGAATATTACCGGTTCTTCACCGTTACCGACCCGCGCACTCACGAGAAGGGATATACGGAGTACAAAGTGACAGCAAGGGTCGGTTTATATTCTTTATCTCTCTGTAGCTCCAGTGTCAACAATAGAAACCTCTGTTGTTGTTTCGCTTAATAACGCTCTTTTAATATAATTTAAATATGACTCGTCAAAATGTTGATGTGTAATACATGAATTGTTTGAAGTTACTTTGCAAAGTGACTTTATATTGTTATTCGTTTAGAACACAATGAAGTCCCATCAGTACTAAAAACATAAATACAGCTGCTAGCTCAGATAGCTAGATAAATGCATAATTCATCTTTTATTTGAAGCAGTAGTGTACAGTGAGCACTCAAGTGTAACACAGAGAACTTGTGATTGAGCTCCAGCACCCCATGACCACACCAATACCCCGTGGTCTAGACTGGCATGCATACACAATCCAAGAAGATCATATCTTTGTGGACCCAATTCAAGCCTTCGCCACCCTCATGTACATTTACACGCAAACACTCACACTTCTTCTTGCACAGAACAAATGAACTGGCCCTTGGCTTATTGAAAATGTTGGAACCACTTTCTGGGGCGTAAAGAGCGCGACAGGCAATGATGCCACAAAGCTGGTCTGAGGCTTATGGTTCAGTGTGAATTTAATGAGATCCCTCTTGTCTTATGTGTGGTTTGTAGTTTGTGTCCAAGCGTCATCCAGAGGATGTGAAGGAGGTGGTCGTGTGGAGGAGGTTCTCAGAGCTGAAGAAGCTCCACGGAGAGCTGGCCTACACACACAGGAACCTGTTCAGACGTCTGGAGGAGTTTCCACCCTTTCCCCGTGCACAAGTGTTTGGTAAAAATGAGCAAAGAATGTTTTATTGTTATTGAGTGAACTGCAGGGGCTAGATAAAAAAACACATATAATAATTTAATGAGAGAAGAAATTAATGAGAGATGTTACACTGGTGTCATTTTTGAGGCTGTGCTTTGTAGCTTTTTTTGTTGAGTGCATTCTAGTAAGTTATTGTGAGAGTCCACTTGTTCCAGTTTATGCGTTGTAGCATTTTGTAATGATTCTTATGACATTTCCCCTCTGGTTACTGATGTGCAACTGCCAAGGCAGCAACACAGTTTGCACCTCTTCTGCCTCAAAAATAATTTGTGTAAACACTTCTGGAAAGTCAAAAATTGTAAGCTTTGCCATTTATGGTGTTTCTTTCCAATATTTATTCCTGTAATTCTTTAGCACTATCACCTGTATTATTATATGTGTACAGTATATCTGTCATTACGTTATGCTATTGTGTGTATGTGTGGTTTAGGAAGGTTTGATGAGGCCGTGATTGAGGAGAGGAGGAATGCAGCAGAAGCCATGCTCCTGTTTACCACCAGTATACCTGCACTCTACAATAGCCCACAGCTCAAGGACTTCTTCAGAGTAAGCCACACCCACGCATACATATAGGAAGTGAAACTGAGATTTAACGGTCACTAATATCTGCACACACAAATGCACCAACCTAGCAGTTGTAAGGCTGTTGAACTGCTTTTTGCTTTGTCTGTTCATTTTTCTTTTTGCACATATCCCCTCACTTCTCATTTTATTCTTTCTTTCTCCTTCTCTTAGGGGGGTGAGGTAATAAGACCCCTAGATCCCACTCTGTCCTCCACCGGGCCTCTACCTGCCCCTCTCATCCCCCTCCCCAAGCGGAGAGCCTCAAACTGTGAGCCCGCAGAGGAGGAGGAGGGAAGAGAGGCCCCTACCTTACCCCAGGACCTGGGCACCAACCTGGGCTTAGAAGTGGGAGAACCTGAGGTGGCAGCTGAGGCTTACAGAGAGATGGGCAGCTCCCTGAGAGAAGAAGAAAAAGAGGAGCTCAGCGATACAGAGTTGGATCATAAAGGTGCAACAGGACGGAAAAAGTTGTCAAAATTTATTAGGGTCTTTTTTGTCTGTTTCATTCTGTTTTCATTCCTTTTTACTTTTGTCCTGTTTCCACCTCCAGTCCCATCTCCCGACCCATCCCCAGCCAGAAACCACCAATCGCAAGAATCCCAGGAAGAGTTTGATTCTCTGTTTGACTCTGTGGCAGAAGATCAAGTTGCATCCCCAAAGGAAGAAGGTCCACCTCCATTATCTGATAATGACTTGGCTGTCTTTGATCCCTGCTATAAACAAGGTGAAAATAAATGTGAACGGTGACATATAAAACAATAATGCCTTTCTAAGTCCTCTCAAATCTCTGATTGTGTTTAAAAAGTTTGTATCTTGTTGTTTTCTTTTTAAGTCTAAGTAATTAATTTTCCATGTTGTCTGTGTACTAAATACCTCACCACCAAGGTACGTGGATGACTTTAGATGTGCAATAGATTATGCAAATGTAAAATCAATAATGCGGAGGCTTTTTAAGTGGACCTTCTTCACTTCTAGTCATTTTCATCAACTCCAGTTGCTGTTGGGTAGGTCTGACCACGCTGACGCTTTATAAATTTATTTCAAGCTTGTCGAATTTAACAAGACTTTCAGAAAATGACATAACTATAACATATCATTTGCTCCAAACTGCTCATTCTACTACTCATTTCCCAAAGTGTGGTAAATGATTTCACAGTTGAGAACTTGCAGATTGGTCCGAATGAAACCTTGAAGTCAGTAACAGTAAAGGAGTTTCCATGGCACTAAGTATCTGTTGTGCTTGTAGTGTCATTACTACAGTTGTGTGTCACCTGCAGCTATTGCTGAAAAATGCAAGTCAGGTGTGAAGTCAAAGACAAGACAAAAAGACAAAAAGTCATATCACGTTGGTCTGTTCATGTGGTAGCGTGGCCGAGCGGTCTAAGGCGCTGGATTAAGGCTCCAGTCTCTTCGGGGGCGTGGGTTCGAATCCCACCGCTGCCAGGAGCTTTTTGGCTTAAGAGAATTTTCTGAGGAGTCATGTGTTAAACTGTACTTAAAGAAAGAGTTAAATGATTTCTGACTTTGTGTTTAGTAAATCCATATTGAAAGTAACTTTTGAATTAATAAATCAGGCACTTTTCAAAGAGCTGTTGATTATGATAGTTGTTAGTTGTGTTTTTTTTAAATATAGGCATTTTGTGATCTTTCTCTACTCTTAAATAATTTTCTCTTGCTCCTCTTCTCCCCATTTCAGATAGATCCAATTCCTCCAGTGACCACTCAGAACTGTTATTACTGCCAGCGCCAACCAGCCTGGACGGAGGGAACGTAGGGTACTTGAACCAAGCGGCCTCTGAGCTAACAGCTGCCATGGAGAGGGAGAAGGAGGGACAATTTAGTTCTGCGATTCGTGGATACAGGACGGCGGTGGATATTCTGATCACAGGAGTGAAGGGTGAGAAGATTAGACATGGAGAAACATCAGTTGTACAAATATGTGTAACGGGCTAAGTTATGGCTTCAGTGTCTCTGGGGATGTGTGTTCAAATGTCCGTGCTGCCTGTTTTCCTGCCTTAATAATGTTTTAACAATCGTAACAAAAAGGTGTTAAGATCACAGAAGCTTTGTCCCAAGCCTGCCTCTTAGCTCTGCCCTTTAGTTTAGAGTTACATTCTGTTTGGAGTAGCCTTTCAAAATAAAAGCTTCCAAGTGTAGTGGGAAAACATTACACTTATGAAATTGTGTGCTGCATGTGACTTAAACACATCATTACAAGCTGATGGCTAGGAGATGAGGTATGGATTCATATCCCACTACCACCAAGTACATGCAACACAGAAAAGTGAGGGGCCTACTACAATCTGATGTTGACAATCACTATGACAACACTATTATACATGTCTGAAAACTTTTCAATGTCATCCTACAAATTCAAAGTTTAATCTGTAAGGGAAGACGGGATTTTTTTATTCCAATCTTAACTTTTAGATTGTAGTTGGATAATTAAAAACAGCGTCCTACTAAATTTTCTAGTTTGTTTTTATAGCAAAAATTCATTTTGAATACAGTATAATATAAAATTAGATTACTAAGTAGATACAGATAAATATGAGGCATTTCCTGTATTCTCTTTACTTTAATAGTAAGAAAACTGAATGAAGAATGCTCATGGAATGAATATAAAATGTTTATAAATGAGTTATAAGTTCTACGTAAATTATTATATCAGCACAATATTGGATGAGACTCTTTAAAATCATAGTTGTTCAAGATATGATACAAGCAGAACAAGTTTAAGTGTATTTCCCACCGTAAGTAACAACTAATATGCCTGCACTAGTAAAACAAAAAATTAACTTTGCCCGTTCTGGACTGATGTCTAGAACAACAAAGGTCAGTTATACACAAATCTGAATTAATGTCACAAATATGTGTGTCAGCTACTACTCGGCTAATAAGTAACAACCTGTAATGGTTTATCTTTGGTTACTTTGTGCTTCCTCTGTGTCTTTTGTTTTTAACCCTGTTTAAACTTGTCAAGGTTCAAAATGACTCCCCCTCCCCCCTTGTGAGTTGTCTGACAGTGATTTGTTTGCAGACATGTGGTAGCGTGGCCGAGTGGTCTAAGGCGCTGGATTAAGGCTCCAGTCTCTTCGGGGGCGTGGGTTCGAATCCCACCGCTGCCAGGGAACTTTTGTTTTTCCAGCTTTAAAAATCTTAAAAATACATGTAAGCTTAAAAAAGTATTGTGGTCTGAATGACATGCAGTTTCAGCAAGTAGGTTTACCTTATTGATGTCCTCTCTAACCTTCCATTGCAGCAGCTGCAGTAATAATGAAATGTGATGATGTGTTGGTGTCTGTCCAGGAGACCCAGATCCAGTACGCAGGGAATCTGTGATGAGAAGGACAGCGCAGTATCTACAACACGCCGAGATGCTGGTCGACAGGCACTCCTCCCCAACACACACTGACACGTCTACACACGCACATGCACCGGACCCTTAGATACACAAACATCGGTTTGCACACACAGTTCACACAAGAAGAAAGATCACAGACAAAGAAGCTCAGGGTTGTGACATAACTACGCACGCACACACGTCATACTGTCACATCTCTTTTGATAAACATACTCATACTCACAAATGCACAGTTTGATACAGTTCGATACAGTATGTTGACACATACAATACACATACAATGAGAATGCATTTGGACCACAACTTTCACACACAAAGGCATTTTGTACACATACACACACACTCCTGAGACACACACTACACTGGAGACTGTTTCTGTAGTTGCACTTATTTAGGGATTAATCTGTGATTTACAAAATCTAAATACCTGGAAAGTTAAAGTGTATTAATGGATAAATAATATTTAATCTCTCGCTTTCTCTCGTTTAATTCATACAATCTTTTACAATGTTCTCTTGTTCAATACAGTAATGTGTATGTATAATAAGTGATTTGCATTTTGCACAATGTTTTGTTAATAAATGTGATTTTAATTTAAGTCGACAAGATCGTTTTTTTTCTTAAAAGTAAAGTTAGAAAGGGTGGTGCGCTAGCAGTGTTTGTTAAAACTCTTAACTGCAGCTGCTCGGGTCAAAATAACTGTCTTATTATTTGTTTCTGATATTAATCGAATTCAGAACCAAACAGTCAACATGCTTTGGTTTTTACATGCTAACACTCTCACTATCTCAGGAATTGCTCGATGCATGTCAGAGACACAACTCTTGAGGCTTTAACAGGTTTCCATGTATGCAGTAGCAAAGCAGCACCACTGAGAGGCACTGCTGGTTATTAGATAATAACAGTTACACATTTAGTGCAGAAACTCCACATGCACTGTTTTAACACTAGCAGATCAAGTACATTTCATATTTGTCTGCAGTTTTGAGTACAAGGCAGCAGTTTAAATGTAAAATACGATGTTGGACTATGACGCAAACTACAACTCACACAGTGGATGAACTGATTTCAGTTATAAAAAAACAGCTGCTATTAATGTTTTCCTCCACTAATTCTGCTGGTTTTTTTTGTTAAATGTACAGGAGCTGCTGTAGTATGAATGTCATCCATATTATTCATAACACACAGCCCTGTATAAGAGCTGTTGCTGTCTTGTCGTTACTGATGGTAGTTGTGTATTTTATTAGTGTTCATGTATTGCAGTATAAGCTTTTGCTACTTCTTCCACTTTTTTGTTGCCAGCTGTTTCCTCTTTTCACATTTGATACTGTAAACGGTTAAAGAACAGGTACAGGATGCATGAGAGCTGTCAAAGGTTATAGTTTTGATTGATGACATATCTAATACATTTTCATGACTGTTCTAGTTGTTCAGGCATCTTATTAAATGTTCACCTAAGAATCAGACAAACGTCGGTTTCAAATATAAGTTTGGGTATTTTCAACTATCTAAACAAAATAGGAAAAATACAGATTGAGAGAAAAATGTGAAGGAAGTGGGCTGCAAAAAAGAGGGAGAGGAGAGGAGGAGATCAGCGCTGTACAGCAGAATCCCTTCTCTGGAGAGGAGAGGGGGATGGAGGGAGGACTGGAAGGACAAACAGACTGAGAGACGACAAAAAAGGGAGGCCGGCGACAGGAAAAGGCTACTCTTCCTCTCACCAGATGAGAAAAAAGAAGGGTTGCAGGAAACGAGAGATAACAGAGAGCGCGGAGGAGAGGAAAAAAGGAGGGATGTGATTAGAGGATAAGCAGAGATCATCCCTACATTGTTAAAGGGATGGAAAAAACTGACCCTCCCTCTTCCTCTATTTTCATCCCCTGTACCTCTTTTTTTTTTGCATGCTTTGTTTGGAGCATTGTGGGGAGCTTGAAGAGGATGGAGGGATGGCGGAGAAAGCGAGAGATAACATTGCTCCATCCTGTTACGCATCCCTCTTTTCCTCTCATCTCTCCACCTCTTTACCTTTCTATCCATCTCTCATTCTAGTGCTGCACCTGTGAAATGCAGAGGATGTGAGATAGAGAGGAAGATGGAGAGACAAAGAGATGGAGGGAAGCGGGGGTGGGGTAGGGGCATGGTGGGGAGGGAGGGGGGTTAGAGCCTTGCAATATTAGCATGCTGAGAGTGTCAGCACTCTCCTCTTTTTCTCTCCCTCTATTCCCATTCCTCTTTCCATCCCTCCCTCCGTCTCTTTCTCCTCACTGGTCACTGCAATTATACCATCAAAACACTCCAGCCTGAGAGCATAATAGCTTCCCCCTGTGTGTATGTGTGTGTGTGTGTGTGATGAGAGAGTGTGTGTGTGTTATCATGAGAGATCAAAAGAAAGAGATGTGTGTATTTGTGCATAATTTAGTGCCATACATGGTGCATTACGTGTGCGTGTATGACATGCAGGGTAGCTGTTGGTACGAGTGTGTGCACCACAACTGGATTCTCCGCATGTGTGGGTGCACAAGTGTGTGTGTGTGAGTATCTTTTAAGTCCTACCGGCTAGAAAAACTGCTTCTCCAACCTCTGACCAAACGCACTCTTAAACACACGCTAAGAGACCCACTTTGCGTGTGTGTGTCTAGTGAGTTTCTATTTACATACAGACACACATTAACTGTAATGGATTCACACAGGCATACAGTCATGGATTTGAGACACAAACCGTTATGACCTACATGCCCAGTGGGTCATCATTAAGCCAAACAGCACACTCTGACACCTTTGGCTGTCCACACACACGCACACACACTCTCACTCTCTCTTTCACTCTGTTTTTGTTTTTGTTCTCTTAACTTCCTCTATCCCTTTCCCCTCCTGCCCTCTGTCTCTTCCTTTTTTCTATCAGTCTCTAACACACACACACACACACACACACACTATCCCCCCTCTATGAGCTTGTTATCCCTCTCTGTCCGTTCGTTTCTCTCTGTCACCTTGCCCTCAGCTATTTGAGCACACTTCTGTCTCTCTCTTGCACACCCAGCCCTCTCGCACACGCACAAACACACTCATCGTCTGTCTCTCCGTCTGTCTCACCATCACGCCGCGTTCCAGCCTGTCTCTCTCTTTCTGTTGCTGTCTATCTACGTATGTTATCTGTCTCTCGGGGCAACACTGAGCGCTACGTGAAAAGTATTTATCAGTGATATTTTTATACAATGAGCATGAAAATCAGAAAACTGAAACTGTTCAGTTGAGTGCAGGTGAATGCAACACAAGCTGAACTGGAGACAAATTTAAAGGATGCTGGTTCATGTTACTCATTATGATTACTACTTTTTTAAAACACACATATATATATATATATATATATATATATATATATATATATAAAACATCTCTGGTGACGTTATAGTGACGTCACCATAGTTACCTTGGCTCACGTCGACTGATAACCAATAAGCTGGCCAAATCAGCAGACCGCACTACTTTAACTAACTTCCTGTCGTTTTCACCTCATCTCATGCAGCATCTTTGTCTATCTTACAATTTTAAAACCTCTGCACCATGGGAAATGTAGGCTCCCCGTCATGAGAACTAAAGCGTTCCGTAGGGCCGAGGGAAGCTGCAGAGTTGATGGTCGTCCTCTGTGAGTTCATCGCTATGAATGACCCCTTTCACGTTACGCACAGTCACGTCGGAGCCATTGTTAATACTGCATTAAATATTGACTAACGCTCACATTCTCCCTCACTTCACTCCACTGTTTGATGTTTCCTCTTTATCTGAATTCTGCTTTCTTCTTCTCAGTTCTTCTTCCCTTTTCTTTGCTCCTTTCTCCCCGCTTTTTCTATCATCTTGTTTTCCCCTTCCACCCCTTTCCCACTTTCTCTCCCTATCACTCTCTCCCTGTAACTAAATCAATGCACATACACTTTACACCATGTATTGATCTGTTCATATCTGTCTGTCCTCGCCCCCTTCCTGTTCTTATCCTCTCTCTCTCTCTCTCTCTCTTTCTCTCGCTTTTACACTCCACTCTTTCTCCCATCATTTTTCTCACCCCTTTCCGTCTCTCCCCTTTGAATTTATACTCTGCTCCCCCTCTCTTTCTCTCTCTCCCTCTGTCAGTCCCTTCCTCTTTATAGCGCTCGCCGTGGGATGTCCTATTTATATGGCTGGCACCTTCATGCTTGTATTGAAGTGTGTGTGTGTGTGTGTGTATGAGCGAGCGGGAGTGTGTGTTTGATGTTGGTCTAAGTGGTTAACATAATACGAGCTCTCAGAGAGAGATGGCGTTCCCGTACTCGCTCGCACGCGCACTTACACACACCTACAAACACACACATTTTTGGTAGGCTTTTTCTGCTATTTAGTATTCTCCTGCAGGTCCCTGTATTATCTATCCATTGCATTCTCCCACTGTGTCCAGATACACACACACCCCTGTGGCTCGATCTCCTTCCTAGAACGACAAAAACCATGTATTATCTTTTGTTATTTATTATTGCAGATGGAGCCATCATTTGATGACCTCGCTGTCTCTCACCCTCCTCCCTCTGCATATGTTTTTATTTATTCAGACCTCTCTCACTTTCTCTCTTTTCCTGCCTGCCCTCTCCTTCTCTCTACATGTTTATGTTTATTCAGACCCATCTCCCTCTTTTTCTCTCCATCTCCCCCCCCCCCTTCTCTCCCTCTGTACCCGTGTGTCCAGCTTTTGTTACCAGCCCCGTTTCCATAACAACTGCGACCTTTCAGTCAGTGCCTAACCATTTTTAATCAGAAGTAGAGAAAGACAGAGATGAGATGAGACAGAGAGAGAGAGACAGACAGGGGGGGAAATGAATTTGGAAGAGGAAGGTTACTTAGGTGATGCATTGGATGTTTGAAAAAGACAATAAGGAGACACAGCAACAGAATAAAGTGAGGAGCAGAAACGAGCCGTGGTCTCGTGGTGAGACACTGTAAACTGTTTACATGAGTAACAGTCCCAGCAACAGGTAACTCAGGCTTAAGGTCAAGCACCCACTTGAATGTTTTCCTGGAAACAGAATGTTTCTGTGTGATTAAAGCAGCAAGGTCGAAGCAAATCAGTTGAAATGAGACTTCATTAAAACATTGTGAGCAAACTGTAATTTTCCATCTGTTTTTCTTCTAAATGTGGTCCATTTAACCTCTCAGTGTGATAGTGAATGCCTTAGACCATTATATTTTAGTACATTAAACCTTGAATTCTGCACAGTACAGTTTGTTGAGTTGACGTTAAATCTCATCATCATCATTAACCCGTGTGTGTTATTCATATTTTTGTTACACACTGTTCGAGAGTCTCATAGACCTGCAACACTGAGACGGGTTTTTAAGGCAGCTCAGCTACAAAAACATTTATCAAACGCTGAACAGACGTTAACTTCATCTCAGCTACAAGCTATTTAGACAACATGTACGGTTAGAATTTGACACTCACCTCTGCTAGATCACATCTTATAATAATAAAAGTTCCACTCGTTTTTTTGTAATAAAATGTAGTATTTGTTTAAATAAATATTTTAATCAGTACATAATGCAATAAAGTGTTTTTGTTTATTATTTTGAAGAAATTATACTATCAGCGGTTTTTATCTTACAGATTGTTTTGTATTTGTCTTGAACAGACTGAAAATGGATAGTACATATTGGCATATGTACACTAGACTTCTAAACCCATGACTACACCTCATCGACACAAACTATGACCCCTCTACACACCACAGGAGGACAGACTTTGACTGTGTGTGTGTTGGGAATATATTTGCTTTGCAAAGCACTTGGCACTTGTACACACCCAATTAAATATCATGGTCTTCACACAAAATGAGTTAAGGCCAATGAGTCTCAGGTTGAAAAAAAAATTGGTAAACCCTTTTCATTTTAGTAAATATCAAAAATGGAACGTACATCACATAACTGGTTCATATTTTCACTCACAGTTTCCTAAAATATGTTTTTATCACTTGATTTAATTTATAAAATGTAACTATTAAGTTTTTGTCAGTGTGACTTGTTTATTATTTATAGCATATAGTTTATTGCCAGTTTTAATATACAGTTTTCAACAAGATTTGTGAGGATACTTCAGTTCCTTGTTTGTTTCTATTTCCAGTTTCTGTGTTGGAGCTCAGAGAAAATTCCAGTGACCAGATAAAACTGTTAATAAATGACCACCTGACTCTGGACATGTTTGGGTGGTGAACAAGAAGCTACAAACTGCTGCTGTCACCAGTGTCATGAAATGTAACCGTACGGTTAGAAATAATCAGTGTGTGTGTGTGTGTGTGTATACACATACTGGGGTCATGCCAACATGGGAGGGACCGGACCGTCAAGTGGACAGTTCTCGAGCCCGCCCGCCCACCGCTCGCCACTCCACACCGGGAGCAGCGCGTGAGGATGGTGCCCGTCAGAGATAGATGTGTTGGCGAGGGAGGGAAAAAAAGCCGCACTGTGCCACAACTAGAGTAAAGAGGAGGCGGTTGATAAGTGAGAGGAAAACTGAGAGAGTTACCAACAAAGGACAACTACAGAGGAGAGGGGAAGTGGAAACAGCCCGAAGCTGCTGCTGTTGCTGCTGCTGGCTGGTTCCTTTCTGCCCGCACCGATGTCCGAGGCCCGTCCGGCGCCAGCTGAACACAGTCGACCGAGGCAGAGCGCACAGGAACGGCTACTGGAGTGGAAAGCTCCGGGGAACGGACACCGCTGGAGCTCCCGTCGGTGACTGACAGTGAGTTTATTTTCTAACTTCAAACACCGCATAATGTTTTATGGTGTCTCTGCTCTACTGCTCCCTCTCTGTGTGCTTATTTCTGCTTTCGTACTGCGACATTAGTCCACCGCTGCCAGTTAGTCACAGGACGCACCGGCGGGCGCGCGCTCACACACACAAAACGGCTCGTGCGTCAAAGCGGCCAAAGCGGATTCATCTCGCGTGGCAGAACCGGCAGATGTTGCCACGCGGATGCATCAAAGATAAGCTTCAAACACGATAAAAATCAGATGGACAGATAGATTAATAGATACATACTCATAAATATAACATATTAAACATTACATAGGTAACATATGCAAATAGGCTCGGAAGCCAAACAGATACACATAGTGGGGCAACCTGTTGGCTTATGTGACCTTTTTTCTATAGCCTATATTATTATCAACACAACCACAGTTGGGATTTTCCAAACATATTATTTATTTTATATTTTATTTTACATCTTAATACCATTAAGTTGTGTAAGTTTATTAAGTTTGTTTGTCCTTTCCTGTCAGTTTTTCAGGTGACAGCTACAGCAGTCCAAAAGCACAATTCCTAAATCTAATCTAGTGGTTAATAGCTTTAATTTTCATTGCTCAGTATTCATATTGTGTGCAGCTTTCCGCTGGCTTTGAAAAGCTAATCTGTCCCTGATATAAGTGCATTGGCTTGCTTGCCATCTGGGCTGTATTATAGTAGAGAGGAGAGGGCATTTGAATAATTGATATTTAGCTATTTATAGGAGGATTATTCTTTTCATGTTGCACCAGGGGGCCTATCCACTGGTCTATCCATCTATCTGATCTTTCTCCCTTATCATTTTTAATTGCAAGCACTGACAATCAAGTGATCCCAATTGTCCTCAAATTTTAAATAGTCAGTGCTCACATTCTCTGTACTTTTGTCTACCTCCTGTACCTCTCACAATCTGTCCCTACATCTGTCCATTTATCATCTGTCCATTTTTCTGTTTGGTGAGTGGCAGTGTATCCATCTGAACTGGATTAGGGGTGTTAACAAAGCTAAGTAGGACTACTGTTAACACACACTTTTGCATATGTACACACACACACACACACACACACGCTGCTCTCACTCTGTTTCAATCCCCAAGGACCATTGACCATTGTCAGCCCTCTCTCAAGCCTCTTTCGCTTTTGTGTGAATGTGTATGCGCATGTGTCAGCGTGCGTTTGACGGTAAACACTCTGATCAAACAGTGCTTAACAAGCTGCCTGAACTGATAACAGAGAGAGGAGAGGAAGAGAGGATGAGAGACGGATAGAGAGGAAGGAAAAAGTGGAAAGGGCCATTGGGAGGGAGAGGAGGTTACAGCTGAATAAAAGGAATGGAGATGTGTTTTTCTGATTTTGATTAAATAGTGAGATGTATGGTTATTAAAATGCTATTGTTCCCTATTCACTCTTTTAACAGGCTTTTCCAGGTATTATGGGGAGGCAGTGCAGAATAATAGCACAAACTGATAGTGTTTTAAGTATTATTTTCCAGTAAGCTGTAAAAATGTTATGCAGTTTTTATCACTCTTTTATTTTGTTACGTGTACTTTTTGAGGTGCTTTCTTAGACAGCAGGCTATAGTGAGAAACAGGAAAGATAGAGAGCACGAAGAGACGAGGTTTATACTGTATGTGACAAAGATCATGAGCCAGATGTTAACCTACTGCACCACCATCACATCGCCTGGCCTCCAGCCTGTTGGCCTACATCGAGACCCTCTCTCTGTGGCCTCCATTGGGTTTGGGCTCTTTCCTCCTATGATGTGTTTAAAGGCCATGGAGGAGAACGTAAGATTTTTTTCTTCGCTTAACTCACTTTTATTCTTCTGCACTCTCTGCTCATGTTTTGCAGCTCTATGCAAAGCCATTTCAGTTCAGTTGTATTGCTATTGAAGTGGAAGTGGCTGTGTTTCGCTCCCCAGGTAAGAAGCTACGTGATGACATTCTGATTTGCATTTATTCATTTGTCAACATAGTTCTGTCACAAATATTTCTTCACTGAAATATCTCTGTGGTATTTAGCAGATACTTCTAAATACCACAGTTTTATTTTATTTCTCAGATTATGTAGTTTGTGCCTTTACTCCAACACAGTGGAGGTGAATGAATTGCCGCTGCCAATGACACTGAAATCATTCAACAACAACAACAGTCAGATTCCTCTTTTGCTGGATAGTCCACAGAACACATCATCAACAGCTTTCATAAGGACACTTTGCTCTGTATAGAGTGATTCCAGTCAAGGAAACTAACAGGGACAACATTTTCCAAAAACATGTTGACATTGATTCTGTAGTAAAGTAAAGTTATTTTTAAGAGCTTTGAGTACCTCAAACAAAATTCCAGTCACCTCCATTGTATTTGGAGAGGCAACATCCATATACCCTTGTATGTCAGTGACACATAGCACAAAAGTTGTCTGCACGACTACACAGACCTAGAGGAAAAAATTTGTTTAATTTGGAGCAATCTTTTGTAGTTTGGTGAATGTACCCTTGAAGTGTCCTTAAAAGTAGCTACCTTGAACTTTGTGTTATACCAATGAAAATAAGTTGTTAAATGAAAAGCTGTGCAAAACACAAACTTCAGCGACAAAATTATTCTCATTATTCTCTCTTTGTCTCTTTCTCTCCAGTGATGGATTCACCCACAGATCTTTTCGATGATTCTTCTCCTCAGATACATACATTTGCTCCCACTCTAAGTTCTACAGATCTCCCTGGAGTTCATCGCCAGTCCAGTGCAGGTCACCCTCCTCCTGCCTTCAGACCTCCTGGCTTCCCCCTCATCCACCATCTCCTCCAGCCAGGTGGAGCCCACAGGAGGATTGGAGGGCAACTCAACACAAACCTGAGACACCTGGAAGACAGAAATATGGAGGAAAATGCAGGAGAGAGGGATGTACAGGAGGAGCCAGGGATGGACGGAGGAGAGGAGGGAGAGACAGAGGAAGATGACAACATGCTGAGGGTTAAGAAGAGGCACAGCGATGCTGCCCTCGCAGCAGAGTGGAGTCAAGACGTCTTGAAAGTGAAGAGGATGAAACTGGAGGGCCGACAGAGAGAGGCTGATGTGGAGGCAGATGGGGGAGGCAGGAGGCGTGAGGGAGGGAGGGAAGGTAGGAGACGAGAGAGGGAGGAGCTGAAGGAGCAGCTGGAGGAGGCCAGAGAGAGACTGCAGGCCCTGCAGGAGAAGGTTTGGAGAGCGTTTGGAGAAAAGCACATGGAAGAGGAGGAGAAGAAAAGCAGGCACAGTAATGGAAACAGAACAGCAGCAAATGGAGGGGAAGGAGAAAGGGGGATGATGGAAGAGGACATTACAGAAGGGATGTATGATGAGGAGGACATTGATGGTGGAGAAACAGAAAAGGAATCTTATCCCTTTTTCTCTGCTTCCCCTTTTGATAACTTCCACAAGCAGAGAAAAGAGAGGCAAAAAGAGAAAGAAGGGAGGGTGGAGAGAGGAAGAGGAGGAGGACTGCACTTGGAGGGGGTGATAGAGGGAGCAGGATTGTGGTTGGATTGTGGAGGACTCATGAGAGGAGACTGGGATATAGGGATAGATGATGAGGGAGAGGAGGGAGGGCAGAAGTTTGCTCAGGCACTGAAACTAGAGCTGGGCAGCGCTGTGGCCCGAGTCATCGACCGAGTTCTCCGCCTTTACACCGAAACAATAGACTTAACTCCTTCCTCCCCTCCTGCCGCCATCTCTTTTCTCCCATCTGACGTCGGAAACGATGGGAGGAGGGAGAGGGAACGTTGGATGGGACTGCTAACTAGAGGAAAAGGGGAGGAAAAGATGAGAGGTAAGGAGGAAAAGGTGGGAGGGCAGGATGGAGAAAGAGAGAAGCAACTCCAAAAGATGAGCAACGGGAGCATTGTGCGTCCTGGACAGCAACATCGCAGTGAACCAGCAGATCTGACGATCCCATTGGCTGTTCAAAGGTCACCTGATGTGCGAAAGGCCCACCCTCTCCTCGGCACGCCTCTCTCTACTCACCTAAATCCCTCTCACCTCGCCCTCTCCCTGCACCACCCCGCTTTACCTCGCCCCCCGCCGCTTACTCACCCTCCCCTCTTACCTCCAGCTTCCCAACCCAAGGACCCCTCTTCCTCTTTCCATCTATCTTCATCCTCCTCTTCATCCTCCTCATCTTCCTTCCCTGCGCCGCCCCCTCCTCCTCCTCCTCCCCCTCTCCCTCTCCCACTGTTGCACTACTCCATGCAACAGCTCTTCTCTCGCTCTCTTCACCACCCTCAGCTCCCACACCTTCCCCCATCCCGCAAGGACTATTTGAACTCTGACCCTTTCCTGGAGGTCCCCCCTCACCCCTCATCTCACCCCTCCTTCCCTCCACTCCCCTTGCTTGGGCACCTGGACCCCTCCCTAGCTCGTCACGCTCATGGAGGTAGAGAGAGGGAGAGAGGGATGAGGGGAGACGGAGGGATGAGAGGTGGAGGGATGGATGGAGGAGAGCTCTACCTGACAGCTGGGGGAATATCCTTTTGTCAGCATGGTGAATAAGAGAGTGAGGTGTTTGTCTTTATGTGACTGTGTGTAAAAGAGCTTGTATCTCCTTAACTGGATTCATGTATACACCCAGGAGGGCTTGTCTCCCTGTCATTTGAAGAAAGCCAAGCTCATGTTCTTCTATACCCGCTATCCCAGCTCCAACACACTCAAGACCTACTTCCCTGATGTCAAGGTGTGTGTGCCTCGTTACCATGTTCGCTCATTCACTCACTTTACACAGTGTTGAATGGTTTACATTACTGTAATGCCTAATTATATTAAATATATTTTATTAGCCTATTGGTTTTTATTATACGTCATTATAGGATTTTAAACCTATATATTTATAGGTTTTTAAATGAAGCTACCAATTAAATGTATTTATGTAAAAATTACAATATAATAAAAAAAAATAGTACAAAGTTCAATTTAGGAGAAAAAGCTAAAATACTCAAGTAAAAATCTGTCAGAACTGCCAGTAAGTACTGTACTTGAGTAAAATGACTTATTTTCTGCCTCTTATCATACCTATTTAACATGAAGTAGTGGTCTGGAAATGTTTCTAACAGTCACAGGTTAGAATACATTATCCCTATCACAGCATTTATTAATAGGGTATAAGTGGTCTAGTCTTCTAATTTATTTTGCCCTTCATAGACGATAATACTGATACTCCCCTTAAAGAGATGTGGCCCGTACGGGGATCGAACCCGCGACCTTGGCGTTATTAGCACCACGCTCTAACCAACTGAGCTAACCGGCCTTGCTGCTGAGATTTTTTTTTGAAAGGCAATTCTCTGCGAATACTTAAGATAAGTGGTTACTGACTGACTGAAATTGTCACTTATGTTGGAAGGTAGGTGTTTTAAATCACGCACCCAGTAGCAGCCGTGAGTGCAGTGTGTGTTGGGTTTCTGTAGATGTTTGCACATGGCGACGTGCGCGCACTTCAAAATCCCAAACTCACATTGGACTGGATATCGCTCTTGACTAAATGTGTGAATAGCTCATAGACCGGCCAATGCTGTGAAAGTATGGTGCTCTCATGTACAAATGTTTCGTTTGATTGACTTCAAACTTTCTGCAGTGGCAGGAGGAACGACAGCACTTTTCTTTTTTAACAGATCAATCTTAGGCCGAGATGAGGTTGCTCTTAGTAGTTCTGGCTGAAAAACACCACAGCGGTAGTATTGTAACCCTTTCAAAAGGCTCATGGCCCGTACGGGGATCGAACCCGCGACCTTGGCGTTATTAGCACCACGCTCTAACCAACTGAGCTAACCGGCCCTGCTACGGGCAACGAAAGACGTCATATGGTTGGAAAGTAACTTACAACATGTCAGTCATCAAATCCACAGCACAACAACTGAATGTTGCCAGTATAATGGTTTGGTTATTACTGGCTGATCAAAATCAAAACTTTTCCATTATGACTCATCAAAACAATTTCTGTGATAATCATCTGATGAACACTCCTCTTTTGCGTCCCCACCTGCTCACTTGTCTCCTGCTGTTTTCCTGTCCACTGTCTAGTTTAACCGCTGTGTGACCTCCCAGATGATTAAGTGGTTCAGTAACTTCAGAGAGTTCTTCTACATCCAGATGGAGCGCTTCGCACGACAGGCTGTCCGTGAGGCTCTCACCCGGTGGGTTTGGTTCACATACTGATTTATTCACCTGTGTGAAACATCACAGTTTCCCCCCTGACATCCATGCAGTTCTTCTGAAAACAAACAAGCAGCTTGTCATAAGTCTGTATATATGTCCATTAACATTTCAGTCCAACAAGTCAAAAAACTGACCAGGCTATTGACACAAATAACCCTGAAGGTTTAACCTCATGTAAAACTAGGATAAAGTAGAACTTCAGACATATACCAGTAATTAATAAACAAAACTATTAACATTATGCACTTTGCACTTGTCGAGCTGAAGTTGAACTGTTGTAACTGTGTAACGCAGGGATGGTGCACCTTGTCTGTCCAGAGACAATCAGCTGAGAGTGAGTCATGACACGGAGCTTTACCGCATACTGAACATGCACTACAACAAAAGTAACGTCTACCAGGTAAGGAGAGTGTGCACTGTTTTCAGCTGGTTAGGTGTATAACTGCACACTTTATTGGGTGGGTGTAGCATAGATCTGAAGAATTTGACTAACCCTTAGCTTTGCTTTAACAGCAGGAGAAACAACTGCACATTTTATATAATATTTTATCTCTAGTTCTCCTGGTGACAGATCTGAGTGAGAAAGCTCTATCAAAGCACTGCCAGTCTTTCAAAAGACCTGTGGCCCGTACGGGGATCTAACCCACGACCTTGGCATTATTAGCACCACACTCTAACCAACTGAGCTGACCGGCCCTGTTCAGCAATGTGTGTATCATAATATATGATAATATGTTAATATTAAAGTAATGATTTATAGATTGGAGGTGGTCAAGAGAGAAACTTAAACCTAGAGCAGCTGTTGAATTAACCCCTATGTCCAAAAACATTAAACTCTTAATTCTTTCTTTTCTATTTCTATCAGATGAGTTCACCTTAGACCTATTGAAGACCTACTGAAAATTGTAAACACTCAATATTTCTATAAATCATTTTTGGTATTTTTGGTTCACTCCAGCTAAATGAGCAAACCGGTCATGTCATTAGACATATTACTGTGTCATAGCAGAGGAACTTTGTTGTTTCATTTAACCTATTACAGTAAATTATATATACTATTTCTCACCATTCATTGACACATAACTTAGACCAATCCTTTTATTATTATTCCACTGGCACCACTTTTAAATATTTAATTCTACAGACCTACGTGTATTTTGTCTTTTGACGTTGAGTTTTCTGCGCGCAGGTTCCAGACCGATTTATCGAGGTGTCAGAGGTGGCTCTGAGGGAGTTTTACTCCGCCATTTGGACGGGGAGAGACAGCGACCCCTGCTGGAAGAAAGGCATTTATAAGATTATCTGTAAACTTGACAGTCCTGTACCAGATGCTTTCAGACTGCCTGGTTGTCCTGTTGGCTGATGATCAAACCGCTGTTGTCTGGTACACAAATATACAAATGCATGCACAAACACAAACTTACTGAATGAAGGGAAATGTTACACGAGCATCTGCATACCATTTCAAAGTGTGAGGGCTGGTATGAAGAAATTCAATTCTACAATTTAGCCTGTCCGTAGTTTATTCTCTTCAGAGGAAAAATCATCATTTGACATAATAAACGGTTCTTGCTTGCGTGAATGGACAGACACACACAGGGTCAACAGACGGACACACTCAGCGCTGCGATAAGAGTCTTGTGACGGCACTTATCTGAGAACGTGACCGTACCATTGAATTAAAAATGGACAGAACAGAAGTTCTCTCTCCAAACATTCTTATGAAATCACAGCGCTGCTACACAGCTTTGATAAAACTGTCGCTGCAGCCACAGAGCTGGAATGACCTGATAGGACTTTAGGACACTGTCACTGAAATATGCATTGCTACTGTTAACCATGAGATATTCTGTTTAAATGTGTGACCCACAACAATAATTCACGTGAAAATATAATTTAGACAAAAATGCCCATTCTATGCATCTGTTCAGTAATCAGATGTACTGCTGACAACACAGTACATACAAGGTTTACCTTATAAATACAGATCACTTTCTGTTGTCGTGAAGATGCTTCCCTTTTCTCCAGCAACGCCAGGCTTGTGTATCGATTTCAGAAATCAGACTCGAAAATCTTTAAAGAAAACACGAGGACAAATCATAATGCATTGATGAATTTGGTTCGGCAAATGAATCAGTGCTTTCTATGAAACATGGGATTTTAAAACTCAAACCTATGTTTGATAGGATTAGGTCATCGGGTCCGTTGTTTCAGTCTGTGGATTTCTTTTGCTTCTGTATCAATCTCTCTGTTTAATATTATTACAAAGCTTTTGTACATGATGGCACAATGTAATGAATTTGTAATTAAAATTATGTCAAGAGGGACAATATATTGAATTTAAAGTGGTAAAATTAATGTTTTGTTGTTTTTTGTTGTTTTCTTGATGTACTCTTATTGCTGAAATACTTTTACGTTTTAGTATTCCTTTATTGTGACGTTAAACTAAATAGGCCAGTTGCACAATCAGTGTATATCAATATTCATTTCGCTCAAGCCCAAAGGTCTTGAGGAAACTTCCACTCCATCTACTGTATATCATGACTCTTTTATCTAGAGAAAACATGGGTTTCTGTTCCTGAAAACGTTGGTCGACTGCTCCAGATAAAGACCTCCTCTGGCTTAATCACTACTCTGTGAAACTGAACCCATACATGTATGTAAACTATTTGTGTTGTGTTTTCAAGTGCATTTTTCCTATATTTGTATTTTTGGTATTGTAACCTCTTATGTTTCTCTCATTGCATTTATTAATATCTCCTCAATACTGTACATATTTTATTCTTCTCTGTAGACCTGTGCCTCATTAAGACATTGGTGAATTTTGATGTTTAAACTTACAGTGAATTAAAGTGATACCAGGCTTGTGTTATGTTGTCTGGATTCACACACACACACACACACAATACACAAGCTCTCTGACCTTCAGCTCCGGGTAGTCAACACTAATGCCATCATACATTAAGCCTTTAATCTAACAACACTGCTACAGCAACACGCACACATTCTCACTGATACTAATACTTGGATGGCTTTGTAAGAGGCTCAACCAGGGACTAAGTCTAAGTCTAGCCACCTGAGACAGCACCCCACAGACACACACATACACACACTCACTGTGGTATATTAGCAACATATCCAAACTAAAGGATTCTTGCAGACAAAGCTTCTGATTTTTGACTAACAAGCTGGAGACTGAGTCTCGTTACAGTGGTTACAGACCTGGTTAAGATTCATGCTCCACATAGTAGTTTTAGTTTGTTGTTTTGGTCTTAAGCAGATATTGATGTGGTTATGCACCCCCACAATGACTTGTTTTACACTTAGTGTAGTCTAATGTTGTGTATGTTACTTGGTCGAATGATCAATCAAATATTATGCTTAGTGGGTTGAAAATGTGTGAGAAGGAATGAGTATTTTTACTGCAGAAGTGAATTCATTCAACACACATGAAAATGGGGTTGCATATATCAAAATGTCACGGTCATATGACATCACATCACAAGGGCTGATTGGGAGTCAAGCGACACAAACACACACACACTGATTTCTAGGAGAATCCCACACTTTCTAGCCAGAAACCAGCTCTTGACCCAAAGAAAATCAGCCCGTATGAAAACCGTTGTCCAAGCTGAACAACCCACCTTTAAATGTGACAAAAATCATCACTTTCAACGCATATTTATATGTGGTCGAGCATAACGCAGCTCGTGAGGACAACTTCAGTGACTGAGAAACTGAGCGAAGCCCACAGCAAAACAGCGAAAATATCACCGGAAATCAAATAGCCACACCTTCACAATTAAAGCGTGGCACTTCTCCCAATGCAGCAACAACAGGCAGGTGAGTTGATTATTGTGGGGAGTCCATCGTAATGGCTACATTTGGATTTGTTGAAATAATTTTAAAAATTACGTTTTTACATAATTTTGTTAATATACAATAGTGTTTTCTTTTTTACATAAAGAAACTTGAATTAGTTGTTTTTGCTTATTCCTCTCTCAGCCGCTACTTAATTTTTTTTTCCCTGTTGCACATCGCACTGGTTTGTCGCGTTTTTAACTCCACACACTTCAACGCGGGCTCGTTACTTTCACCTTCCCATGAATCAGTCAAGAGCTGCAGCGACAGCGCGTTTCCTCTTATTCGGAAACACTGTGCCGGAAGTGGTTTATCTCACCGCGGCTGTCTTTACGCTGCTCTCTGTCCACACAGGAACCGAGCAGCTGGACGATGGCGTTAACGGGACTGCTGCTGCTGGAGTTGGCTTTGTACGCCAGCAGTTTCATCTGCGGGATTGTCACCGCCGCATCCCTCACCATCGTCCAGGTGACTTTATTCAGCACTAAACTAATTTATTATCCTAATTTGTTCTACGGTTGTCCGCGTACTCTTCCGGGTGCGCTCACTTCTTTTTTTCAGTGCGTGTCGAAGTTTTGAAGTTCGATTAAACGATACCTAAAACGACAAATAGCTCTGAACGTTTAATTTGTGTGACCTTTATTCCACTTCGAGCCTCTCTATCAGTTCGTTTTCACCTTTTCCCCCCTAAAATGAGTATTCAAGTAGGTTACCTGTCTGTTAAAACACGTTTTAAACTACATTAAAAACTGTTAATTACGTTCAGCAGATTGTAATGGATGTTTTGAGGCCTGTGTGCGTACTGTCTAAAGCACAGCGCGAGGAACCAAAGCAGACACGCGCTTTCACTTTCCTCTGATTAACTACAGACTGTGACTGTGTGATTGTATCCTGCGGTAGTTTCCTCCCATCACGCACACTCAGAATTGTAGCAGCACTGTTGTCCATCAGGCGCCATTATACCCATCGCTCAGTCCACTTAATTTAATTAGCCGCACTCACTGTTAGCTACAACACTGTAACAAACATTTATTCTGAGGCGTCTACTCGCTTTAACACAGCTTTCTCTTCTTAATTAGGAAATGTGAGAGCGTGCGAAAGGGCGCGCGAGCGTTAATGAGGGTGCGCGTGCGCGTGACGAGCGCGTCATGTGTTCAGGTGCGGGTGACGCTCACGTCATGTGACCAGACGGCCCTCGTGCCTACGTTCTTCTCCCCGAGTCTGTGGAGAGGTCAGGTGCTGCAGGTCGTGCTCTGACGTCGAAGTAACAACAGTGTGACTCAAAAGAAACTTTTTGGACAAAAATATAACACATTTTTAATGAAACATGATTAAGGATAAAGTTAAACTAAAATTCCAAATGCGTCTCTTTTCTCTCAGGGTGAGTTTGGGGGTCTGTGCATGCTGTATGGACATGTCAGCTACAATGACACGGCAAACCTCATCGGAGTCCAGTCATCCAGCTCCCCGTCTCTGTGTTACTTCGTGTCGGCCATATCAATCATGGTGGCGGTGGTGTGTTTCTCGCTGTCTCTCTACTGGTTGTACACTTTGTGCTTCGACGGTGTCATCAGAAGGTGAGTACGGCTTGTTGCATTTGTCATCAGAAACACATGGTGTTCATGGTGATGTGAAATAGTTCCAGACATCATCTGTGCTCTTTCTGCTTTCTTTGTTTAAATCCTCGAAGTCATAATTTCAATACCCATTGTTTTAAACGGCTGTAAACATGTAAAATGGACAACAGCCATAGTCTATTGCTATCATACCAAAATGAAAATGTAATTGTTTTATGCACTGCGTTTGGCCAATGAAGATTTGACTTGTAGCTTTGTAAATTGCTTTACAGCTTGAATTTAAACAGTCAGCTGAGACTGATCAACATGTGACTTAACTTTTGTTGAGCACATACACTGGCAAAAAAGGTTTGGAAACACCTGCACACTTTATTGTCGTTTGTTGTTTTTATTCAGTCAAATGGTTGTAAATATATCACAAAACACAAAAAATATACACCAGTTAATTTCTAAGCATGTGTATGATCATTGTGAGAACATCCACTGTTGAATTTCTCAAAAAAAAAAAAAAACCAGTTGCAAAGCTTTCAAGTTTAACACTGAGTAGCAAATGGGAGCTGTTTTATGAAAACGAATGAAGTTTTAGATAGTTAACTTCTCATTATATTGTTACAGATGAATGAATAACATCTTTTCTGTGTTTTGGTATTCATATTTTTTTTTTACATTTCAGAGTAAAATTTCAATAATGTCTTGGTGTTTCCACACTTTTTCTTGCCAGTGTGTACACAGGAAAACTGCCACACAACACTATGATTTGGCACCAATCAACATCGGCAATCATTTATAATGTAATATTTTGAAGCTGATACCGATGCTTTTAATAATATTCTCACCATCGTTTTAGTCAACACAGACATGTACGAGTGCATGTGTGCAAATGCATATGCAAACATTTCAGACATACCACTATTTAGATCATAGGCTACTTTTATTTATTTCTACGCTAAACATTTGAATTACTTGAAATGAGCTAACATGCCAACACCACAATGAAAATGTGAGTAGTTAATAGTAAGATTGTGTGATTGATAATAATATTGTTATGTTGTTAACACAGATACAAACTGGTATATTGTACTAGAGTATTATTGTTATCATGATCCAGTGAAACTGTGTCATGGGAGAATGAAACCCAGAGTAATGGGCAGGTTAGCAGGTTTTACTGCAGGTTTTCCAGACTAAATGACAATCCTGAAGCTGGTTTAACACCTGCAGAACTGCAGAGAAGTTAAAACATGGAGTAGAAAGAATCAAAAAGAGGCCATAGGTCATGTCATGGTAATATACTCATACTATGCCTCATACATAATTCTGTTCAAAAAAGCTCAGGCTCCTTCTGCTTCTCCTGCTCTCCACAGGGAGCGTGTGTGGATGACCGTGATCGTGGGGGTGTGTGGCGTCTTCCTGTTCTTCCTGCTCATCACCGGGTGCATGCTGAAGATAGGACGAGACTCGCTCTGCGCATCGGTCACACAAAACGTTCACAACGTTACCAGGTGGCACAGACACACACACACACACACACGCGCAGACACAAAACCAAAACGTTTCACAAAGCAGTCCAAAATGAAACTAAGAACAACATTTGAAACCCAGTGAGCTTCATGTTTTTAAGTATACTGGTCCCATGACTGCTGTGAAATTATTTTAAGATTTCCCTTTCTTCTTAAAAAATGTCATTAGTTCTGTGTAAGATGAAAACTGAAACGGCACATTACAAATCTTTAAATGACTCTAACAAACCTACACAATAGTGCTGTAAAGAGTAAACTCTTGAAAGAGAGAGAAAGCCCTGTAAAATGTCCTGCATTTGTTAGCTTGTGCCTGCTCGTTTTAGGAGGTATGTATGTTTACTGTGGCTTGTCACCCTGTGAGAAATTGCTACTTTAATAGTAACACCATTGAATAAAATTTACTTTTTTGATTATCACTCATGGAATACTTACTGTGAATCTACATAAGTAAGTTTTGATATTGTATCATAATTATGAAAGGACTTTGGACTATCTTGAAACTTAATGTGTTTTTCATCATCTTTTTAATATGTTTTCTATTCACATCTCTCAAGATGTGAGGAAGCCCAGACTAGAAAATGGGTCAGTCCACTTAAAGGAGACTGGTTCTTCAACCGTCTACACAGAGCTGAGGTCAGTATTTTTGTTTTATGTCCAGAATCAAACAGTTATCCTAACATCCATCATCATTATTACTACTATTATTATTATTATTATTATATTTTTTAGAGGCACCAGTTAAATTCATGTACTACAACATATCCAGTTTACAGTGGTTACAAATGTCTTGGTGTTTCCACACAACAGGAAACACATACAAGTTCAGTTTAATACATTGAGTGAATGTTTGTATAGAAATGGCCTCAGTCAGCATTACTGTAAATTCTTTCAATATCTATAAAAATATTATTTCTTCTTATAGCAGCAGTTGTTGTAGCGCGTCATTTAGTCAAGACAATTTGAAATCACATTTAAGAAAAATACATGAAGAGTGTGTGTCCATCAGCAAACTTTCACATAGATTCACAGATGAAAGTGCTTTGTGTACAAACTGTGTGTCATGTGTTGTCTCGTCCCTCGCTCCCTCTCAGACGGCAGTGTGGGTCAACTTCTTCTTCTGGCTCATCATCGGGGGTCTGGTGATCATCCAGAGGCGTATGAGCGGAGGGTCGAAGGTTATTGCGGGAGGTCATGGAGGGCCAGCTGGAGGGCTTTTCGGTGAGCCGGGGGCAACGGCCTCAGAGACTGAACCAATTTTCAACAGTCCTCCAAGGCCACAGTGAGGACAGATGCCAAAGAGGAATTACAAACACACATATTAGCACAAATTGGTAATGTGGAGGTAGATGTGGAAAAAGGGTAAATACATTTAACACGTCCTGCCTTATATTTTATATGTATTTGAGTTATTTTAGTGAATTTTAACACATTTTGAAGGTAAGACATGAAACTAATTGTGTTTTCTGTAGGATGTTAACAGCTTCAATAGAAGTGTTACCATCCGACGAGGATGGGATTCGAACCCACGCGTGCAGAGCACAATGGATTAGCAGTCCATCGCCTTAACCACTCGGCCACCTCGTCAGGTGCTGAGAGGTTTTTAAAACAAACAGCCATGTAGGGTGTGTCCATCAGCAACCGGTGATGTGCATTTACCCGTTTCCCACTTTGACCACATGTCACTTACCAGACGTTTGACTACTGCACAACCAACAAATGGGAGAAAGTTTATTGCAGGCATTTATTTTACATTTCACTATGTAAATGTGAAATATATGTATAAATGTATGTTTTTTTTTATTTTGATGGCAACTAAAACAAATTTTAATTCATTTTACAAATTATTATTTCTAAACACTCTGTACTGTGAGTTTCTACTCTGTGCCACCCAGTTATTACTACTTGGTGTGTTTTATTTATGATGAATTGTCTTATTTTACATTAGGGCTCAATTCTTTTACTTTCGTTTAGTTTTAAATTGTTTGTGGTTATTTGATCTTGGATAGTTCAGTGTCAGTGTGTGCACTAAACCGCTGCTGGAAGAAACACTCTAGAGCTCAAAACAACAAAAATATTACATCATATTTGATCGTAAATCATTTAAGTGGACTTTTTTTTTTATTTCAGTCATGCTATTTCTGTTCCCACGCTATCTCTCATATGTAATACGTAGTTTGCCCAGAGACTTACTGACATTGATTGATCCTGTGACGCCCTGTGTCAGCATTTCCTATTGCCCACACGGCTGTGTAATGTGATGCTATTTGACACGCGGTGCGCTGCTTCTTAAAACAATAAACCAAAGACTTTAAATACAATTTTTTTTTCTTGCAGTTGTCTAAAATGCATTTACTTACCTCAGAGGGAGAATGGAGACAGTGGATATGCTGAGCTGTGACTCCCTCTGCTGGTTCATAAACATCTTCATATCCAGTGTCCTTTGTTATGCTCCTGTGCTGCACAGCAACTGTGCTTCTTCAGGCTAATTTGTAAGATCCAGGTTTTTTTTCTTTCAAATACAACTCTAAATCTTAGATTATGAAATGCACAGTAAAGACTGCCTAAGTACCGTCTCATCCCAGTTATAAAACATCAGTGATTTGAGCTGAAACAGCATATTACATCCAAAAATAATATAATATTATATAATATGTAGTATTCACACTATTTTCCTGTTTCTAGTGCAGCCTTTCAAAACCAAGAGGACTAACTCTTAACAGTCACAGACAGCTAACACCACCTACCTTATTTAAGGGAAACAAATAATGACTTATAATAGTATTAATATTTTCCATCTACCCTTATGTCTGTGGAGAAAATTCCACATTTTGACGTCAGATGCTGCACTTTCTTGCCTCTGACTGTCATACACACACTACAGTTGGTGTATTTGTACTGGAGAGAAGCTGCTGCATTAGTTCTCACCAGTCACTTCACCTGACAGATCAAAATAGACAGAATGAGCTTACTGCTGCTGTTACAACATGACTCCTTCTCTCCTTCCCTAGCTGTGTAATCTCTGTGGATTACCTGACCTTACTTGATCCCTGAGGTAGAGAAAAGAGCGAGACAGGTGGGGAAGGAGACCAGGGAGAGAGAAAACTTTTGTGCTTTAAATCAACCTGCAAGTGCCACTTTTTACCATCTCCACCTAAAACAAAGGTCATACCTGAAGCTGCTGTTTGGAGCGGTCGTCTTTATATCCTAAGGAAATCTGTAAAGGACGAGCAATCGGTGTGAGAGCCCTGGCAAACACAGAGGCCTGCCTGAAACCTGAGTCTCAGAAGACAAACACAAGACTTGTGATAGATTTGAGTCTGGAGTCTGTGGTAAGACATTATCACATCATTTTGGAAATTGAAAAGCAAAGGTTAGGATAGGGATAAACGACAAATATGGAGAAGAGCAGTGAACACTGTAGACTGAGCTAAGCCTTTATAAGCCTCTTTAAGCTACTTCACTGTCCACATGTCAAATGTTCTGTTTTAAACCTGTTGATCTGTGCTGGACTTGGGACTTGTTTGAGCTATTGATTCACTTTATCTGCTGTTTTTTGGCAGGACTTTAGCACCACTTCACTGCCAAATCAGACAAAACTACAGTATAGAGAATAGAGTAGAGGCCTTAAAGCTCACAGTTGAATCCCAGAGAGCCTTTTAACTGGAACAACATATTCAGAGTCTCTGTTTTTAATCATCTTGTCTGCTCTGGACCAATCACTGAGTCCTGTCCAGAGCCTGAGCTTGTGTTTTGCTGTCTGTCCTCCATCCATCCATTTATCCGTCTGTATCTCTGCCCAGATCATGTCTCGTGATCAGTGCGAGTCGGTGGCAGTGAGCGTGGAGTCCCTGCTGAACGACGCCAAGAGGATGCAGATGCAGTGCCGCGAACGCAGCGAGCAGCTCTCCATGGCCGCCACGCAGCTGAGGGTGGGGTCTGCAGCCCTGAGGGAGCAGTGCGAGGCCACCCAGCTCGACATGGCCCGCATCCGCCGGCAGCTGGACGAGCTGATGGATACCAAATCTGCCTTTGAAGCCAAGGAGAGGCAGGCGCGTAAACTCAGCAAGCAGCTGTGAGGACATGAGGAAGAGGGCGAAAGAGGGGAGCAGCATGTCAGTACACACTGATGCGAACTATTAAGCACCTATGAGCAAGATGGAAAGAAAAGGGGAAAAAAAGGTTGTTCTGTAGAAATAAGGGGAGAAAGAACAAAAACATATGTGAAGTTATGTGCAATAGGAGTGAAGCAAGAAAGCAAAGGAATAAGATGCAGTTAGCACCGAGCACCAACTTAAACTAGTTGAAGTCTAGTTGATGTCAACTTGATAAGATCCCAGAATGTAGTTCAATTATTACTTATGATAGGAAATTGACTTCCGAGGCCTAAGACAAACAAAACTGTGTGTGTGTGGTTTCTCAGGGAGTCAAGAGAAAAAAAAAAGCGATCTAGGAAAGTAATCCAAGGAATAGATGAGGAAAAAAAGCACTTTATGAACACAGTTCTGTCACATTGCTCTTAGCTTTTGCATCCATGTGAATAAACACATGAACGTCAGGCCTCTCCTCTTTCTCATGTTTAATAAACAAGCACTTTCCACGCACATTTGTGTCTCTTTATGTCTCAAGTGTATGTTCAACTCCACATTTAGCTGGATTTCCTCACTTAGGTTGTTTTCACTCCATGTACGAATGTAAAAATCAAAAACATACATTCCTAAATTTAGGAATTCAGCATAGCAAACATAATTCACAACTTTTTACTTTAGAGCTTTATGCTAAACTAACTTCATGTTAAATACAGTTTTGTCTTTAGACTTCGGAGCAGCAATCTATTACATGGACACACAGATGAAAAGACAAAGACACACACACAAACCCTGTGTCACAAAAGATTAAACTTTTAATTATAAATCATTCTATAAATACATGGTTTTCATTAAGAGCTTATTTTAAATAACAATAGATAAACAAGCAAGGGTGGTTGGTCTCTGAGGGTCAAAGGTGCAGAGAAAGGAACACAACAGTCTGCTGGGCTTCAGTTGCGACAAAACCGCAGCCGTTAGTGGAAGGAGCTGGGAATGTGTGTGTGCTGAGTTTTTGTTTTTTTGCCACTGGTATCTGGAATCCTCCTATTATCACCGCTCTGGAATACGAAATAAGAGTGGGTTAAGAGACAAAACCATATCAGTAAGGTATGTTTATATATGTATGCTAGAGGTCAACTTACTTTCAATTTTCTTTTTTAGTGGTGACAGTGCTGCTTTTGCCTGAAAACACACACACTCAGTTACCAAAACATCTGAGAAATCCATCATTTGAAACGTCGCTGCTGATTTCGTACCTTCTTGATAGCTGTCCAGTCTTCAAGGATGTCGATGTCCCTCAACATGTAGACAATGAAAGGCCCTGTGAGACGGGAACAGACTTTTTGACGTTACTCACCCAACGTACACGTCAAAAAAGTGCTGCTGCTGTTAAAAGTGTTGCGATCGCAGTGAGAGTGTAGTAAAAGGATGACGAGAAATGAATACAGAAAGGGTTCACTTTTACCTGAGACCAGAGCTACTTTCTTTTTTCTCTCCGACTGACCAAACAGGTTCTTCTTTTTACACTTCTTGCTCCTCATCTCATCACTCCACTCTGAGATAAGAACACATCGCATTAATCGCGTGACGTGTCTCACTTTCGTCTTTAGCTTTATTTCGACGACGTACCTGAGGTGAGATCTATATTCTGTCTGTCCTCCTCCAGTCTCCTTATCTTTTCGAGCAGCTCCGTCTTCATGGCATCAAACAGCAACGTCTGTTCGCTCTGTAACACACGTGCACATGTACGTATACAGTTTCAGTGTGGTGGTCCTTTTGTTCAAATGTCCCGAAGCGGTGTGTACTGTACGTGTGTGTCTGCTACCTCCAGGTGCTGCCGTGCTCCTTGTACTTCACACTCGTACTTGTGTTTGATCACCTGGAGACACAGCTCTCTGTATACTCCTGAAGATAAAGACAGACAGGTAGAGACACACAGAGGATGTAGAGGTTGCTCAGAGGTCGAGATAATTAAAAATAAAACATTAGCAGTGTCTGTAGTTCCTGTGTGCTTTCAGAGAGGTGTATGCTGGGTAAACAGTGTGTATAATGTAAAGTGTTATTATACTTTACTATCATGTAGACCTGACTACATCAACATTACATGAAAAACATTTCAGGAAATGTCTTTTACACACCTGCCACTTGTGTTCGTATCTGCATACTGTTTTGTAGCGCAGCCATTGGTTCTCTGTATTCTCCAGCCTTCCCTGTCAACACTTCATCCAGCTTCACTTTCACCTGGTTCAGCCGCTCCCGAAACAATCTGCACGCACGCACGCACACACACACACACACACACAGAAGTCAAGTTTCTCCCTCCTTTCTTTCTGCCATCTCTCATACAACTGCGATCATTGCAAATCACATCAGAGGGAAAGAGTGTGAGAATCTGTCCCTCCTGGTTCAACCTACTTCTCTTTCAGGTCGTGAAATTGTTTTTCCAGATCCAACATCTCATCCAGACATTCTCCTCTCCTCCGCTCGCAGTCTTCATCATCCATCTCTTCACAGAGACAGAAACAGTACACACTGTGAAACACTCTTTATCTCTTCTTGCAGACTTTACTACAATCAGGCAACAGCTCAGCTACAGTTCAGCCGAGCACCTGGATTTTACCTGAACTTTCCTCTTCCTCCTCCTCTTCTTCATCTTCACTCTCTTCTAAGTCACTCTCCCTCTCCTCCATGCTCTCCTCCATGGTTTCTTCTCCACCTCCTCCGCCTCCTTCATTCTCTCTCAGCTCCTCCACCTCTCCGTTGGCTTCGGGGAGTTGTGACTCTCCTTCTGCCTCCATCTCCTCCTCTGGCTCTCTCACAGGGGGTTGGGCAGGCATACCTAGAAACAATCAGACATAAAGATTATACCACACTGTGTCTGAGTGAAGGTTGAAAAGTCAGTGAGAAAACGCACCCACAAATAAGCTGGGTACTGTGTCAGTGTAGATCATGACACCTTTGACATATTGACCGTGGGTATTAAACCTTTGTAGACAACAATAGTGTGCATGGCAGAGTAGCAAGGAATAAGCTGCTACTCAAAAGAGAACATTGCTGCCTCTCTTCACTTTGAAAGATTGTTCTACGGACGGAGGAGACCAAAATAAAACTTTTTGGTTTGAGTGAGAAGTGCTAAACACTGAATGTATTCCATCTGTGAAGCATTGAGGTGGCAGTATCATGATTTTAGCCTGCTTTGCTTTGCCTCTGGAGTTAAACAAGTAAATTCTGCTGGAGAATGCGAACGTATCAAATATGTGAACTGAAGAAAAGAAAACTGAAAGAGGATCATGCAGCAAAACAAGAAGGGTTCACAAACTTTCAAACGCCACTGTATGCAGTATACAATTCCTACAGGTTTGCTATTCCTGGTACTGCTTCTTGTACAATGAACTAATGAAAACAGATTTACCTACACTAAGGGCGGTTTGCATTTACTGGGGTTATTTACTGGGTTCAGTGTTGTCGTAGGTAATAAACGTCAACATCACTGGAGGTGCATCCTCACTGAAGCTACTGGGCTGTAATAATATTAATAACGCTAAGCCTTCAAAACAGAGCTCAACAATCCGATGGATAAAACACACCACTCTGTTAGTAACGAGAGCTGACCGTGGTTTAACAGTCGGTTTTAGCTCCACAGATAGAATCAGACAGTAAAACAGGTATTGTGCCAGAAAATGCACCCCCTCCTATCTCCCACTAGGAAAGTGTCACATCCATGAAACTTACACCACTAACCAGCATCAGTCCTACAACCTCACTCAAAATTATTCAATTCTGGGACAAACAGAAACAGTTTTCTTTGGGGGGGGGGTTCTAGATTCACTTAATGTAACACTGGCGTATTTCTATGTTCATGTTTTGTACGTTTTGTTGTGTTTTTAAAGCGATTTAATGCGACGGGGTTTCATTTGTTGCATCTTTTCTTGTTGCGTCTTGGTTGGTCCTGGATGTAGATGTTATTTTAACACTGGTGTTTTTGTTTGTTAATGTTTAGTGCGTTTGGTTGTGTTTTTGAAGCGATTTTAAAGCAGTTATGCGACGGGGTGCCTTTTAAGGGCAAGGGTGCCTTTTCTGGCACACCGGGACATTGATCTACCGTACGGCTCCCGTCTTTGCGTCAACACCACTAGAAAAACACGGCACACACCGGAATTGATCGATTTTTCGTGATAACCAGCAACATTTGATAAACGAAAAAACAAACAAACTCTACACTACGTTGAAAATACTCCAAAAAGATTTCTATATACTTAACTTCCTACAAAATGTGGCTACATTTATTGTTGGGGCTTTTATTTTGTTAGCGGATGTTCTATGGTAAGTAGCTCAGTTTGACCACCGGTAGCTGCCGTGATGTCATAGTAAAATATAGATTGAAACGGTTACAGTTATGAGCTCGACGGCGGCATTTAGACTAAAACCGAAGACCAATATAAAGTCTAGTATATATAGTCTATATAAAGCCTGAACAACTGTCAGTCCACTTACTCACACTCCACAGTTCATTAACCGAGACTCGCTGTTTGAATTTTCATTTAAGTTTAGCTGCAAGTAAAGCCCAGTGAAGTCAAGTGCAACACTAGCTAACAACTGAAACCACACACACACAGCGAGGGGGGTGAAGCTCATCATACGCTACTTATCATCATTATTCAAGTTATTTTATGGATAGATGCGGTCTCTAAACGTATCTGGCATTTGATAGTAAACAGTATAATGTAATTCAGTAAACGCGTTAAAACATTGACAGAGCAGCTCCCATTTATTCCTACAGCATACGGATTAACACACAACGTTGTCCGTCCACGCAGACAGGCGATGCTGTTTGTAAACTAATACGCTTCCCCTCCCCGGGATGGACAGTAACTACAAAAGCCTGCTCACCTTCTCCCTCTGTTCGGCGGAAGAAAGTTAAACTACGGTTTTGTTATATTTCCATTTTAAAAAGTACTTCCTCTTCACTTCAGTCTTCGACACTTTGCCGGACTCTACAGCCTGTCAGCTCAGCCAATCAACGCCGAGCTCTGCTGTTGGTGTGACCAATAGGAGCGACCATCCCAAACGTAGCCTATCCAATCAAAATGGAAAGGCAGGTGTTGTAAGCCAATCATAAACCAGCTTGTTGCTGGAACCCATCCGATTAAACCAACATGTTACCAAGACCGCGGATCTGACTTTTTTAATATCATGAAATCTTATCCGTCCATTAATGTTTATATTATATATTATTTATTATATGGCAGTTAATGCTTCTTTTATCACGGCCTTAGTCTACATACAATAAAAAAGAGAGTAGTAAAGTAATCTTTAGTTTACATATACACATATATTTTACTATTATAAAAGCCTTGATACACATCCTCAATAGAACTAAATTAAAATATTCCTTTCATGCTTTTAAAGTTCTATAAATGTCTAAAACATCTATGAAAGTAGACTGTGAGGAGTTATTTTTACTCATAGAGAGCTGGCCTAATATAGCCTATGTAAAAGGCAACATTTTGTGTTATTAGACTGTGCTATAGTAGTTCGGTAATATGGCTCTGTTGTAGAGCAACACGCCATGTAATGTCATATAGAGGAAGCTGTATAGCAATGTGTGAACAATCTGATGTACATTTAAATGTGAATTTGTAGGACACAGTGATTCATTAATGATCTGTTAGGTACTGTGATTATACAACAGACAGGACAGGACGCAACTTCCTTTCTTCAACTCCTCCTGAAACGTTGTGTACAATGTGATGCCATCAACAGAGTGGTGTCTAGGATCTTTCTTTCCTAAATGCCTGTCCATTAACAGGCCTGGCCTGATATTAAAAACCATGTGATTAACGCAGAACACAAACTACAAAGTGCTGAGATGGGCTTTCTTCGTCTTCTCTTGTTCATACTTATTAGTGTGTGAGTGTAGTTGTCATACTGCTGCAAACCACACGAGGGAACCGCAGTAGTGCAGAAATCTCTGGAGAACCATAGAAATGATAATGGTGGAATTCATGTCAGTTGAACAATAGAGCTTTATCATGGCAGACATTTTGATATGTCATAGCTGGAAAACAACAGGTGCAACCAGGAACATTACTGATGTATGTGTCCCATTTCCTCACTTGTTTTCTGGTCACTAACTTACAGGGACAGTTAATGGAACAGGGTGTTTTTTAATATCATTAATTACACCATGTTTTTTACCTGCAGAGACAAATTAAAATGTCCTCTGAGAAGTTGTCTCTGTATAATAAAGACAACGGACAAAGAGACCGCCCTGATAATCAAAAAGAAACAATATGTCCATTTTACATGTTTTTATTAAAGTTGCATAAAAGTGTAACAAAATTGGGCAAAAACAAGACCTGTTGTTGATATTGCTACATTTGTTTGTTGGTTTGATCTAATCATTGTCCAAAAAAAAAGAAAAAAGTTCACCACTACTCCTCCAATTCGCATGGTTTAGCTCTTGTATTTAGCCTCAATGATAATAATCAGTCTATATACTTTTTTTTTTTGCAATTTTTCCCCAACAGTAAAAAAAACAAAACAGGTTTTTCAATAACAGTCTAAGAAGGTATCATCCAAGCCTGGATGTAGAAAATAAAATCCACTCAAATTCAGATATTGATTGAACTTGCCTGGTACAATCCGACCAGTCAGACTGTCTCAAAAAGATGCAGACCGTGCTTGGTTTGGAAACACCACCAGGAAGGCAAAAGCAATCGCACCACAACGTATCTGAATGGATTTTTGTTCGACAACATATTAATCCAAGGCCTGGCATCAAGAAATGTCATGATCACAATAAAAACGGACCAGTATCCAAATGGTAAATGTAAAGAACATTGTTTTATCTAAACAAAATCACTGTATCAAGGCCTAAGTATTAAACACTCACTTCTAAAAAAACAACAGAATCTCATTGTTTGTCAAAAAAAAGAAAAAGAAGAGCGACTGAAGATCTGAGATTCTCCACGTCGCAGTTCTGCTCAGTAACACATTGTTACCAGTTTGCGTTACCTTTTTAAAAATGAATGTCTCCCATTTATTTGGTTTGAATAACATAAATAATACCTAAGGCAACATCAGTTTTTTTAAGAAAAGGAAAGGAAACTGAAGAAAGGACAGAGAGGAAGGGTAGACAGAGGGATGAAATTGGATGGGAGGAGGAGAGAGGGGATGCCAGGGAGAAAATGACAGAGCAGCAAGATGAAAATGGACCAAAGTGTGTGTGTGTGTGTGTGTGTGTGTGTGCTTGGCTGTGAGAAAGAAAGAGACAGACAGTGGAGGTCTGCTGTCACCGCAGGTGTTAGCAATTGGTCAAAGGAATCACAGCAAATGTTACTGATTCTCCTACTGGCTGATGCGCTTCAGTCTCTGATCTGATTGGCTCAGGATCGGAAACGGATGGCTTATTCCTGGAGATGATTGGTAGATGCAGTGGTTAAATCTTGTGACAGCTAAGGACCTGTCTCTGTGCACACACATCTGTGTGAGAGGCAGCTGTGTTTTCCTAATGTGCTTCCCTTTCCTCTGCCCTATGCGTGGCCTGTGTGTGTGTGTGTGTGTGTGTGTGTGTGTGTGCGCGCGAGATAAGAAAGAAAAAGAAGGATGAATGTGTTTTAACAGACTCGATCTGAAACAGCGGCCTCCCTCTCTCCATCCCTCAAATCAAGATGTCTCATTGGTGGCTCTGCTGATGTGACGCTCAGTGGACGGTGCGGTCTTGATGCCCGCACTGAGCTCCAAAGACATTTTCATTTTCCATGTCTGTATGTGTGTCTGCTCTGAGCTGACTGTGCCAAACACAAAACAACGTGGTGGACATTCCTTAGAAAAAAAAAGAAAGGTTGAGACAGTGAGAAAGAGAGAGGAGGGATAATCTAAAAAAAAAAACAAGGCAGCTTTGTTTTGGGTCCCCCTGTCAGACTGTCAGTGTGTGTGTGACAAAATGCATCAAGAAGAAAAAAAAAAGGAAATCGAAAAACAAAACAGGAACCAGTCCTATACTAAAAAATCTAATTTGTCATACAGAACAGCAGAATATACAGGCCAGAAAAAAACATTCCCAATATGACTGTTGCTGTACATTATGTAGCAACATACACACACAGCATTTAGCAACACACAGACATACACATGTATGTGCAGGCTGGACAGCAGTGGCTTCTAAAACAGCCTCTCTTAAGACTGCACTACGCATTTAAGGAGAGAAAAACACACTTTCCCCCACAGTAATTTGAATTCTAGTCACCTGATTTAAAAAGAACCTACTTCTACTCTACCCTCAAAGGAAGAATTTCAAGCTAAAATTGGCTGGACCGTACGACCACCACAGCCAACCAGTGACTTTTTTAGGTTCAACCACTATTCCAAGGATCAAATTTTCCTCTTTGCAGTACTAAAGATATACCATACAGTATTCTTTGTGGTCAGACGTTCAGCGCGACTTCTCAAAATGACATAGTGACATCTTTAAAAAAAACGCACACAAAAAAAGACAGTCTTTAAATGCACCACTGTAGCAAATGCCTCTGATTAAGGGGGGGTTAACAAAGACTGTACTGACCCCCGATGTTAATTAATTAAAGAACTAAAGTCAAGTGAATAAACCCACGCCCTCAAACAAAACCAAACAGTAGCAGAAAAATAAAGGTTGGTAGCTGGATCATTTACAAATTTAAATCCCTTAAAGATAACAAAATAAAGAATCTCATTGGTGGAAACATAAGCAACGGTTAGGCTCTGCTTTGAGCCGATTGGCTGCTTCCTGCTTCATCGTTCACCCACAGCCACTCTTTTCTTGGCTCTCGCCAGCTCTCTCTTGTTCCTCTTCCCACTCTCGGCCGCTCCACTCCCAGTAATTATGGTATTCGTCTCATCTCTTCCTCCTCAGACAGATGGAGGGTAGCGCAGGGGAGGGTGGGAGGAAGAAGAGCTAGATGAGGAAGAGGAGGGAAGCAAGCACAGCCAAGAGGTGAAAGAGGGGCAGGAGTAGATGAAAGAGGGAAGGAAAGTGCCTGGATGAACAACAGTGAATGCTTGTGTTTGTTAGTTAATTAAAAATTCTTTACTTTTTCTTCTGAGCGATATTGAAAAGACGCAAGTGCAATAAACAACAGGGTCAAAAAGAAGAAGAAAAAATAAAAGAAACATGATTTATGAGGCTGAATCCAGGCAACAAGAGATGAGAAGATAAAAATGTAAGAACAGAGGACCTAACAACAGGAGGAAACAAGGTCCAGTTAGTGTTTTTCATGATGATTTTGAGTGGAAGAAAGCCGACTATAAAATAAGAGAGTGGGGAGTGGCAGGAAGACAAAATGTGAGGGCGGTGGGGTGGTGGTAGTGGTGGTGGGGGTGATGTTGGGGCGAGGAAGATGGACGCCATCATTTCTTCTGAGGCGTAGAGAGCTTCTGCATCCCCCGGATCTTGTCGAGCAGCTCTGAGATGAAGTCCTACAGGGAGACAGGAGGGACAAAATATATGAGGGTGGGGAGGGGGGAGGTTCAGAAACAAACAAAAAAAAAAAAATCCACAGCGTCTCTTACCTCAGTAGGTTTAAAACAGTCAACCAGTAAGTCCTGGAAGACAATCAAAGACAGTGTGACATTATATCGTTTGTTTGGGCACTTGTATGTGTCCATACGTGCTCTGACACAACTACGCAAGTCTGTGTCTGTGTCCTACCTTGACCCTGGCCGCCCGCTCAACGTCACTGGGCATGTCCAGCAGTTCATCCACGTCTATCTCAAGCTCTGGGATGGCCTCCTCCTGTAACACATGCAACATGTGGAGCTCATTAACGGACTAAATTCAAAGTGTACTCATACCCTGGTTGGTTGACACGGTTCATGAGCAACAAACACACACACACACACACACACATTAGTGAACCTCTTTTCATGGACACATGGAAAAAAATATTCATCGCGCTTTCTATTCTTAGTCCGTGTGTTTGTGTTATGTGGTTGTCCACAAATAGACCAGCACAGACATTTCTCTCCCTCTGCTCAGTGACTGATGAATGTCTGTGTCTGAACACTAGAGGGCGCTGCTGTTCCATCACCGCCCATTTACAACATGACAGAGAAAAGAGACAAAGAAAAGAAACATGCACATCTCCATGAACATGGCATCTTGATCAAGACCACATAAAAACGAAAATAAAACGTGTTTAAATGTGATGTACAGTCAGAAAACCAGGGGAATCAACTAGCCTGGCTCAGTCAAAATGTAAAAACAACCCGATGTGGTTTGACATTAGTGTTTTGTTAGCTAGCCTAGGCTACATGTTTCCTCTGCTTTTCAGTTTTATGCTAAGCTAGGCTAACCAGTGAGCAGATGAGGCTTTATATTTAGTATTCATATGCAAAAGTAACAATGTGAATAATTGTATATCCTAAAATCATGATTAGTGGTACTAAAGAAATCTAACTACACCCACAGTATAACATTGAGGGGGTTTAGTTACTGGCTTGTTTTTTTACTTTAAAAAATAAGTGTCTGCATTGGAGAAGAGCACAAATAACTTCAAAACAGTTACACTTATTATTACTTTGTTGTTCAGTGTTTTGTACATTGTGCATTATTGACAGATTCCCTGTAAACCGTGACACTGTCGACTCAACAAAACCGACTCCTTTGAACTGTGGAAGATTTTCAGAGCTGCACAAAAGTTCCATAATTTTTATCGATTCAGAATTGACGTAACAACATCCTCCAGGAAATATGTAGAACTTACACTGTTTATTAAATAAGTAAAACTGAGTTCACTGTGAGTTTGTCTCTCATCACAACTTCTCCTTATGCCCCATTAATCCATTTATCTTATTTATCTGTAGATGTGAAAGTGGTTTAACGTCTCCCTCTCTTTCTCTAGGTTCTCCATCTGTCTCACACACACACAAACACACACAGACTAGCCAAATGTGTGCTATCAAAGGAGTTCACCACTGGTGACAAAAACACTCGCACACATTCATGTACAAACACTCGTTTCCCCCTCTCCTGCAGCTCAATTGCTACCCTATCCTCATGTCATTCTCTAGGAATCTCTCACTCGCTCTCGTCCTCCCCCTCGGTTAGAGTTGCCCACACCAGCTGTCTCTGCACCTGCCCAACTGCCCCCTACCCCACACACACATACACAAGTCATGTAGCCTCACAAACAGGCGGACAGGCACAGCATGATGTGTGTACACGTTTGTTTGTGTGTCACATTAACTGAATCAAAGCTTTTTTTTTTCTTTTTTTGTAGGAAAAACTCCTCACATCACACACGTTTTCCATCACACACACCTTGTACACACACACACACGGATTAAAGAATTATAAAATGGGCATTAATAAGTCTGATCTAGATGAAGCATGTGGAAAGAGTGGGGTATAAGGATTTAATTCGGAGCAGGGCGGCCTGTCTGTGGGAGATAGAGACAGGATGTGACAGACAGACTTACTGTCAGCAGAGTAGAGGACACGCACTCGCACACGAACCTGCCGACATACAGTAATGCAGACAGAAATGTGTAAAAAGGCTGACACACACACACACACACACACACACACACACACACAAAAGCTGAGAGTATAATATTTAAGTAGCAAAATGGCACTCACTCACACAAACGCACTCTTAAGCTGTCATCATTACAGAATTTCAAAATTAACACCTAAATGCTTACACTGCAGACATATTGAAGTTGTCTGTGATTCACACACACGCACGCGTGCACACACATACAGACACACACACAGGCTGGGAAGTCTGACACAAAGACTGATCTGCACAACATGTGGCTTCCATGTGCTTCTACATTTGCTAAAGAAAGCAAGAGAGTAAAGCAGAAAACAAAGGACAAGAGGACAAAGGAAATACATGGATATAAAAAATAAACGTCACGTCTATTGTCGTGTGAGTTAATTACCATTTTTTTGTCTAACCAAGATCTATATTGTCCAGGTGTAGTTACAGCATTTAATATCTCAAGAATATACTAGATAAATGTACAGTAATTGTATTGAATGTATGTAAATGATATTTGTTTAATACATTTGAAAATGATTTGAGAGACAGCACATTACATCTGTGAGGAGGGGAGGGAACGCCAAGAGGAAGGAAGGTAAGAGGTTAAGGAGCATATCGAGAAGAGGCAGCAGCTGAGTGGAGCACACACACACACACACACACACACAGATAGAGAGAGAAAGAGAGGGGAGAGGGAGGGATGTTGAAAAAGGCCGGAAGACTTCTTCGTCTTCAGAGTGGAGACACAAAGAAAGCAGGGAATCACTAGGGAGGATTTCCAAAACAATCCTGCAGACTGACTTACTGAACTAGTCTGGAGTCTTGAGAGGCTTTTACTGTTGGCCGCAGATGTGATGTGGAGTAAAAAGATTGCTACAAGATATTGGCACACACTGCAGACTAGTAAACAAAGCAGGGCAGTGTGGAGCAATCAATTGTGAACTGGAGGTAAAAGATTTGCTGAACTGGAATTCTTTCCTGTAAACATATGCATCAGTGTTTAGGTGTTTGGTACATTAGGTAATTCATCTTTAGGCTTAACTCAGGTTTTCTTACACTGGTTTATTTTAACCCTGGCTGATCACCATGGTAACTTATGCTGCGTGAGTGAACCTTTCCAGTCCAACCAATCAGATCACTAGAAATTTGAGTAATCATTTAACATGAACAAAAGTACTGAGCACAATAACATGTAATAAAGAGGAAAAGAGCAACAATAATTACAGTAACTATCAGAAACATTTTATACACAACCACACAGTCAAGTAAAAGATGATTATAGCTGCATGTTAATTGCACAAAGTTTCTTTTGTATTTCTTCCAGTATGATTCATGACAGTATGCACAAACCTAAAGAGTTTGCACACCCAAATCCACAGCAATTTAATACTTCCCCACACTTTTACACAACGTATACACACTTAGCTCTTCCTGGAAAAAACCTTCACACCCGTAATGAGCCAGTCAACTATAAATGCAACAGTTTGGTCAGAGAGACATTACAATAAGTTAGTTTAGTTTCTTCAGGTCGATTTAGTTTTAGGTTGTTTTTCTATGTGTCAGTCTGACTTTGAATGAATTATCACTGAATAAGTTACACAGTTATTGATAATGTGCTATTTGAAGATTTTGTTCCTAAAGTTTCTACAGTTTCACCTTCACCATTTTTACAATGATATAATTTCCGGCCGCTATCACAGTTTCATCTCGTGCCATATTCAGTTTTCCACTCATGGTTCTATTGATGTTACATGTGATTAATAACTCGGCCTTTTTCGAGTGAACATACTCACGTGTGGACCGGTAAACCAATAGTTAACTAAGCCAGGTAACAGGTAACAACAGATAATTCACATCACTTCTTAAGTATGGCCAATAGGACGGTACCTGCTTTTGTTATATAATGTGTCACCTGTCTATGAGCAACATTAACTACAGGTGATTTTTCAGAGAAAAACATTCGAATATAAAACTAATCAGTCTGAGTCACCAGCATCATATGAGTTACAAACAAAAACTGGGGCACACAGGCCTATTTTACTGTGGTCTTTACATTTAATTTAAATTATGCTGTTCCTGACAAGCTTGCAAATATGATTCACACACCACCACAGTGTGAGAGAGCAACAGACAGCCTGTCTGTCTGTCTGGAGGCTGAATGCAGAACAGAGCAGAATGAGATGTGACAGTATGAGAGCGTATTTGTGTGTGTGTGTGTGTGTGTGTGTGTGTGTAGGTCATTGCACTATTCCTCTCACATGGGGCTGTATAACGGCTGCAGGCTCGGATTGATCAAATACCAGATACAGCTACAAAAAATCTACACACACACACACACACAGGTCAGTGACCTGCTATTACAGCAAACAAAGAGGCCCATCATGGCTCCTGTAAAAATCTCTGGAAACGAAACAGAGCAAAAGACAATGACTAAGAACAATGATGAAGCAAAGTCAGGGTTCCTTGTAAGTTTATCTCGGTGTATTAGTCATGTGTTAACATCCGATTAAAACGGACTCTAATCACACTCTGCACATAGCGCTACTGCAGTCTACACACATATTAAAAGAAGAAGACATTCTCTTCAGCTACCAGCCAAGTATCAGCGAAGAAGCCAATTTCTTATCAGCGTGTGAAGCGTCATGTGTAAGTAGGTCACAGAGGCCACCTACAAGGAGAACCCAGCATGAAATCCAGTGACAACATACTACATATATGCTGCCTGTGATATGATCTATGCAAACTGCACGTGTAAGAAAAAGGACTCGAGAGAGGCCGTGTAGAAGAAACTAATTAAAATGTAAAGCATCACAGAGGCTTAGGTTCACCAAAAGCATGATGATGGATGATGAATAGCCACATTTGCTTTTCACCCGCCTCAGTAACAAACTAGGATAAAAATAGTCTGACTTCACGCTGGCAGATCGCCTCTTTTGCTATACAGAGTAAAACAATGTTTTTGGCTGCGTTGGCTACAGGCAGGAATAGAAGGGAAGAAGGAAGTTGGAGACACGGGGAAGTGATGGCTGCAGCAGACAGGATGGAGGAAGGAGGATAAGTGGGAAAAGCAGGCCACGTGGCGCTGAACAATGTTGCCATTCACTTTGGTTTGCTTCTGCATGTGTTTGTTTTGACTTGTCTGATAAATTGATACTTTATGCATGCATCAGAAGAAAAACAGACTCCCTTTTATTCTATTTACCCCTTTTATGTGCTTCTCTTGTTAATTCTTTCCCATTATACTGCACAGTGGACACATCTCCCATCTCTGATCTCCATGCTGAACAAGTTTTACACTGCTACACCAACACTATTCCTTTAAATCGTATCCGTTCTGGCACTCTCTGTATTGAGGTCAGCACAAGCAGGAGAGTGTTTTTGCTGAGTGAGTGTGTGTGCTACATTAAAAATATGACCCTAGCCTGGTGGACACAGGTACAAAAAAATGTGTGAACACTAACGGTGACGAGCCCCAGGCAATACGAGCACATGCATGAGGTTATTCGACTTTAAATGTGTGTGTTATTTCAGATTAATTGGTAACAGTGACTGAATCCAAAGCAGCTGATAAGATTTTTGGAATATTTGCACTCAAAGATGATGCCGAACATGTTTAATGGAGACTCATGATCCAAATCAAAAGGCCTGAGCTACATTTCATTCAGCGCATTGTCAATCATTAATGCTCAGCTATTGCAATTAGCTGTAACTGTGGAAAAAAGGATTATAACTGCGTCAGAGACAGATAAAGGCGGGGGATGAAACGAGAAAAAAAGGAGAAGAGGTGAGAACAGAGAGGGAAAAACAGAAGCGTTGCTGTAGGCCGGTGGAGAAACACTATCGCAAAAGAACAGAACATCTTGATGAAATATCTACATGTTCACCAGGTAAAAAAATGGACATAAAAGAAGAAAAACCTCATTTATTCCTACAAGTCAAACGTGGCGGTGAATAAAGGCTGAAACATGCTTCTACAGAGATCCACATACTTACATTTGACTAAAGATGCAGAGAGGAGCTTTTAAAGGTAACTACAGCTCATAAAGACTCACAGATTAGACAATTAGCCCACCTTCAAACTCCCACACCGCGTGCATGTACAGGCTTGTGAATCAGACAAACACTGAGTCATTGGGCAAGAATCGATGTGAAATAGAACTGAAGTTGAGGCAACATCAAACATGGGAATAAAACATACTACACGACTGCTTTCCAGAGCTCAAAACTTGAAAATTGTGTTTTGGTGAAATCTACCATTACACGGAGTACGGACATGCACTGAGATCAACACATGATGCCTGTGCATTGTCCTGGACATGTAAATATGAACATTTAATTGACCTGTTTGGATAAAGGACACTAAAAACATTAACAAACTGCTTCCTGATCTAAATAAAACAGAAAAAGTTCAAATAGCAAAAGCTGAAAGCTGAAAAGTTGCCTGAAAGCCATCTGGGAGGAGTAATTCATAACACCGTGGTGACTGTTCTGGTAATTTGGTCTACTGTCATCTGATTAGCACAGATAAACAGATACACACACACAGAGGTCAGTGGAAAAACAGTGAGTTTGAACCTGCTTCCTGTAATGCTCTGCCTTTGCCTCTTTATCTCCATGTCTCATTTGATGTCCTTCCTTTCTGGTCGGCATTATTGCTGCTCTCTTCTAAATCACCCGTCTGTAATAGGCCAGTTCATCATAGTGTTCGGGCCACCTTGCTGCGAGGCATCATACCACTTTATGAGAGAATGACAGAGAGGACATAAGGCAGAGGGAGTCACAGAGGGGTCGACAGAGTCACAGAGGCTGCTCGGGATTAGGGATGGATTGTGTCATCGCCTGCTGCTTCCCATCTTCCCTTAAACCTCCCCCTGCCTCCCACACACACACACACATGCAGGTGCTTGCATATCAGGAATCTGCAGGTCTCACAATAACAAGCGCATTATTATGTTCAGCTACAACAAAAACAAAACATGTCACCTCACAAAACACAGCTTTATAAAGGTCTCTCCTTACTCTCTTAAAGACTGAAGGGGTTAAAACAGTAGAGTTACCAAGCTACTTCCTGTCTGAGCACGTGACCAGTGGAAGATTTCAGTGGGGGAGGGAATGCAGAATGATAGCGGCTGAGTGTGTGTAGAGTTAACAAAAACACTTTAGATGTTGATAGAGTGACATTAGCAATGCCGTGTGTGTTTGTGTGTGTGTGTGTGTGAGAGAGTGTGTGCATGTCGCAGTGCACATGTTGTTTATGTGCATGCGTGCGAGCGGTTGATCTCATCTCTCAGTTGGAAGCACTTCCTTCCCTTTAAGAAGTTGACATCCTGGTTTGAATCTTATGGAAAACAGGGACAAAGAGCCACAGGCACAAAAGCTGAACTGAAGTAGCTTCTTTACACTGTTTACTAGCAGGTAACAGACTTGAAAATATCATTTTGCAGAACAGTGGGAAGTATTGACTGAATTTTCCAAGACTATTTGTCTTCTCTGTTTTCACTAATGAAGGAAAGTGGCACTTTTGTTTAATGAGAAGTCCTTGTCAATACATCCCTACGTGCACATAAATGACTTTCTCCTGAAACCACATGCAGTTCTCATTTACTACATCCTAAAAAAACTCCATTTGTTTTGACCCTGCAGCCCTGACAGCCTTTGTGCTATCTCTCGCTGCAGATAAAATGCAAAGGACTCATGTCATGTGAAGTAAAAAGAAGCAGAGCCTCCAGAGTCTGCTGCTAGTGATGTGGGCATGCTATTGTGTCCCATTGTTGTGTGGGTTGTTTCAGACTCAGTGCAGGAGAAAGCCAAACCAAACAGGCTCCAAGTACATGGAACGTGTCTTCATATGATGCCAGGAAACATTCATCACTATAATTAGGACCCGGGCACAGTAGTTTTGGTAGTTCTCACACTATAATTATGTGACAATAGAATATACTGTGTATAGCATTAGTAGAGTCGAAAGGATCCATAGTAATATGGAGTAAGTTGATATTTAGTAAAGAAGGGAATGGCAGAGTGGTGAACATGGCTTGGCCCGATTGACTTTTCTCTAGAAGAAAAGTTATATGTCACCACCACAGCGAGTGAACATATCAAATATCCGCAGACAATCCGCTGTATAGCAATCATCTGTTAAATATGTCACATGGCGAAGCTGTAACAGCAGCTCTGGCTGCAACCACATCAGAAAATTCATACAACTCCACCCAAGGCACAAAAACACTCACATCAGTAACTCTCTCTCTCTCTCTCTCTCACACACACACACACACACACACACACACAGAAACAAACAGCTAAAAATCTATTTGCCCAGTTAAAACATACAACCTAGACCCCCGCCCCCCCTTAAAAGTTGCCCACGGTCATAGCTTCTGTGGTTTCTCTGTGTTGACTGGACACGTCTGCGCTGCAGCCTCTCTGCACAGAGACACTCCGCTGGTCCCTCAGGGTCACATACAGCCTTGGGAAGACTTGTACTGGCAACCGCACACACTACTGCCAGGGTTGGAGCTCTGCCGCTATATCGCGCTTACTAACTGCTACACGAGGACAACAGCTTACCACCGCTGCTGCCCAAGTTCACTCTCCAAGATCTTCCATATACTGATACAGATCAATGCCCTTTTACTACTCTTGTTACAACAGTAGTGATTTATCCTGTGCCCTTTTTGTGTCCTTGTTTCCTCGTTTGCTTTACTGCTCACAGAGCAAACGTGCAAACCGCAAGTGATGCATTTAAGATTTCCAACCACAACCACATTAGTTCTTCAATCATTTTCTTTCAAAATGATTAACGAACTAAACTGAAACAGTCATCACAGGCAAAAAAACGAAGAGGATTGACAACTCAAACACAAGATATTATCAAATGAAAACTCAAATAAAATGTTGTAAAGAATGGAAACACATTCAATGCATTGTGTCAGGTAGAGGCAAATACAGAGTGTGTAAGAGAAACAGAGCAACAGAAGGTGCACAATCACCTTTGGCTGCCAACTTTTAACCTGTAGATGCTTATTTCTATGAAAAATATAGTTTCTATCAGTAACTGTCTCTCTCACAAACACACACACACACACACACAAAGAATAACCTATCTCCCCCTTCAGCCCACTCTAATTACAAAACCCCTCATCTGAAATATGTGATCTAGACAGCATCTTAAGTTCCCACTACACCTCCACTTTCCATCTCCTCTTGAGCCTGTCATTTCTGCAGCAGAGAACACGGGGCAGACGAGGAGATCACAAACAGACAGATTTTCACGTGTGTGCGCCGTTTGTGTGCAGGCCTTTTGGAAAAAGTTTTTCCATCTTTTTCAATTAATTATCATGGGAACCAACAAATAAAAACACAAAACACTGAAAGATATACTACACGCAGAAAAGAGAAACAGTGACCACACACACACACACACACACACAAACATCTCTATGGGCCAAAAAAAGTCATTACTACAATTGGACAGAAAGAAGGGATTATGTGCAGATTAAAATAAGAATGCACACAAACAAGCATCGAGGCAGATTATCACTCTTGGCAAGAACAACTAACACAACCAGAGCTCCCAACATTTACTTGTTCAGTTGCCATGTCATCCACTGAATGACTTATTCTTATGTTGTGGCAGCTTGAGGCGCGCGTGGAATTTGGCAAACCCTACAGGGTCATTCAGGTTGCAGCAGAATACATTTTCCATCACTCTCCACGGGAACGTTTACTTGCGCTGCCTTTTAATTCCTTCAGCCGCTGCTGAGCTATAATCTGTGTGGATTTCAAAATGGGTTGGAGAACGTTATAATTCCTTCATGCAGATTAATCATCAACACAACCTCTGACTTCTCGAACACCGGCAACACACTGGGTAATCTAATAAATTGATGCTTTGGTTTGTTTTCATATTCGGTCAATCAGCTACAGAGCAAGAAAAACAAAAAAAAACACACACTGTAGGAGATTCCAGTAGATTATCAAGAAACAGACATGATCTAAAAGTGGTAACATGTTTCTTATTAGAAAAGGCTGACTTATCAGTGGAATCTATTAAAATTTATTTTAATATGGGCTGACCACAGCTGCTGTTCTGCTGTCATTCCATGCATTAACTCTTACTTCCTTGTTGATTCATGTTCATTGAACGCTCTCAATTCCAACATCAAGCAAATGTGTAGAAGCGAGTGAGTGAGACTGACTCGCTTCCTAATGAATCAGCAACTTGTAATTATTCCTGTCGCTCAAACACATTGCCCAAATATGGCCGGCTGTTCCTTCCTGCTCGGAGACTAAATGTGAATTCAAACCACGACCGCTTGAGTCCACGATACCACTGAACTAGTGACATTCATCAGTTCATCTATCATATTTATTTAGTTTGTCAGTCTGCGTGCCAGCCGCCTGTCCATCTGTCTCCTCCCGCAGCCATTTTAACTGTTTCCATAATAGTACAAGAATCCTGACACATGGCATCTTTTAGGTTGTGATACCAGGAAAGCTTAAGTTAGATTTCACACAGCAGTGACATCATGGAGGATAAATAAAGCCAACACAGCACCGGTGCTCTAACCTGGCAAGCTCGTGATCAGTGACCGTCTGAATGCTTGGGGAAGGACGTCAGGTCACATCTCTGTAAACCCTCCTGAGTGTACATCTATTACTACCTGCTGAAAGCTACAACAACAACGTCTTAAGAGTGACAACAACAGCTCCACATATACAGCATTATCAGAGATGATATTGTGCACAGCTTGTGAACAGTCTGTTACTCAACACAACACAATCAGAGGCCTTTAAAAAAAAAAGAAAAAAGAAGCCATACACTGACATATGCTTCCCAACAGCTTCTGGAGCGTCTGCTCTAATGCACCTCCTGGGACTTAAATACACTCCTGAGTGCATCCGTGTTACCTCACTCAACCTGCAGGCAGTTGCTATTACTTACAAACAGACTTCATGATGAAAACGTCTCCATACAAAAGGGGATCCACGCCAGCTGCTGCCTGCTGTAGTCTCGACCGTTAAATATCACCACAGCGGCTCCGTTCGTTTCATTGTTTTAATATGGTTTCAATACGGTGCTATTAAACGAGCAGCACCAAAACCTTACATCCACCTCTAATTTAAAAAGCACTATTATAACAACAACACCCTGGAGCCATATCTAGGAATTACACAGGCCTGTATGGCGAACTACATAACCATTATATCCACGCTTACTTTAAAAAGCTTCCTCAAGGGCACTAGAGCTTTCTTTAAACAGCTGTCAAATGCATATATACAGTATTAAAATCCAGTAGACACTAAAAAGCAAGTGGGAAAGGGCCAATAGAAGTGTGCATCAGATAATAATTAATACATCACAGTCATTAGGTTTATGGAATCAAATACACAGGGATTAAGGGAACAGGTTTTTAGATTCTGTTACGATAAAAGGACCAATCCACAACAAAATGTGATGCATTACATTCCTTTACTTCCTATCCCGACGTTCCCCAAACTTTAACCACAAGCCTGACTCACACATGTGAAACGGCTGCTTTTCAAAGTGATCGACAGCCAACACGTTGCCTCTTAGTAATTTACAAACTCCGGCATAAAACTGTATATTACACAAAATTACTCACAAGTTGTACTTTGTGAACGTGCGTTTGTGGGAATCAGCGGGTGTGTGCAGGGTACAGTGTGCTTTGGGGGAAAGTGGTATGTTAATATTGTACATTTTCTATGCACTGTATGCGACACACACATTTCCTGTGACAACACTCGTAAACATTCCTCTGAATGACTCACATCCCTATGTGCCTCTCCTTCTTAACCCAATGCCTTTTCTCGCTCAGTATTCTTTACTTCCTTTCAGTTACTCACACACATAACCAAAACACACGTTAGTCTCCCTCTTCTCTAACTTTGATTTATTCTGTTAGTGTCTTAACAATGCCCACATGGTCAGTCAGCAGTTGAGGCTACAGTAGTCTACATGCCGACTCACCCACAATTAAACAGGAAAAGAACTGTGTCCACCATGTAGAACCACATGGAACCTTTTAACAACCTATTATGTTTGTGTGCGACTGTGTGTGTGTTGTTGTGTGTGTATGTGTTGGGGGGGTTTACAAAGACACACTAGGGTCTTTCACTCCTGCTACTTAACAACCACTCTTTGTAGTCTCCCTCTTACGCACACTGAGTGAAACAGGGTAATGCTGATTGGTATTCAGACCTTTTCGTGTACGGTTCAACACTGTGTGTGTGTGTGTGTGTGTGTGTGTGTGTGTTATGTGCCTGTGTGCACTTTTACTGTGTGAGCAAAGGAGCCGACTTAATCCATCACAAAAGCTATGAAATTACAGCTGTTCCCACAGTCAGGCTTCCCCCAGCACATGTACACCTGGCTCGTACAAATGCTGGTTGTGTTTTCACTGACCTGGGGGTAGGATTCACTTCTTTATTCGTCTGTTGTGTAAGACCACAAGAAAATTAGCAAGTTGCAAACTTCCTCTTGTGGACAGCATACAGCCAGAATATGTTAATATACATGAATATGTTTGTAAAGTACAGTATATAAAGTATACACTACTATAATAGTACAATACAATCATGTCCTGTTGTGCTAAACAGTGAATATAGCATTTAAAACCTTCAGCTGAGACTTTTACTTTGAAGGGTACAAATGAACACTTCTCATGTTGTACTTTCAAGTTCCTCTTTATATGAAGGGGTATTGTGTGTTTTAACTGGAAGCTTAGGTATTTTTATATGTTATGAACTGTTTCCTTGTAAGATTAATATTTTGTGCCTTGTTTACATCCGGGGTTTTGTTACATAGTCTATGAGATATTAAGTTATTCTGTGAAGCACATTGTTTTTTTTATTAGCTATTATTTCCATGCATGCATCCATCAATTAACTAGAAGAGATAACACACAGTTATATCCACTACATTTGCATTTGTTTTACAGGCTTTTGGGACATTATGGAAATCCACCGATCCACCGGGTGATTAATGTCAGCATTGCAAAATGGAATATTTCATCAATGGAAAATACTGAAATGGGATTTCCAATATCATCAATGTCTTGTTCAGTTTCATTTTTGTAGAACAACTACTGTGGTAAATAAACTACTATTTAATAAACTAAAGCCAAATGTTGTTCTGTTGGTCTGCTTGGCTTATGATCCATAAAGGGAATCCCTGGGTGATGTTTATAACACCATGCTCTGCAAAATAATAATCAACCAACTGTAAAAGTAGAATTGAAGAACACAGAAGAAACTATCCTCTCTGAGAAAAAGTACCACTGGTCGTTTATTTATCTGTCAGAAGTCACTGAATTGTTTACGGTGCCCGATCGTGTGCTACTGCACTTAGAAAAGTGAACTTCTGTGACAGTCATTTTATTTTCCAAGGGTACATAGCATACAATAACAGGAGACACATGTTACAAAAACACTTTCTCCTTCTCTGACATTGCTGCCAACTCCTACTACATTTTCCTTCTCTTCTTGCTGTCCCCTCTAGTTTTTTTCCCCTTCTCTTCCCCCGTTTATTGCATTCCTGCTCACCAATCCTGCCTCTGTTCTCACTCCTATCCCCATCTGTGTGTGTGTGTGTGTGTGTGTGTGTGTGTGTGGCCACGTAGGACCCTGGAGTTTGGGGATTGGTCCGCCAACTCGCTCCACTGTTAACTGTGTAACTACTAGTCAGCTCCAGTTCTCGATGAGCAGAAAACACAGTGGAGCGCAGAGGCACAGAAAATACATCTTTACTGACAAATTAAGACTTAACAGCCCTGTTACCATGGAAATGAAACAGAGGCTGGAGTAAAATTGAATCATTTTACTAGAAGCGGAGTCGAGTTTATGAGTAATTTTCTTTTCCTTAGAGTGAGCTCAAACTCACTTAGCACCTTAGATACAGGTATCTGTAATAGAGAATAGAAACTTAACCACCTGTACTTAAAGGAGCAGTCCATGATTTTGTTATGTGTCCTATAACACTCACAAACCTTTCCTGTCAGTTTAGTTTTTTGTTTACAATATAAACGGTGAGGCCGACAGGAACTGAGGCTCTGGTGCATGTCTACGTTCAGGAGTCACCGGGCTCAGCTGGTCTAGCATTGAAGAGGGAGAGTTAACAGAGCAGGTGAGGTTGGGGCTTCCGGAGACTGAAGCTAAGCTAAAACATAAACTAGCAGCTGGATGGTCAGAAAAACCGCTCTTGCAGGACTGCCCGCTCGAAAACACATCAGGTTTTCTATTTCTACATTTTAAATACAAGATAGGTGGGTGTGGAAGATTTGGACTTGTTTAAATACACCTGGTGGAGCTGGGTTGAGTAATGAAAGTAACATGTAATATAAACTTACTTTTTCTGATGAGTAATAAGTAAAGTAATGCAACTATCTTTTCAGTGAGTAATTTGTCATATTTTTCAAGTAACCTGCCCAACACTGGCATTTGTACTAGTGTCATGTACCAGTATCATTGGCACTTTTGGAAAACTACTGGCAAACAAACTGTTATTTATGACCATTTACCATTCGTCTATTTATTCATTTTTAGCAAACTATTTTCATTTCATATATTAATTTCAGCATCTATTCTAATCACGCTTTTTAATCGTTCGATTACTTTAGTAACCGTTTCAACATTATACTTTTAACACCAAGTGATGTTCAAAGATCCATGTATTGAGTCAGTTGATATACGAGATCATAATTTCTATTTTTTTAAAGAGCTTACTCCATATTTTACCCCTTACCAACTGCAGAAATACTCTGGTGGTATGAGTAGGCTACCTCTGGTTGGGTATCAGTGCTCTAAAGTCAGGGATTGTTTCATTAACAAAAGAAATGCCACATTACCATCAGCTGCAGGTATTCACTAAGAACTGACTGACTCTAATTATAATCTTGGATTGAAAGAGAATACAATACAGGGACTTTTTGCGGTAAGCTTTCTAATACTAAATGGACCCATCTTTTCCACTGCGTGGTTAACCAACATAAACATTTAACAAGCCTTGTTGCCATGGAATCACACTAAGGCTCGGCTCCTCACTATTACCCATAGCAACTCTGACTGATAGGCTGACTAAGTGGCTGGATGAAAATCTGACAAGCTGCCTGGCAGAAATGACTGGGTGACTGCTTGTAGCATGTTTAAAGGGATTATATGAACAGGAGACCGGCTCATTATAAATTCCCTGTTGAACAAACTCCATGAGTTTTATTATTAGTCGACAAAAGGAGGGGGGGGGGGGTAAATGGGCTGGCTAGGAGATTAAAAATAATGTAGTGTGAAAATTAAAATATGGATTATGACATGATTCAGAGCAAAAAGACAGACATGACAAGCAAAAGATGAGGCAATGCAGGTGAAAGAAAAGAGCCACGTGCTCCTTGGTTTTTTTGTCAGTGAACGGGGTTCTCCCAGTTCTCGCTCTGCCTCCTGACCGGCTAAAGCTGCCTCTCCAGTTACACTGCTCAGTAGCACGTGCTCCACATTTCCCTGTCGAATAGTGAGCCCAATGTGTGTCCATCAGTGAAGCGACTGTAAATTAATCTCTTTGTTGTCTAACAGCCTGGGCAGGCACTGGATCCGGACAATGAAAAGAGGGGGAACTACTCTGGATGAATGCCAGAAACGGGCATCGTCAGTAGAGATGTGTGTACAAAAATGTTAGATTAATTATCAATATCCAATTTACATGATCATAATCTGATATTTCAAATCAGCACAGCTCTCATGTCTTACTATCTGGAAACAACAAGGTACTGACCCTGTGTGTCCCTTGGCAAGTTTTTTGGACTATTTCTGACCTGTTTACGCAGCTGGAAAAAACAGACTAACAAAGCACCAGTGCATTAGCGCATGCATGACCGAAGGACTGAGTGGATTAGTGAACGAAATGATAGGAATTAGCGTGTTCAAGATCGATGAATTAATAAATCTACACTGTGAGAGGGAAATATCTGTGAAATTGAACACTGTCTGCTATTGATAGCTGGGGGGTCCCGGGGCACACACTAGACAAATAAAAATCGATTCCCAATCGTCTTTTGATGAAATATACTGGTCACACTAGATGACCACACCGCACCATCCTGTGCTCATTTCTCATACTTTATTTTTGACTCTGCGACTCTCTGATGCGTAACATATTAATCCATTATTGGCAGACCATCAAAGAACATTGATTTTAAAATCCTCTCTGGGCCATTTAATCACCTCTGCTGGCGAGTGTGTCGTATCCCTGCTACTTTATTATTACCGACATCTCATGGGATGTCCCAGTAGCTGACAGAGAAATCGCTATGAAAGTAGGAGACAAAGTTAGCAGACACAAACGTGGCTGACATTCTTACGTCACATGATGAGAGGTATCAGTTGTTAGCCTCCCCTGAGATCATTCACACTCTTTGTTAACTGTGGCTTGGATTAATAACTGGTTACAGTTAGTTACAGTTATTCAGTGGACTGGATTGAAGTTCTGCATCTACAAAAACTAACTTTTCTCCAGGTAAAAAGTCTAGAAAACCACCGTCTATCCTGGTGTGAGTATGTGTGATTGTGCCACCAACAAAGAACCTCTTGCTCTCCTTCCTTTAGTCTGCTATGAATTCTACAAACCTGTTAAGTCGCTGTATTGCTCCCACCAGGAATAGAATGTGGGTCAACGCCAGCTCAGTAGAGTTGACATGAGCTTACCAACTACTGACGCCAGCAGCTAGCCTGAACCACAGCTGCCGCCTGCTTGCACTATAACCATACTGGGACTCTTGAGTTATTTACCACTGATGAACAGTCATCACTACAACCTCATGACAAGATGCATGACTGAACCCCCACCCACCCACCCAAACATATCAGTACCACCTCATCTGTCTCTCGGTTGACCCCCCCACCACCTCTGCCTTATAACAGCAGCTCCCTCACCCTTGATCATCTGTTCTCAAGATTAGAAGAAACAGTGGCACCAATTTATTTGTATTTTTTTTTTTTACCAAAACACTATGTGCCAGAGAGCTGTGGTAATAAGTGTTAATATACTGAATTAGATTTAGTCACAGGTGTGCTTTAAAACTACATCAGCCAATCAGAACAGAGAGCAGGGGCTGCTCTATTTCATGATCAGGCTATAAAGCTGCATATGCTACATTTAGCCAACCTGCGGGTGGAGGAGTGAAGTTTAACCACATTATTACCACATCTTATCACTTATTATAATGTTCACACTGTTTTCTACATGTGCGCCTTCGTTACTTAATCTACTTGCACACTGATCAGATATAGAGACTATATATATATAAAAAAAAGTCACGCTAGGCCAAAAGCAGCGACAAAGGGCCTCTTAATGTTTCTTCATGAACAGTTTGCGCACACGCACACAGGCCCAGAGCAGATATACTGACTTATTGTGCTGGACCGTAGAGTCCTTTTACTTTGCACAGCCGCCTGATCGATAGGTTCGATCGGTTTATTGTTAGTGTCTTTACCTCACAGTCGTAGAGATCCGTTAGCTGGTCGATAATCCACTCCTCCAGGTTCAGCCTCTTCCTCAGCTCCTTACGGTCGTATTTGACGGTAACGCGTCCCTGCTTCCGAACGGGTGTCTCCGGTTCCTCCGTGGTGCCGGCCGGCGTCTGGAAATATACCCGGGGTTGAGGGCTCGTCTCCGGGCTTGTTACAGCAGCCATGGTCGCTCGGTTTACAGGGGGGGAAGAAATCGCCCCGGAGGTGTGAAAGTATAAAAGAGGCGACGGGAAAGGAGGCGAAAAGCGGACGTGCGTCTGTTCGCTTTTCCGCGCTGGAAACCCCTGATAAATGTGTGAGTTGCGATCCACCGAGGAAACGTCTGTGGACCTGATGCTTTTGTTTGTCCAAAATCGCTCAAAGGGACACAGGCAGTGAGCGTCCGCTTCCACTAAACAAAAGAGACCGACGGCTACGGCGCAGCGTAAAGTGTAACCGGCTTATTAGGCTATTTACAGCATGCAAACTCTGCTTATATAAAAAAAAAAGAGAGAAGGCGGCAGCAGCAGAACCGGCCTCAACTCTTGATTCAGTACAAAGAGAAATCACACGTCTCTCTCTTTCTCTCTCTGTCCCCACGAGAGGTGCGTGCGCGCTCTCTGGCTGGACTCGAGCTCATCCGACGTAGCGCAACAGAAAAAAAGAAAAGAAGTTTTTTTTTTTTACTCTTTCACTCCGTGGTTATTACTCATATAGAGTAGCTTATTGATTCCCACTCTGTGTGTTTCTCTTTAACTGTTCTCATTTTAACGCCATTCACCGCACCAGGGTCACCAAACACAGACATCAAACACAGACTTTGTATCTTGTCTGTGCGCTCTTGTCCCGCTTTAAAAGACTTAACCATTGTCCACAGTGACCTACGTAGACCTAGTCAGTAGCCTAACTTTTGACACACTTTTTTTGACTTTCTAATAGTCTTTTATTTACCATTGTATCCACCTTCAGCCAGCTACAAGCAAACTATTATCTACTGAAGACCTGCTAGGTTTTCATTGTGCTGCACTTTGTCCTGACACAGTGTGTAGAGAAGCTGCCAGTTTGCCCAGAGGCCTGACTGACTGCTTCCAACACTTGTATTTGAATGTTCATTTTAAACTAGCACTAAAGTGTCTCCTCTGTGATGTGTGAAATGTATACAGGCAAAAATTTCACACCTAGATTTCACAGTCTGTGAAATCAGAAGCCTATATTTCACAATATATATATATATATTTAAAAAAAAAGACTAATTCTCTTCTCTCTGTATCACACACTGTACTATACTCTTGGTGGAGAGCAGCTGGAACAGCTGGAATTTCTAGCTTATGATCGATTTCAAAATTCATCTTTTGCGCTTCGTCCCCAGGCTATGGCAGAGATAAAACTACTGAAGGTGTTGCATTAACAGGAAACCAGTCACATTTTTTCACAGTCTGGCCATTGTGCTGGAACAGCAGGGAATCCCCCCCCCCCCGACACACACACACACACACAGACACAGACACCCCACTACGCTGGTTAATAACAGGAGTTTTAATAAGAATAGGAGTGTGAAGTGAAGGGGGAGGTAGGAGAGCGAATTCCCTGTCTCCACTTCTTTTGGAGTGTGTACAGGGGTGTTCACATCTGTTGACATGCCCACATTGGTGTGTGTGTGTGTGTGTGTGTGTGTGTGTGTGTGTGTGTTTTGGACCAGTCCGAGCAACCATTTCACAAACAGCCATGGCAACAAGACATAAAAACCTGAATTATTCAGAGAGCATGTCTGAAACTTACAGTTGAGTAAGCACAGACACACACATATATTCACTTAAACATTCATGTGTGCTTGCATAAATCATACCCACACGCAACACACACAGTCATGGTCAAGTAGTCACTATTACACAAAGCTTATGTGTCACCAGGTAAAAGAATAAAATGCATATGCAAACGAGTTGTGTGCGTGTGCATCAGTTAACTAACTGGACTTTTGTGTGTCCTGTCAGCGACTTTTGGGTCTTTTGATTTCGAGTCTGACACAGGCCTCAGGAGAGGAAGATCACGATCATGTAAGCATGGAATATTAAAACTGTGTTGGCCTTGGGGGAAAGTGCTAAGGCACGAGAACAGTATATGGTGTGTGTATGTGTGTGATGAGCTCAAGTAATCTCACTAAGAACGTGACACGTGCAAATATCAAGAGGCCTGATCCTAGTGGAATCTATAGTGAGAATAAAGAGCAGACAATGTTGGATGTGTTTGTCAGTGTGTTGCAGAGTGTAAGATATTCAGCTGTTACCCCCAGAGGATTTAAACACGTTGGGAGACGTAGTCGTGTCATGTGCAGTAGTTCACAGTGACATGGTGTCAGGAGATCAGTTAACTTCAGTGAAGTTTAAACCCCTTGTGGTGTCGGTGCACAACTTCAAAGTTAACACAAAACAAACACAACACTTTGTACAAATATTCACACTACATTTAATGGATGATCAGAGACTATACAAATGGCTGGCAGCCTGTTTGGTTTGTGACGCAGACATCTGTCTGTGGCCAAAATAGATTAAAAAAATATATATATACAATTTTCCCCCAAAATATCAAACATTTCAGAATTTATTTTTTCTTCTTCCTACTCTTGACTGACCCCTAGTTTGGAAGCGGAGGAATGCAGTTGAAACCATCACCACAGCTCAATGCCACTTATTCATTGCATGCATAGGTTTTCTGAGTACTTTTACTTTTGATGTGTATGTATTTTACTGATAAATTAATGTAGTTTTACTTTAGCTTGTGATATATTTGCACATTGTTCCATTATATATGTAAATGGTCTGAGTACTTATTTTACCACTGGGCATACTCAATACTACAAAACCACAGTGAGAACAGAGAGGAAGAGACTAATTTCTGTTGTCTACTCTCAGTCTCTACTTCTCCCTCAACTATGAACATGTACCAACACTGCAAGACTCAGTGAAAGTAGCTTTATTGATGTATATATTTGCCTACACACATTGTTTTATTGAACTTTCATAGAATTGCTGTCACAAATACTAATTTTCTAACAGGACAGAGTTTTTCATCCACATGAGGGAGCTGTTGATCTATTTCCCCTGAGCTGTCAGCCTTGTGAGATAATTCAGATGGAATTTAGAGAGACAACCTGGATGAGACTATTTCGGTGATTTTGCATTCACTATGTGTGATGATGACAAATTAGTTTCTTGCCTTTGGACATTTTTTCAATAACTAAGAATAAGGTCACATTTGGCTGGTCACATAATTATTGAAATATTCCCATTTCTCTTTCCCATCTTTCCCCTCAAAGACACATTTTGAGACTCACCAAATCAGACCCACTCATTTAGAGATTTACAAGAACAGATGATGCTTGAAACAAGAGAAACATACTCAGCAAACTAAATTACATCCTATTTCACACGCTGATTGCCATGATTTCAGGCTGCACTGCCAATCACTTTTTCTCTTTCTCCATGGCTTCCTTCCTTCAGTGCGATGAATCAAACTGTGCTTTGCAGGCTTCTGTATCCTATATTCTGCATGTACTATTGTACGTATATGTACAATACACAATGGTTTTACCCTGATTGACTTGTGCAAATATAGCTATTTAAAGCAGACTGCTGTTACTGACCCATGCACACACACACACACACACACACACACACACACACAGGTAGGTTATAACCGCACTGTTCTCACAGCAGAGGACAACTGAAGCAGAGTGGAAACTTGTGTGTCCACATTCCTAATTGTTGCACAATCATACCAACACTTTGCAGAGGGGAGGGTAGGGCACCACACAGCCCTTAGATGGCAGTGTTGGATTAAACTGCAGCTACACAACAGCAGCAAGCGGTGTAAAATAATTAAAACCAATGGTCAGCATAAAAACGCCAACCATGTAAAGTATTCTGGGGCTGTGTGGGAACAGCTAACAGAACGTTGACAGATGGATCCAGTCTCCAGCGAACCATCAGCAACTTCGGGCCAAAATCTGTGGAGCATAATCTGATCAAGTTTTATTACTACTGTTGACTGAATCAGGCCTTTTCCGTTAAAGCTAGTGTGTTACTGTACATATGTGTGTGCGTGTGTGGAGAGAGAGGGCAGTGTGTGGACAGACAGTGAATATGCCTGTGTGTCTGCATACAATGTGTCTTTGTGAGTCCTTGGCTTTGCGCTGGAGAGAACGATCTAGCTGTTGAGAGAGACAGAGAGAGAGAGAGAGAGAGAGGGATGAATGGTTGGGGGTCTTCCCTTTCTCCACAACATCTTTTTTTGTGTCTCTGTGTCTTTCTTTGTTCCATTTTTAACCTCTATGTCCCTCGTTTTGTGTCTTTAACCCTCTTTAGTAACATGACATTAAGAGTCCTCCATTTACAATAATTCCAAACTCTTCTCCTTTCCTATAACTCTTCTTCTCCTGTTCTTACTTACTGTCCAACACTTAAATTTCTTTTTAGCATACAAAGCTAAATCACATGATTAGATCTCATACTCATTCCAGTCACAGTCCAGTCCCATGAATGTAAACTGTCTCTATTTTAGATGATGTTCAGCAGGTGTAATGTGTACCACCTTAGTTTGGCATGTTAGCATGCTTGCTAATTAACGCTGAACACATTAACAGCTGAAGGTGATGGACGTTTAACCAGTGCTACAGGAAAAGTCATGAATCATCAGAGTCGTTCATCATCTGATAACCATGCACTGTAGTTTTAAAAACGGTCCATCAAGTGGATGTTAAGATAGTTCATAGATTTAGTGAAATGTTTGGCCTGCTGGTGGTGCCAGAAGAAAACTCAGACAATAACACATTTTTTTAGGGTTCATCCTTCTGGGATCATGCATACCTGACCAAAATGTCATGACAATCTCTACAGTAGTTGTTGAGATATTTTAGTTGGGACCAAAGTGTCGGAGAGACAAAAAACAAACAAACACAAACACACAAACGTAGCTAACTTTAAATGAAGACCCAGTTGTGAAATGATCTGACTTCATTCCAGAAAACAGGACCAAAGCACTCTCACAAGATCTTCAGCTTGCTCTGAGTACAGTCACAAAACTGCCATCTGTGAACATACGAGGTCTGACTGGACTGTAGTCAAAAATAAAATAGAAAACTAAATAGAAATATGAAGTTGATTCTAAAAAGAAATAACAACAGCAAAAAGCCAGCTCATCTAGTTTCGTACATTTGCTACTGAACTCACCAGCACCAACAATGAGCACCAAATGCACTACGTACTAGAGACCAGTGGGAGCAGGACACTTGTTGTAAAAGACAAAAACACAAAGGAGAGAGGGGGTGGGTTTAAATGTAACAGATAATGAACAGAGAGACCTAGAGAGACTAAGAATCTGCAAGACAAGAGAGAGAGAACAAGAAGAAAGAGAGCGAGCGGTGAATAGAGGGAGGAGGTGGTCTACTGACACCGCACAGGTGTGTCCACTCCAGATACAGTGTTCAGCACAACATTGTTTGGCTGAAAAGATCATTTGTGTGTGTGTGTGTGTACAGGAGAGTGTGGGTGCATCTCATTATGCATCAAAGAAACACAATATGCATGTGTGCTGTTTCATAAATGCAGATGCATGTGTGCATCTTTTTTTGTTTGCTGCCATCTAAGAGGTTGTGTTTGTGTATCTGTGTGTGTGTGTGTGTGTATGTGTAGTTCGAGAGCAGATAAATCAACAAATCTACCTGGACTCAGTTACAGCTCAAATATACTGAGACACAGCACAAACACACCAATGTCAGTCTGTCTGGGTGCTAAATTGTTAAACATCTTCCTCCTCAGTATCATATAACACTGACTCCAACACGTTCTAGACACAATTATATAGCTGTGTGTTTGCAAAAGAGTTTCTGACTACATCTTATGGATTGTTTTTTTGTGTCTCTCTATGTTTTGTTGTGAAAGGAAAACACACCGACAGTAAGTCATTCAGTCAGCAGGCTGCAGCATAGCAGACATTCCTGCTGGGTGTAGTTAAGGAGTTGGAGAATGGCGATAGTTGCCAAAAAAAATCTGTTGTTCCGTAACATTTTTTTTAATGAGAAATCCAAATTGTAATGCTGCTTGGCAGGACTTGGATTTGGAAGGAGGCAGCTGTGCAGCCTCCTTCTGCTCTCACACTCACACTTAAAACATGATACACTGATCTGTAAGATACAGGGGAAAGTTACCTGATTACATTCTGGGGCTTTAATTCCCTTACAGAAAAGAAGTATACTTTAAGTTCATATTATAAAGTATACTTCAGTATACTTCAAGTATATTTCCCAAGTATACTTTACCTAGTAAGTATACTTGTGTTAATGTACTTCTAGTATACTTACAAGTAGACTTTTTAAATACTTCTTTTTAGTATATAAAAGTATAATTTAAGTATACTAAAACTGAACTTTTATATATACTTTTAGTTCACTATAAATGTACTAGAATACTTTCCAGTCTATAAGAGTATACTAACAATATACTCTATTTTGTATACCTAGTACTATACTAAACTTAAAAGTATACTATTAGTGTGCTTGTAGCATACATTTGGCAGTCACAACTATAAGAGTTCTTCATTTGCAGATACATTTGTTCAGAGTTAAACTGACAGAAGTATTTTTTAAGTATAAAAGCAAGTAATTGAGAGGGAAGCTCTATTAACTGCTCACCCTTCTCACTTACAGTTTTAACTATTTTATTTTTTAATTAATGGTTTCACATAATTAATCTGTTCAAAAGGTAAAACACATGTTAGACAACTATTTGTGACAAATTCTTCATTTAAAATATAAATTATTTGTTTCATACTTGTTTATTTTCACAGTTAAATCACTGAAATGCATGCTGGGTATTTCTTTGTGCTTGTTAGTATACTTTAAGTATACTTCAAGTATATTACATACCACATAGTATACTACAAGTACTACTATACTACAAGTATAGGCTAAATGTGCTTATACTTTTCTGTGTACTTGTCATTATACTTAAAGTACTCTATACTCCAAGTATAGTTAAGTATAATTACAAGTATAAGCCAAATCTACTTATACTTCTATGTGTACTTGACAGTATACTTCAAGTATACTTAAGTAGAAGTACAAGTATAGGCCAAATATTTCTCTATACTTGTCAGTATACTCCAAGTATTCGATCTGGCCTGACAGTGAATAAAGGGTTAAGTATATGTACAAAGATGGGCCAAATGTACCTATACTTTTTCTGTATACTTGTTAGTATACTTCAAGTATACTTAAGTATAAGTCAAAATATAGGCTAAATGTACTTATACTTTTCTGGATACTTACTGTACTTCAAGTATACTGAAATGTAATTTTGTCATAAAAGTACATAAAAAGTAAACTAGAAGTATACTTGCTTATTTTTAGTTTTAAAAAAGTATGCTTTAGTATAATAATAGTAATACTTGAATATACTTCTTTTTCGTAAGGGTTATCTTACCTTACCACATCCTCTAAAGTATTTCCTGTTTATGTAATGTAGATTTAATATCATCATTTATATATATATATTAAAAAGATATCTTTAATCTCCCAATCTGACAGCCTGTGTAACACTGCCACTTGTCTCACTTTGCTTAGAAAACGACCACTAAGCTGATTACTGTATATTTCTAATAACTGTGATAACCGCTAGCACGTTTTTAAGAACATTTCTGGCTGCACAACTAATCTGTCATTGTCAACGCCAAGGAAAATCATTTAAAGCAATTAAAGGCAAAGGTAATGGGAAGAATTAAAAGAGCCCTCTGGTTATGTGTTTGCACCCTGCAATGAGTAAGCAAGTAAGAAATTACTCTATTTGAAATTGACTTTGCATTTTAATTAATATCATGGTTCAGTGGTTCCCAACCTTTTTGGATTATTCCCTCAAAGGAATAGTTTGACGTGTTGGGAAATACACAGATTTATTTTCTTGCACAGAGATATAGCTCAAACAAACAAGATAGAACACTTTAAGCACACTGGTGCCGCTAGTTGATTTTTTTTAACCTCCAGACAGAACCAGGCAAACTGATTCCCCCTGCTTCCAGTCTTTATGAAAATATAATGATTAGCTTTATATTGACCAAACAAATAAATGAGTGGTGCTGATCTTCTCACCTGGAATGTGGTAATCTAAATCCAACTTTTAAAAAACAAACAAACACTAGTTTTGTGAAACCAAAGTCATTTCCCTCACAGACGTTTCTGATGGGCTTTCATTTGCCTGAATTAGGTGAACTAGTACAAACAGCATTTCCAGAAAAGTCACGACTTTTTCTAAAATGCAAACTAAAATCTGTGATTTGTCAAAGAGCTTTATCTTTATTTATTGACAAAGACCAGATGTTCAGTGTTTTCACTGACCAAGTTATTTGTATTATTGTGTATATATTGAGTTTGATGGCTGCAACAGGCAAAATAAGACTGAGAAGTTGATAAAATATTAGGTATCGTTCAAAAAATGTATACTCTTGGGAAATGTTGTGGCGTATCCAAGGGCAGAAACTGTTGGCAGAAAATGTTCGTGACCCTCGAGGCTTCAGGAGAAACCGTCTTGCTACTGTGATGAATGTAGCCACATGGACTTATTTTGAAAAACCACATAACACAGTCCATCACTGCATCCAGAAATGTAACCTGAAACTAACCCCCTCACCCTGGAGGAAGCCACACATTAAATCTGTGCAGAAACACCGCCCAGTTCTGCGCTCAAGTCAGATGCACTGAAAGACAGTGGAAACCTGTTCTGTGGTCATCTGAGTCCATGTTTCAGCTTATTATTAGGAAAGACATGTGCGTTCTCCATGCTAGAGACCAGCTGAAGTCTAAAGTATCCAGCAAGAAATATTCCACATGCAAATCTGCAACAATTCCCAAATAATTAAAAAGTGTGATTCAAAGGAAAAGTGATGTAACACGTCTCTATCCTAACTGTCTGTTGCATGTGTCAAACTCAAATTTTGCTTATATATTTACATGATACATTTAGGTTGGTCAGTGAACAGACAGAAAATATTTTCTTTGTGATTTTGTCAGATAAACAAAGGTTCAAGCGAACTAACAAATCACATATTTGACTTTTTATTGCTTTCAGTAAAAAGTCCCAGCACAGCAGTACAAGACTTTTGATCTAAATACAAGTCAATTTCACGGCTGTTTTACTGAAGGCTGAAGCACACAAAGACTCATCACAGATTTCACATGTCAAGGCCAGTGTAGCTGTAATGGGATGAAATAGACAGTCTGTGAAAACAGTCATAGATTGTTCTCTGTTTCAAAACGTTATCCTGAGTGACGTCACCGGAGTGAGTGCAGCTCGACCCTGTAGATTACACAATTTTAAAGGAAAACATGCGTCCTACAATGTGGCATAAGACCTGGACATTGGCAGAAGGGACTAACAAAATAGCACAGTTGCATTGTGGTAGATGTAGGTTCTAGTGTTTTTTGGAGTTTGAATCCATACTATGGACCAAAAGTCAGGGTATCTCTGCATCTGCTGCACTGATTTATGACTTTTTTGTTTAAGTCCCCCAACTTATTTGAAGTACATTATGAAATAACTCCAGTGTAGCTTTAACTGCATTTCAAGATAAGCAAACATGAAAACCAGCGGAATCACAAACAGCATATGGGAGGGATTCATTATTAGTCTAGAAAAATGGAGAAAATGCAGTATCATGTTCATGTCATGTAAGTTTTACAAGGCGAACGCATAAGCAAACAGGCAGAGAAACTAAATTCAAACACCCACCCTTATTTTTTTTTACTAAAACTCCCAGACTCCCTCTCTCCTCTCTCATTCACTCAGCGTTATCGGACGCTTCCCCTTCTCCCTCACTCTCTCCTGTCGGAATCGTCTATTCTTCTTCTCCTTTTTTTTCTACACTAAAAACATGAAGGGAGGAGAGGAGGAGGAGAAAAGAAGAAACGCGTCGGAGGCGACAAGAGAGAGAGGAAGCAGAGAAAGTTGCTAGAGGAGCGAGAGGGCGAGAGGAGAGGGGTCGACCAGACCAGATGGGAGGAAGGAAGGGATATCTCTGCGGGCTCAAGTGCGCAATTAAAGGCTTCTGCACAAATAAAGAGATATATGAATCAAAGGCTGGTAAAAAAGGGGAATTATAGGCGCGTCACCGCGTTGCGTGGACGCGGACGAGGCAGCGGTGGTGCGCGCTGAAGCGGCCAAGTTCTGTCTTCCTCTGTCTGGATTTGACTCCTCATGTTCTTCAAACTCTTCGATGAGCTTCACTAACTTTTTTTAAAGTCGCTGTCTGGAAGAAAAAACTCCTCATTTCAATTGACTTTCTCCTCGGAAAAGAAGAGGAAGCTCCGGGGTGGAAGTGGAGCAAGGGGGGGGGCGAAAAAAGACGATTTGTTTCTTCCGAGGAGTCCAGCTTGTCGTAGCCTGGGTTTAGGAGTTGGCACCAGGGCAGGGAGTCCCTCGCCATGGCTGGGGCCAAGCCGGGGGTCCACGCGCTGCAGCTCAAACCAGTGTTCGTCGACCCTGCGCTACATAAGGGGGGCAAATTCATCAAATGGGACGAGGTGAGAATGAAATGCTCGACTCTTTGCTTTGAACTGTGACAGCACGTTTCGCTGTAACGTCCATCAGACGCGCTCCCAACAGTCATCACAGCCTGTCGCACAGTGGACCCGCTGTTTGTGAAGTGTCACACGAGACTGTTGTTGCTGCCGCTGTTGTTGTTGTTGTTGTGTGTCTTGGTGGGATAGGAGTCCAGATAATGTGCGTGAGTGTGCAGGTGCGTGCGCAGCCTCGCGAACACAGAAGCCTACTATATTTGCGTGGCGTGCGTGTTAATCAGATACTCCGAGCAGAAAGTCCCCTATAGTTGCCAGCAGGCAGCAGTGCTTGAATGCGTGTGTTGTGTTGAATTCTTGTCGAGCCGGTTTTCCTCGGGCTCGGGTTCAGCTCAGACGCCCTCTTCCACCGTCTTTTCTCCCACTTTTCCCCCTGTGTTTCTGTCCTGTACCTTCACCTTCTCTTCCCGGCGGATCAGTAGAGAAAACACCTGAGTGGGAGTCAGGAGAAGTTGCCTCTGCTCGGGGTGTTTGAGTGCAGCATGATGTGCAAAGCACGATCTGACTGTCACTTTGATTTATCTTCTTAACGTTATTGATGTCTTTGTTATGGCTTTTATTTGTGCGACTCTAAATCACGTCAACACAAAGGTTTCAATTAGTTTTTCCTTCCGCGTATTTCTGCGCAGGCCCCTGTGCTCAATGTCATGGACTGTAATAATCGTGCGTGTTGGGTGTTTCTGCGTTAGGGAGAATTCTGCAGTCTTCTCCATGGGGAAAGTAGGTGTGTGTGTCCATGTGTCTGAATGACTATCAATGATTAACTGAGTGGCTGACAGACTAACTGTAGACTTGTGTCTTTCATTTGGAACAGTTGGCAATGCAGGACAATTGCACGCAAGACATGTGCGTGAATGCATGTTAAAAGTGTGTGGATAATGAAAGGGGGCTGTAGTTTGAATTGGGCTGTTATCATAAGTGTACTTTGCAGATATGAGGTCAGGTGTGGTCTTGACACAAGGGCCAACAGAAAAGTGGACAACATGAGTGTTTGAAAGTAAAGCAACTTATCAGCAACAGTGTGTGCGTGTGTGTGCATGTGTGTGTTTGGCCTTCGACGAACAGTCTTGTCACGCAAACAGTGAATACCAATCCTTTTGATTTGATTCCTTTCTCTCTCTCACTCACTAACTCTCCCTTTTTCACTCTCTCTCAAAGGGAATTGCCAGGAAATGGTTGTGCTGGTGATTAAGCGTGTGAACACTCAAAAACATGTGCATGCTTTCGCCCTATCTATCTTTCATTCCCAGTTTCCTTTGATTTGCCATTTCCCCCATAGAATCAACAGATGAATTGTGGAGAGAGAGAGGGAGAGGCATAATTAGTCTGGGGGAGGTGGGATGAGGGGGAAGCTGAGAGAGAAATGTCAGTTTCTAATGTGCAGAGATCTTAAAATGACAAGCTCAAAGATGTGCCATTGTTAACCATCATTATCACAGAATGATGCAGTGATGGGACACATTAGATCTCCGTCCACTTGTGGCTTATAGTCTTCAAATATCTCACAAGTTAGAAGCAGTATTCAGAAGAATAAGCTGGTTTCATCTGGACAAATCAGCAACTGAAACTTTTTTATTTAAGCATTCACACAGCAATTCCAGCGCTGTGTAGACGCCCCCTTGGCAGTATTTACAGCTCTGAGTCACCTTGGTTAAGTCTCTACAAGCTTCTCACACCTGTATTTGGAAACTTCACCCAATTCTTCCTGGCAGATCCTCTCAGGCTCCATCAGACCGGAAGTGTCTGAACAGAATCGCAGAATCTTTTTTTCCACTCAAGCCTGGATCTTGCTTCCTGTGGAAGGTCGCGAGTGGGCTCCTCTGCGATTGACCGCACTCCATCTGCAGCAGTCATTGTGTTGATACTAATGCGAGCCTAGCTCTCATCGCAGACGGTTTAGTGGGTGCTGTGGCAGCACACAGGAGGCGACTGTAGAAGAAGAAATTAGGCAAAGCCAAACGTTACCACTTTATGTCAAAACTGTACAGTTTTAGTATGTAATGTCATTTTATTATTATATTCTATTGTTTATATTATATGTTGAAAGGAGGCGGTGGAGGAAAGTGGTTGGTTTGGAGGTCCCTCTGCCCAATGAGCCAGTCAGCGAACAGGGAGGGACCTGCTACCGTGACACAGAGTTTCGAAAGTCAAGAGGTTTGCGCCTGGCGTGGTCACTGAAGCACTGGCTTTAGTGATGTAGTCACAGAGCTTTGCAGCCATGCGTGGGGTTTTGCATCACTTTCTTCAGGAAGCATGAAACATGATGCAAGTCAAACTCTGAGACCTTTAAATGTAGCTTATTATTAAGACTCCTTTTGTCTTTTCCTGGTGCTCCTGTTTTATACACTCGATCTGTGCAGCTGTCTGTTTTATTGTGAAGGTCTACAGAGAGCTACTTGGACTTCATGGCTTGGTTTCTGTTCTGACATGCAGTGTGAATTGTGGGACCTTATATTAGTGTGTGTCTGTGTGTGTCTTTCCGAGCTACAGTAGATTTGTTCAGTTTGCCACAGGACTCCTGTGGTAGGATAATTAAAGCAAACATGAAGCACATGAGAACAATTTGGAGTGCCAGAGCAAAGCGTCTGAGTAATTTTGTAAATGATTTTTTGATTTTTAATAAGCTTGTTTTCAGTTTGTCATTATGGGTTATTTGTTGTAGCTTGATAGGCAAAAGTGGCATTTTCCACCCCACTTAAAATCAAATATAGCACACAGTAAAGTTAAGTTAAGTAACAGTTAAGAAATCTCAAAAGCTTTATTTCTCTAAGAATAAAGTGAGAAAAGAATGAGGACAGACACAATCACCAGGAAGTGCCTGAGGGCAGTGCAGCTTGTTTAGATGAAAACCCCACTTTTGACCCAGTCCATTTCTTTTCTTTGCCCCCTTCTCCATCTTGCTTTCCTCCCACCACATGGCTTATTTTCTAAGTCCCCTGTTCTCTAACCCCTCATACTTCACTGTGTTTTTTGCTCCATTCATTTACTTCTCTTGTACTGCATATTCATGTATCACTTAGCTGCCACCGTCATGTTTTTCTTGTTTTATTATTTTGGGCCGTCTTTTGCTCTCAAAAGAAAATATCTGTTTCTGAATGGCCTTGGGAATTCTACTGTAGGCCCATCAAATGACACACACAAACACACACACACACACACAACACACACAACACACTGACTCATACAGGGGGGAGGAGGAGGAGTGCATTCCAAATTGACCATCTTTCTTCTGCATTTCTGCTTGTGTACACATGTGCTCTCATATATATGTGTGTGTGTGTGTGTGTTTGCATGTGTGGTTGTTTTGTTCTGGCTGTGTGTTTCACGTTGAATGACTTCCTGTTTGAGCTTGTTGTAAGGTTCCAGAGCCAAACCATTTTCCTTCTCTCTCCAGCCCTGTCTTTGCTGCCGCCGCTCTGCCCTCTGCAGCTTCAATTTAGACGAGTTCCTACTGGAATTTAGTTAGAATTGCTCTTAGACGTCCAATTAAACAAACACACACACACACACACACAGTTTGTCTGCAGCCGGCTTTATGACAGTGTGCCGTGGACTGCCTTGATAAAAAACTTAGTACACAAAGATGTTAAATAAATAATCAGCGTAATGCTTAATATTAACATTGGCCTGTTTGCAGGTTTTATGCAGCTGGATTATATTTGCCCCAGATATTCAAATACACTTCCACTGTGCCACTTCCCTGTGCATTATTTGTCAGTACATGCATATCCTTCCTAACCTAGCATGTATGTGCACTTTAGAAAATACTTGAGAATGCTACCTCAGAGAACAACCACTCCTAGATGCTTTCTTTGTTCATAACCACATGGAAAAGTGTAAATTTTCCATAGTTTAGACTTCATCTGTTTATATCCACGTTGCACAATTACAAGCAACTCAATGCTTGTAAACAAAGTCACATGGGATCACAAGCTGTCCAATTAATTGGACAGAGCTTTGGGAATGTTGCATCCTTTTGAGATTAGAGGTTTTGGCTCCCCTTCAGATCCCTGTTACTTGAGCAAAGCATGATGGACTGTAAAACAGTGCATGCCACGGGTGTTTCCTGCAATTTGGCTGGGATTATTTTGTCCAGCCCTACAGACCGTACCACGGTTCGCTTAGAGGAGCCAAATTTGCCAACAGCTGAGGACACTAAAGACACTCCAATGCTCATCTTGTCCTCATTGTTTGTCAGTGCTCTGATGTCAAATCACACTATAACAACAGATACTTGTTCCCCATTCATAAATACCCCGAAGAGGCAGTTTTGGATGTACTGTTTATTACCTCCCTCCATCTAGTTTGGAGGTACTTTCTTCAAAGATTCTTCTTAAAATGTTAAACTGCTGCTTTAAGATGTCAATCTGAACCTCAGTTCCAATTTATTGATTCTGTGAAATCAATTCAGCACACTTACGATCTCTTCTAACACAGATAACAGCATGTTTTTTCAGATCTCCTGTGATTTCTGATTCTGTTTTCAGAATAAAAGCATGTGTTAAGCCTTAAGAAATGCCAGTGCTTCATGTGTTTTCTATAAATAACTTTTCAGCAAAATGTGATAGTGTGTCCATTTACAGCATATATGATTAGTTTCTAAACTGCATTTTTCAAAATAAAAGGCATACACTGAGCCTTCGTACAAATTTAGTTTTCCTGTATGCATTTCCCCCCCATCTGCATGCTGGGACTTGCTGAGCAGCTCTTTTTATTGTCTTATTTTTTCCCCACTTGGTTTTACTTGGCTCTTGCTGTTACTTTTTTTTTTTTTTTTATCGTGCTTTGGAATTTCTTTATGATGCCACAGCACTGATAAAAAGATCCATTTTGGCAGCCTTTAATGATCTCTGCTGAACAAGATAAACAAGAAAGCTGTTCATGTGTCAGCATGCACTAATCACAAAACAAGCACTGCTTTGGACATGACATACAAATAGGTTGAAAGTAACACAAGGCAAGAGGATTTCATAACAGCTTGGGAAGCATTTTTTCTCTGCGGTTGGACAGACATTATATCAAAAAGAAAATGCTTCCATCTTCTGAAACAAATGTCTTTTGTAAGCAGAGGTGCTTTGTCACTGTGACCGTACAGAAAAGCGCAATAGGTTCTAACTTGGATTTAACAGTCGCCTGTGTGCCTCTGTTTTCAGAAAGTGGGTATTCTGGTTTACCATTAGATAGATGCCCCGAAGCAACAAGCCATAAATCGTCATTATCAGATAGTGAAGGGGAAAGATGTTTGAGAGATGGATAGAAAGAAAAGGAGGAAAATGCAGGCTCGTGCGAAGGTCTGGCACCGTGTCGAGAAACACTGCTGAAATCCTGACAGAGTGGTGAGAAACAAGGGATGGGACGGATAGAGGGAAAGAGATGTAAGGAGAGGAGAGAGGTGGAAGGTCAACCACTGCCACATGTGAAGTGTGGGCCTGACATCTGGACTGCCGCATGTTGCACTACACATGTAGACTTGTTGTGTGTATCTTACATAGGATCTCTTCCCCATTCATTGTTTGGTCATCACTCTCTTCCTCCTTCTATTAGTCTCGTTCTGCTTCTTGTCTTTTTTGTTTTTCTTCTTTGACTTTTGGTTTTTGTTTCGCCCTCATCTTTCTTTTTTTTTCTCTTCTGTCTGTGTACAGATCTGTATACAGATTTTCATTCCTGCATTGCATAGCCAGTCTTCTTATACAGGAAGCAATCTACTATATTTAAGATGTAAAAATACATTGGCAGGAGACTAGTTTGTCACTGACTTGCTTTTTGTCTTCTGAAAACAGAAAATAAATCTAAAAGCTGCTAACGACTGCATCAACCAAACAAAGAAATGCTTTTCTCACTGTTGCAACTGTCCAGATATGCAGTCATGATTTGTAGTGTGCATGTGTGGAATATGTCCATATCATCTATTGAGGATATAGACACGTTCCTAGAACTCAGGAACAAGTTAGAATTACAGCACCTATGGTTCCCTTGACCCAAAGTCAATGTTTTTTTAAATGACTTATGCCTGAAATAAGGTCTGTGGTTAAACACCAGGAAAAGATTTTGTTGTTTTATTCTACAACACAAGAGCTGTCAGTAAATACCCGCTCATGATTTTTTTTAAAAGCTTCTACGTATGTTAAAAAGGTGGTTGCTAACAAGTGGCTGAATGAGACTAAATGAAGCCTCCTCACACCAGTTATCTGTACTTTTCGATCGTCTTTGGTGAAAAAATTATGTGAGAGTAGCAGTTGACACAGCCATGACCCCTGGTGACCATGGTGTAGTTCCTAACAATAGCTTTTGACTTGTGCGGGTTGTCTTTAGGCTTCAAAAATTAAAAAAGTGGTGTTCATTTGTGAAGATTTTCTCTTTTTTTCCACAAAGAAACAAAAGGGCGACTGTGTATCAGGAAGTAAAGCGTTTGTCCACCAATGGTGAGGTTAGATTCCTGACTCCTCCTGTCATATGTCGAAGTGTCCTTTGGCAAGACACTGAACCCCTAAGTTGTACCTGGTGGGTTAGGCCTCCTGCTGTGATTGTGTGTGTGTGTGTGTGTGTGTGTTAAGAAACTGTTACACAGCTTCTTATAGACAAAACAGAGTAGACACAACAGAGTGCAGTGTTCTGCTCCCTCACAGAGTAATGTTAAACATGACTCTATATGGTAGAAAGGTTAACATGTCTTGACTATATTTTTCTCACAGTGAAAGAGAAACAGTGTAAAGTGCTTTGGGAACCAATAAGGTAGAAAAGTGCTGTATAAGTGCAGACCATTTACCATTTACAGAGCTTATTTTCTGCAGTAATTCAAAAACCGACAAAAAAAAATCCAATTGACATTTTGTCGAGGTAGGTGATGCTAACCTCTGGGTCGGCCTACCAAAAATGTCATCCCTGCAGCATTCGGTATATAGAAGTGTGTGTGCAAACGAGGGCAAACAGAAAGCATGAATTGGCCTTAAGAGCTTTTAATCAACTTGTTTTTACGAATTGTTTTTATAGCTAAAAATTATTCTATTCTCCGAACATACTTAAAATCATATTTGAAATTCAAAGAACGCAAATGCGATGATCACTGGGGGTTTTTTCATTTTGAAATACATTAGGTGACTGGTGTGAGATTCCACAGAAACACCAAGACATCGTCGTGCTAATGCTACTGTAATACTGCACAGTTTGACAGCAAGGTTCTCTTGGCTGCATACGACTAAAGCATGCTGCGACACTGGACACTGTCAGAAAAGAAGTACTGTAATAAGACAGGTGGTTCCAAACATTTCTGTCTCTACATGTTGTCAGGCAGCTCTTTGTCCTAACTTCACTTCAGTACATGTCCTAGTCTTATATTAGTATGCGAGATTAGCACTATATTAGCGGTATAGTTTGGAATTGCTACACTAGGCCATACATCAGTGAACTACATTCATTTATAGGCCAGCTGTTACGAGGCTTATAGCGCAGCTGGATTTGGCTTCCCCATTGAGGAATAAGGGGAATCTGGGGGTCACAAAAACGATCTTGCCACTTTATTTCACCTAACAAAACTTGTATACACTGAAGTATTGTTAAGTCGTTAAAGCATAGCTTTACTACTACCTGGGTTAGAGGTTCATTTCCTGTGTGTAAGGGTTAATCAGATGAAAGTTAAATGATGCCTGTGGAGAAATGAAATGGTGCAGCACCTGAGCGCAGGATAAGAATCGGGCACATAGAAAGTACTGAAGTCAAGTAAATCTGTGGATATGAATAAGACTCTCTGAGTGGCCTCAAACGTTGGATATGTTTAGACCCAAAGTATCTAATGGTATTCGGATAAATTCATTTTTCAAATGCCTTCTATTACTACACTAAATACCATCTTTGCCGACCTGCTCAGCCCCACTACTCCCTCTTTCCTCACCACTCTCCAAGTCCAAAGGTTACCTACTATCATCAACTTTTACCATGTTGCCAAAGCAGCAGCTCAAACACACTCACACTAAGTGCACACTGGCCTTGTTTCTCTCACCACTCCCATAAGCTGTCACTGAACACACACAAAGTATGGCTGACCAAAGGTGCACTCGGAGCGGCCGCATTCATGAGTTTCTCACTAATGGCTTCCTTCGGGATGACATTATACAACACACACATTCATTTGTGGCGAGGATAGTATGTAGCAAGAGCAGCAGAGTGGCGGTGTGTTTGTCTTTCTATATGTGCAGGCTGTTATATGATTGTGATGTCTGTATATGTAAAACCTCAGGCTCCAGGGGTGGTCAATCCACTTTGTGTGTAAGTGTGACATTACTGTAATGAAGGGTCAGGGCTTCTGGAGGGGGGTCTGGGATAAGAGACATGGTGTTCAGTCAATTAGGGAGAAAGAAAGGCATGAAAGTGTTGGAGAGTGACGACTGAGAGAAAGAAAGGAACACGAAAGAATGAGTAGAAAGGAAGGAAGCAAGTCAAGACTTCAGAAGGTTTCTATCTGTAGCAGTTAATTAGGGAGTGGGGTGAGGTCCAATTATAGATCTACCACCCACTGTCATACAGAAAACACACCATGAGGTGCGTGTTTATGGTAAACAAGAGGTGTGTGTCTAAGTCTGCGGAGGACATGCACTAATGATTTCCTCGTTATGGTTGTAACATTAACCCTTATTTTCAGCTGGAAACTGAAGTGACCTCCTGTGTTATAAAACTCACTTCACAGAACAGTTACAATGACCTTCAACAACAAAAAGTCGATAAAGACAATGAATGAGTGACTATTTTTATTATTAGTTTACTCACTGATTGTTGGGATTCAACTTTTGTTCTATAAAAAGTCAGAGAATAATGACAATCCTATTACAGTCTTTAAATAACTCAATTTGTTTAACCAACAGTTTGCAACCCCAAAATATTCCATTTACAGTAATAACAAAATGCAGCAGAGCCTCACGTTCGAGATGCTGGAACCAGGACCCACCCAAAAATAACCTGACTTGAGTGACAGCGGTGATATAACAGATTTGTGTGTCAGTGGTGAAAGGCAGCACTATAGGAAGCAAAGCAGGTATGTAAACAACAGGTGTAACATGCAAATATGTGTGACCACAGCCCTTCAGCCAGGGCTTACTCGACAGCTAAATGGGAAAAGGTCACATGAGCCTGTGGATTATATCCCCTTCAGTAAATGTGTGCACTATGTGTGTGTTTGTGTGTCTGATCCTATTGGAATTCCCAATCTTTGTTAAAGTGTGTACTGACACAGGACATACACAGTTTTACATTGAATACAGAAACAAAGGTAGAGAGAAGAGGAGGAATATTGACCAAATCTGGCAACTGTATCACACAGTACTGCAGATGAGCTGTGATTGACAGTTACCTCATCTTAAGTCTTTAATAGAAAATTTGTATTGAGGGCTGTATGACATCAGATCGACAAAGCTCTGTGGATGCAGAGCGAAACGTCTCTACCTTACAAGAACGAAGTCCAGTTGCCATGACTCAACTTTCAGACGACATAAAATAGTGTTTACAGTTGTTGGAAAAGCTGCTGAAGAAGAGTGACTACTGTTCAGCTGCAGCATTACTGTACTGTTGCAACTGGATCATTCTAGGTAGTAGTAAAAAGATAATAATTAAAAAAGACAATATATATTTTAATGCTAAATTCTGCTTGTATTAATCCCAACATGACAATGGATCAAAATCTCATTTTAATAAAAAATTATTTCTACTGTGTCCTTTTTGGAATCTGGGGAATTTGCTGTGAGATAGCAGTGCCCTCCATCATGTAGGCTATATTCATCCACCATGATAACAATCAGTGTTAATACAGTTTAATGTTGCTGAGCAAGGCTAATGGAACATGAAACAGCTGTAAAAATGTAACTCGAGGTTGTTCATACTGTTTCACTTACAAGCTGCTGTCGTCATTTTAAATTAAAGTCAGTGAAGATGAATGGAAACTGGCTAGTTTGGTTTAAAAAGAAAATGATTTGTCTGACGTCTTTTCAAGAAGAACTTTCTATGAGCTGCATTTGCAAGTGGAGCGTGTATAATGTGGCCCGTATCTTTTTTGTGCACGTTGGCCAGCTACAGCAAAGGTTACCTGGAATTTTAGACAATGCGCTGATTTGCCTGCATCATCCAAACCAGCCGTTTTGATTTGCAAATACTTAGCTGTGTATGTTTTAATTAGAAAGCACAGTAGTGTGCTGACAGGGATGACGGTTATGTTTTCAGTACTTTGAAAGTGGGAAAATCTGGAGTGTTTGCTGTTTCTATTCTATTCATTTTGGGTTGTTTCAGAGAATCAAACCTAGCAGATGAAAGATAAACAAGTGTGAGGCATTATGGCTGCAGATTTGCAAGCTCGGGCTCGTCTGCAAGTGAAAGAACTGTCAGCGGTGCTGACATTTGTGGCACAAAATCACCAGCTAAAACGAGCGTCTGATGCCGGGCCGCAGCCTTAAGATGTAATCACAGCATGAAATTTAAGTTGTACGGTTTTCCACTGGTTCCAGTGAGTAAACAGGTCACAAGTTCAGTAATTTATAGTGTAGAGTCAAATAGAGTTAAGCTGACATTTGTCACAGAGTTTTATATGTAACTTCACTGCTGGTTGGTTGGTGTTTGGTCTCCTACTGTGGTTGGACACAAGACTTTGATTTTATGTTGTCTGTCTACTTCTGATTTTTTTTTGTCTTTTTTCTTTTTCAACCTCCACCCTTTCCTACAACACCACACTTAACCATCCTCCTTATTTTTCCCCTTTCTGAAACTAACTCTGTTTATTCCTTCTGTCTTTCTCCTAATCTACCCCCTGTTCCCCTCTTCTCTGTTAGCCAACTTTGGAGCCTAAACTCAAGGTATGTTTAACAAATAAAAATACTATAGAAACAAATATTTCCCATGAAACAAGACTTTTTTTAAGGAATAACATAATTTTATTATTTATAAAACAAGAAACTTGAGAAATCATACATTGTTAGCTTAGCAGTAACTCCTGCCTGGCTCTGTCCAAAGGTTACAAATACCTACTGCATCAAAACCATTATAGTTCACACATCTTGTTTCATAGAAACTCATATGAGGAACATAAACTGAAGTTGGAAAAAAATAATTTCCACTATCGCAGGAGGTTGTGGGCTGTATTTATTATTATTATTATTATTATTATTATTATTATTAATAATAATAATAATGCATCAAGAGAGAATATTAAAATTTGGATTTTAACAGTATTCAAATTAACTGTTGTAGAACTACATGTAAAACATTATCACTTTTCTTTAGACATCATTAAAATCCTATTAACAAAAATACTAATCACTGTCACTTAAATATTTAATTCATTGTATTTTGTACATGTAACTGCTTTAATTGTTTTTTTTACGACCGCTGATGAATTATCCCTCAATTTGAATTGGGAGTATTAATGAGTTAATTAGTCCTGTATTAAGTCCTATAAATGTGTTTACCTTCGCTCCAGTATCCCAGTCCGCTGAGGTCACTGTGAAATTATTTTGCTTCAGTTTCTTTGGACTACGATTATCTTTGTTAAGCAGGATTTCATGCGCTGTCTGTGTGGTCAGGTCACAGTTGTTTGTGTGTTGTGCTGTTGTCAGCCTGTTTCCTGATAGTATGTTAGTGGGGATGTTTTCTGTGGGTTGTCAGGCAGATCTGTCTCTCTCTCTCTCTGTTTTTCCATCTGATCATCATGATGCTCATGACGACATGTATATATGAGTCATCTGTCGCTGTACTAACAAACAATCTGTATCATCATCGCTTTTTTCCCCAGGATGTCTGGATGGTGTGTTTTTCTGCTAGACCTGAGCATGACTGCTGTACCACTGTGATTACAGAGCCAGTAACTCTGTGTGTGTGTGTGTGTGTGTATGTTTGTGTGTGCAGTCATGGTATCATGGTATCTTGCGTATGAACCCATAATGATGATGGTAATGACATGTTGATGAAGGCTACTGTTTCATCATTATGCAGCACATAAATGAGATCTTAATGCTGGCCAAACTGTGTGGTTTGCAGCATCAAAACAACTGTTGCACGACACGTGCACACCGACGCACGTTATCCCTGTCTGTCCTTCTGTGCATCTACAAGCCTGTAATGGTAAGGTGTCATAAAACAGCAGGTTCAGCCACTGCTGCCATAAACAGCTAATGTCACATCACACCCTATATATTGCCATGGGACATCTGTAGAGAACAATGGCATGTGCAAAGGGGGTGGCTCAGGGGGCTCAGGCCCCTGACCTGTTCCCTAATTAATTAACTCACTGGGGTCTTAGCCTTCTTTTCCTGTTACTGATGCCTTGATGCAATTGGTATATAAATATTTGTAAGAATTCAGTACTTTGAGGTAAGTAAGTAATTAATATAGTAATAATTATAATATTTATTTATATTATTAAGGAATAACATTAAATTATTTCTTATCCCAATTTAGAAAAGTAGTTCAAATTTTGAATACAAGTGAATACACAGTTTTCTTGTACAATAAGAGTTTATTCACAAAGAGTATGTTTACAACTTGTCTGACTGTCTTTTTCTTGCCTCATCTGTTGTTGAAGCAGTGTCCCCATCTCAGCATTTTTTTTGGTTCTGATATAGTTATCAAACACAATGTAAATAATAGCCACAGCTGGCAAAATAAGACCCATTTTGCAATAACCTGAAAATCTGTTTAGTGCTCAGTGATTATGTGTGTGACAGTGAGTGAGAGAGAAATGGATATTGTTGTGTGTTTGTCCTTGTAACAGTTCTATTTCTGTCGCTGTCTAGGAGCCCAACGGCGGGAATCCCACCCTGGTAACACTGAAAGTTGACCCAGAAGGATTCTTCCTGTCATGGTCTGCAGGGCCCAACCTGGTAAGACACAAACACACACACACACACACACACTGGTTGGTATCATCACGGGTTAAATGAACTGTCACCATCTCACAAACACAGATATTATCAAATATAAATGGGCCTCTCTAAAGCAAACCACATTGGACTTTGCACGTACCAATATACAGGGGAGGAGACCATCACTCAGGAGGTAGAGCAGGTTGTTCCCTAACCTGCTCTCAGTGTCCTTGGACAAGACACTGAAACCCAAGTTGCCCCAGCACCTGATAAAATAGCAGCTACACCTTCAGTATATTTATACAACAAAACTGAATATCTCCCTGTGTATCACTAAAATTTGAAAGCCACTTGTATAGTTTCAACAGTAGTTACAGTGCAGAGAGGCGTTCTCAGAAAATGGAAATGGTCACCATGGAACTTTGCGCTGAAAAAAAGATGCATAAGTGCTTCTGACAAGGATTATCTGTGGAAAATGGTGTCAGTGACAGATCAGACAGAGTGAAGGACACCGCATGACGGATGGCGTGAAAGACAAAAAACATTCACTGTTTAAATTTTGCCAAAGAACAGGGGAAAAAAAGTCTAATGATTGGTTGCTCATACTTTGGTCAGATGAAAATGAAATAAATTAGATTATATCACACATGTTCCAGCATGTTTGGCAAGAACTTGGTGAGGACTACTGCAGTGACTGCACAGTCCGGCATGAAACATGGGGGTTAGAGTGTGCTGATACAGCTTTATGTAGTCAGGAAATCTCATAGGCATCACAATGCCTTTTGCAAGAGAGACCTGAGAAGAAGTTACTGGTGTTATGGTGATGTTAAATATCTCTGGAGCTTAAATAGCAGTGCTTTAAATGCATCCAGGGGTTTATGGAGCAGCATGAGTGCAAAAGGTGTAGATGCATTATGAATGCAAGTTTGCTTACCCAAATATTGAACGAGAAGACTGTTATTAGCCTCATTCTTCTTGGGCTTTGGCTAAAAACAAATAAAACATTTTATTGATGTTGTAAGTGCAGTTACGGTTATACATTTGTTATTTCTTTGCTTTAACAATGCCAAATAGCTACACCCGCTTTTTCCCAGCTATTTTCACACGTCTTTCTAAATTGTTTCTTCTTCCTCTCTCTTTGTCTCTCATTGGGGTTTTAGCCAGTCCATTAGCTCAGCCAAAATGGGTTTCATCAATTTGTACCCACCTCCTCTTTTCTCCTGTGCCTCCTTCTCCCTGATGTCTTTGTGGTCTTCATCCTTTTAGTCCTCCATCACCTTCACTCTGTCCATCCTTCTTTCCCATATTTCCCAACAACCGTCCTTTCCCATCACATCTTTTGTTTCTTGGTGTAAGCAATTAGTTTAGAAATATTAGATTTCACATTTTAGGCATTTAGATGGCATAATTATCCAGAATCAATAGTCAGCAGGAGGGAGTTCTTTGAGATTTTGAGTTTGTGGTGCAGATGTCTTAAAGGTGTTTTAATATTAGTTTGAATATCAAGGCGCTGTCAAATTGATGTTAAGTTTTTAGAACATTTTCAGAAAAAAATCTAACATTCAAACATGAATCTGTGTATTTTGTCCTACATCTCATCGTAGTTCTTCCTCTGCCTCCTCTCTACCTCTACTGTTTATCTGTAGTTTTTAATCTTATCCTCTCACTCATCTGTCCGTGTATAAATATCTGTGTGTTCTTGGCCTGTTCAGATCGAATAACATTACAGAGGAGACCCGCAACTTTCTCATTCTCTCCATCCCAACCTCTCTCAATGTTTCTTCTTGCTAGCACACATGCACCATCTCTCCCTTTATTTCTGGCTGTCTATTTATTCAAAAGGAATGTATGGAATCACCTGTTGATAGCCAACATTATCACTGCATTGTGTCTGCATGTTTTGGAGTGTGTATGTGTGTGTACGTATTTGGACCAGAGCACACCGTCATCTTGTCTGTCTGCACGTGTGACAGCATGTGTTCACACATTCACGTAACAGACAGAAGCTTTAAATACCCGTTTTGATCCCGACGTCTTGCTTGTGCATATGCCTGCACGCGCAAGCATATGCAGTGCAATGCAAGTGTTCGTGTGTGGTTTGTGAGATAATAGGCCATTTGTCGCCTGAGGTGCAGCTGTGACACTGTTAAACGGAGAGTTAGAATCATCAGCCTTTAAATCTTTTCAGCATCATGTTGGAGCCTCTACATTCTTCAAACTGTTTTTTAAAAGTCACACATCTTCAGACTGACTGAACATCTTTGGATTTGGATTTGGAGTAGCAGCTGACACAGACTTGAATCGTTAGCTTTAAGCAGAGATATGCAGACACTTTGTACAACTTCTTTTCTTTGTTTTTTACAGATGCAGTAGCATTCCTCATGACCTCTAAACAGTCTTAGATGTGTCAAATTATTGGAGATCCCCTTTAGCTCATGATTCATGGGCAAAGTGTACTCAAACCCTGCCTGATTCTTAAGCAGGTTAGTCAGAGTCACTGCTGTTTTTATGATGCCCTTACTACAGCTTATATTTTTTCAAAAAGTCTAATCAAAGCACATTCAACCTAGCATGTAATTCTATCACACAACCACATTTTTCCAGTCCGAACTCCATTGCACTGTTCTGTCCATCAGCTCTGGACTAGGGAAGCAAATTTTAACCAATTTCATAAATCGAAAGTTGACGTTAACAATCAATAATTGGTTAATTGTTAACTTGTTAATTGACCTGTGCGTTGTTCACTGTAGCTATCATTAGTCCAGCTATTAGCCATTAGTGCTAATGCTCCGGGATAGATAATGGCAGCGTTATGTTCACTTACTTCCTTGTGTACTTTGTATATGTCTGGAGGATTTAAAAGGTTAGCCATGAGGGGGCAGAAAGGAGCCTAATTATCCCTGACAAACAGAATTTCTTCCTCGAGAACAGAAGCTATGGAGACAGAGATTACAATTAAAATAACGGCAGAGAAAACAGGTAGGTAACATGTATGCAGATGTGAAAAAGCTCAGTACGTTGTTTTTATTTTATTTTCACTTGCCGCTACTTTTTTGGCGACTCAAAGCTGTTTCTGAGTTTATCTGATACTGCCCCACTGGTTATACACGGGATTGCATCTTTCTTTTCATCTTTGTTAATGTTGGCATGACAGAGCTGAATTACAGCTAGTTTTCTTACTTTCATTCAGTTTGCTGTCAGTCATACAGCAAAACAATACAAAAAATATAACATGCCTCCAATCATGACCGCCACGGCCAAATGCAAGGAATTGTGGGTACTTGGACATGAAAAAACAGGATTAGAGACTTGCAGTGACTAATGAGGGTATTAGGTATACTATTCAAATATTTAAAAAGTTGTATATTGCCTATTTAAAGGTCTTTTTTGTATGTAAATAGACCTTTTTAAATCACTACAGTGGTGTTTTTGAATTGTACTCCAGATTATTTGTCAAAGTCTGTGGCATGTGTTTCTTAACATTTTTTGAGTATAAAGTTTCTACAGTGACACAGGTTTAAATTATGAAGTGCCCTCTGCTCCACCTCAAACCTCGTTTTGGTCTAGTGAGGCATCTCTGCGCTGTTCTAAGGTGAAAATAAGTGCACTCAAATAACTGTGGCTTTGCAGAAGTCCTATTTCAAAGTGACTGTGTAGTGATTCCAGCGATCTCGGAGTGCAGCTTTAATTCAGTGTTGTGGCTCCCCAGGAGGTTTCAAACCAGAGCTGAAAAGAAAGAGGACACAGCAACACAGATCTCCAGCTATTATTAATGGGAACAGTTCATCTGCCTTTACACAGATGACAAGGGTATTCTGGATAGAACCCATTTCTCTGAATAGAGGTACCCAAAATATTTGATCTCTGGTGCATTTTTTATTTTTGCTGCTTAGCTCTTCTTAATTTACACGTTGAGTTTCAACTAAATTTCTTCTATTGGGGCATAAGCAAGATGTACCATATATGCTTTGTGATATTCGGTGTGCCCATGGTCTGAGTGGAACTGGATCCCACTCACTAAATTAATTTTTAGAGTCTCAGTCAAGACCTGCAAGGACGTCTAAAAGTCTGTAACCCAGAAGTGTCAAAAGCACCTTTGTAAAAATGCTCAACTTATGAAAAGAGCATACAAAGTGTGTTTCACAATGAGGTTATGAAGTTGCATTTAATTCAGGACGGCCAGCACATGAAAGCTCAGCCCCTGTGGATTTAAGTTTATAAGGACTCACCATATAAAGGACTCTTGAAACTCTCACTCTCTCTTGTTTAAATCTTGATACGTTGTGAGAGTCTGAGCATCAAGCTGATTGATTGAACTTCTTCTAATGGAAAAGAAAAAAAAAAACATGTATCCATACAAGCATAAAAGAAGCAGCCAAGTGAACATCTCTTAACATCCTGCACATAGACCATGAAAAAGTAAGTTTCCACCCTTTTTTCTTGTTTCATCCATCATCCTTCTGTTAGCCTCATTTTATTCCTCTCTGACTTTATTTGGATCACCTGTCTCCTTCTTCTCACCTTTTCTCTTCACTTTTCCTCTTTCTCTTAATCTGGTTTATCTCATTTCCCCTTTTGTGTATCCATCTGAATATGTGTCCTTTGACCTTTTCCTCTGTTATTCTTCCTCAGCCCAACCTCCATCTTTTTTTCTGTGCACTTATCTCCCTCTGTTTTGTGTTACCTTCATTTTAGGCCTCACTGTGTTTAACATTTTCCTTTCAAATATCTCTTTTTTTCCCAAAGATTAATTTTTCTCTTTCTGTTTTCTGACACCTTTTTTAGAACAAAATTTAATATGATAATCTCCTACATCTTCCTCTCTTCTCTCCCCTTTTCCTCCATCCTTTCCTCCCTTTTTTTCCCCTCAGTTATCTTCTTCTTTCCATCTTTGTGTAATGTTCAGAGGTTTGGCTTACAAGACCTCTGACATGGATGTGTGTGTGTGTGTGTGTGTGTGTGTGTGTGTGTACTCGGAGCCCAGAATTTCCCATAATGCTTGAGTCAGTGGTGATAACGACCAACTGTCGCTGACAGACACACATACACACACACACACAGTGGCTTGGCAGTGAAACGAGTTAGACACACCCCACCATGCACCATGGTCTGCACTGTTTTTCTTTCTCTTCCCTTCACTCACTCGCTGTCCTTCACTCTTTCTGTGTTTCCAGTCCCAACTCTTTAAATCTTTTCTGAGATTAAATATAATAAAGACTTTTAAAGATACAACTCCTATTAACATGCCAATATTCTCTTATAAGAATTCACTTGATCTAACTGGGTCAGAGTTACACCACACTGTTGTTATTTCTATAAGTTATTATGGGTCTTCTGCAGGTATAAATCAAGCAGCGTAAACGGGGGTTGAATTTTGTGAAAACATTTAGAAGTAATGACAGCAGGACTCACTATAAGATAACATACAGACCACGTTGAGTGTTAGTTTAACACAGTTGATCTTTTTAATGAAGCACCTTGGAGAGATCTTCATAGAGATTTTCACAGACATAGAAGTAAGAAAAAATTTTCTACGTAGTAATGGTAATTTACACATCATCGTTGTTGTGTTTGTGTTTAAAAAAAATGCATTATTCCGTTTATTTGGCTTTGCACAAACCCATCTGATGACCCCTAAGGGCCCTTGGTATATCGTTGGGAAACCAATCTTATAGTATAGCATCAGTCTTGGTCAGTGTTTTGAGTCTGACTAAAGTAAAAGTAAAGTACATACCAGTGGCTGTGGGTTACACATGCACCTCACAGATCCACACATCTGTTTGAACATATGCTCACAACCTCAAGTCCTACAGACTCTCCGCATCCTCTTTACATTTCCAATCTAAATATTGAGATGTTTTAGGTCTTTTAGCATTTAATATGAAAAACCGTTGAGAGTGACGTGCCTGCTGACAAGGAAGGTGCCAAGAAAGTAACCGCAGTTGGCTTGAACCCACAACAGCGAAAGTGAATTCCACTGGCGACTGATACCTGTTTACAACCAACATGAATCAGGTCTGAGTGCCGGTTCAGAAGTGGTTCACCTCTTGTGAACCATCTAAGCAACAATTTGCTTTTCCAAGGGCTGGAGAGCCACGATAGAGAGGCATTTATATGTTACTGTGTAATGTAATACTAATTCGGCCTACAGTGTATAAATGTGTATATATTTATACGTGTTGCTCCAGAATTTGTGAGCCTACATAGGCATCCAGACATGACTGGTCCATAGTGATCACTAAGGATGATTCTGTTTGTTAAGAAATGTAATTACCCAACACATTATCATTTTTAACACTGAGCATAAGCTATTATTGTTAGCCTTAGCCTTTAGCTATTTACGTAGCGTTGATTACGCTGCTATTAAACACACTGAAGTTAAATAAATCTAATAAACAATACACTGATTTTCATCTTTATAACAAAGCTTGTTTGATGTTGCTCATGATAAACCAGCCCCTGACTCAAGCAGTTCCTAGTTCTAGACCAGCAAATACTTGGTGCGGCTCTGGAACCAGTTTTCCTGGCTGAGAGCCAGTTACTTGGCTGTTAAAACACGAAGAACTGGTTAAGCACCAACTCGGAACTAGCCTTCAAACTGGCTTGGCGGAAAAAAGGGTTTTAGAGTCCTCACAATATCTGCAGAAACCGCTCCTGCAACACAGTCCGATTGCCCTGCCTGTGGGAAGTTTTTGTGCATTTTTTATTGTTTTTTCCAAACACATTTGAATATTTGATTCTCAAAAGATACAAATGAGTGACACATTAGCATCAGCAAATCACCAAAATGAGGTAAAATCTTTACACATGTTGTGACTGCACAGTATTTTTATAGTGCTCACCTTGTCTTACCTGTTTTGCTACACCTGAGCACTCAAAGGTTAATAAAAAAAAAAACACACAAAAATTCCAGATGCATACCTCCTGCTTTTGCCATAAAAGCCTTCACAAACTACCTCAGAGAAGCTAAACGTCTAATCAAAGCGATTGTCACACTCAGTGCTTTGTTCACTTTCTGTTAGAAAGGCCTGTTTTGCAGGTTGTAGTGCTCTCTCAGCGTGTTTGCAAATGGGGATTTCTCTTTTATTGCTGTCAGTCACATGTCCATAGTAACTTCCTTCATTGGAAATCAGATATTTGGCTTACAGAGAACAGACACAGTACCTGAGAATGTGGTGGGATTGGATGATTCACATGGTTTTAAAAAACAATGCCATGTAAAGCCAGGTTTCCGCTGCACAGTCGAAGTGTGCTTAACCAGGCCAGATATTATTTGGAGCGCCTTGGTTCCCTGTTAAGAACATTTCTGTAATAATTCTCCACGCTCTCTTTGCCAGCTCATGTGATTTGTCAGCTAAAATGGAGTTTCCTGTAAACGAACAGGAGCATTTGATTTAGTGCTGTTGAACTGATCCTGACAGACTGCGGCCTCACCTGCCACAGCAGGATGAATTGAAATGCACCTGGCACTGCAGCTAATCCTCCACGTCGCTCTGCTTTACTTTGACTGTTCTTCATTTCGCACTTTTGCTGCTGGCTGTTGCCTTGTTTCTCTGTTGCTAATCCACCTCCAATTTATCTTTCTCTCCCTCGTTTTCCTTCCCTGTGTGGCTCTGTTTCTGGGCAGCTGGTAGCCGTCAGACAGATGAGGCAAAAGTTGTTCTTCTAATATAAACTGAAGGGAGACATTTCCTCCCTTTCTGCTCTCCATCTTTTCTTACTCGATACGTGCACGTATGTTATAGGCATGTTTCTGCTTCTTTTTCTCAATCTCACTTATTTCCACCTCTCCTCGTCCTCGTCATCTTCTTCTTCTTCATCATCCCGTCAGTGCTTCTCCTCACGTGGTCCCTTCTCTTCAGAGAGTTATTGCTCCTTAATTTCTTGCAACAACACTTCTAATCTCCCCCATTCTCTCTCTTGGCGTGGGAAAGTGGGCAGGAAGTTGCTCAGACGGGGAGATGGGGGTTCTGGAGAATTTCTTTGCCCCCTCTTCCCTCCTTCACAATCCTCCTCCGCATTTCCACTTTTCTCTGAATTCCGCTCCTCTCTTTCTGTCCGTCCTCCTCTATCTCCATCCTTCACCTAAAGGTGCACAGGTCATGTCAATAGCACTTAGACTTTTAGACATTTATCCCCAGGGCTGTAACTGAGGTGTAACAGAATTTAGCCTCTAATTGCGTGGAATTGATTTTACATACTTTGACCAGACTGAGGTGGGGGACACACACAAACCACACAAACACATATTTATTTCAGTTTGTCCGGTTTTACCTGTGATGTGATTTTAACAAACACCCCAGGGTGCTGCTCCAGTGTGACCGCATACCATATAAATGTTACAGATTGTGAGTTTTTGTCTTAACTTGACAAGTTGGTGTCTAGTGTGGGCTTCAGTAAAAATTTTTATTTAATTTTCAGCACTTTTATTCTTTATTTAAGTATATAATATGTGTGTGTGTGTATATATATATATATATATATATATAATGTATATAATATACTCGCTTTCTGAGTCAGATACAACTTTTACATCTCAGGCATCTCAAGCTACAACCAGGAGACAGTTGGCTTAGCTCAAGAACTTAAAGCAGGGGAAAATAATTAGATACCACTGTTGTATTGACATGGTGTTAGAGTATGGGGCTTGGGAATAAATTAGATCAGTGAGTCTCCTCATAACTGTAGTAAGACCAATTTGTGTGTGTTCATGTGTATAAACGAACCATCTGAATTGTTGGTGCAATGATTGTTGGCAGGTAAAGTAGAGATCTAATTGAGATTATCTCCCTGGCTCAAGTCAAACATCCACAACGAATTAGCTTGGAACAAGGGGTTAGAAGCACTCACACAAAACACACACAAGCGCTGAAGGCCGTTCTTGTGCACATGCCCCCAGTGAATGGCAGGGGAAGTTGAGTGTGTCAGATGATAACGTGACGGCTTCCTCTCCTGTTCTCCTCTCTTTAGGTTTCTTTATTTCGCCTCACTGTTGACATTATCTCCTAGTTGCACAGCATTCTTCATTTTCACTCTCGCACAGACCGCATAGAAGTTCAGTTCTTCTCTGTATGATGAACTGAGATGCTGGATGGTATTGAGTCCCTTTGTCTAAGCAGATGCTTCCTCCAAAATGTCTTTTGTCTTCGGGTGTGTGTCCATTACAGCGTCCTGTTTTCCTGTATGCTTAGTTAATGTAGCTGCAGCAGGGTTGAAAATCAACATAACATCAACAAGGCTTAATTTCAAACAGTCCTATTTGCATAGCTTTTGTGTTCAAAAAATACTAATGGACTCATAAAATTGCTCTGCTCTAGCAACATGTGGTAATCGACAAAAAGACTGTGGGACAAGAAACATGCAGCCAGACAATCTCACCATACAGGCTGCAATTAAAACCTCAGGTTAAATACTTGTTACTAATACTATTACTTGAAAATGTTGAGCAGTAGCATTCTTATCTAGTATAAACACACTACACAGTATGGCTTCAATATTCTGTTGACAGGTTTACAACCTCATCGTCTGACACTTGTGTTTCTTTCCCTGTGGAACTGACTGTTTTCAATTTCAGCATCTTTCCACGTCTATGAAGCTACAGGGGTGATTGAAAGTTTGAACATTTTCTCTATTTTTGTATAAATATGAACTAAAATGTCATCAGATTTTCACACCATCACTCATTTCAGTCCTAAAACTAGATAAAAGAAACCAATATTGTGGAAAATAATTCAATCTTAAATATCAGATAATCAGTATGTGAATCACTGCCTTCAGTGGCTGGTGTGATGTTTTCAGCAATAACATCAACTGAACTTTTCTGGTAACTGTTTATCAACCCTGCACGTCAGCTTGGAGGGATTTTATCCCATTCCTCTCAGCAGAACAGCATCAGCTCAGGGATGTTGGTTGGTTTTCTTGCCCAAACTGCCTGCTTCAGGTCCAATTACAGCATTTCTATAGGATTGAGGTCAGGACTTTTGTTATCACTAAAAGGTTGCTCTTTCACTCACTTACACACCGCTCTACTTTCTTCCTGACTTTCTTGCCTCTCTGCAGGTTTGTACAGTATGTATGTGTGAGTGGGCTGTGGGCAGCTGCACATGCAGGCTTGTGTTGCAACCTCAGCCCCACTGATCTATGTGTTTTTGCATTTTGTGAAAGATTTATGATTCCTGCAACTATTTTTGTTTTGTGTTTGTGTGTGTTTGGCCAGTTCAGCCAGTATTTATTTGCACTATGAGACATGTGGTATGACTGTTCTGTTTATGTGTGTGCTCCTTTTATTGATGTTTTTTTTTCTATCTCATACATTTGGAAGGACTTTATTTCTCTTTCATGTTTCTCTGTTTCTTCCTCTCAATTTTCCATCCTTTCAGCACCTTTTTTTCTCTGTGTAGATTCTAATATTTCATTACAAATCACTCCACATCACTTTGTCAGCTAAGTGCCTGAAATGTGAATGAATGTGTTTCATTTTCACCCTCCCCAGACCACAGAAATACTAAACGACTGAGGGAGGAGAAAAGGCAAAAAGCAAAAGCGATCAAGGAGATGGGACAGAAAGGGAGAGGGGGGTCCAGCTGATGTTGTATATACAGAGGAAATATTACTAGGTGACGAGTTATGGAGCTGCCTTATGCTTCACAGGGGTATTAAGTGCTTTCTCTAAACACCTTGCCAACTCTCCTTTTGCAGCAATAAAACAGTTTGAAGCTCTCTTAGTTCTGTGACATTTCTGCATCCTTTAAAGTCTCCTCTCCTCTGCACTGATCAGGCCGGCTGGGTCACAGCCAAGCGGTGGAGGGTGGAGACGCATGCTGTCCTGGCACTACATGTGTTAGTGTGTATGCGTGTGTTCTCAAGGATCAGTTTCCTATATGCCGTCATCATGCGCCATTGGAGCCATGATTGGTCATTTGAGACATATTTAGCTATGGTGATCTATCAAACACGCACACACACACAGGCACGTCACAGGAAAGGAGTGGTACTGTCTGGATTGTTTAGTTACCCTTTCATATTTTTCTAATCCTGAGAAAATGAATTGAGAAAGTGGCAGGTTAGGAGGGAGGAGAGGAAGTCGAAAAGCCATCAAAGAAGTGAAGGAAGGAAAGGAGGAAGTGAACGAGAGCCTAATCAAAGCATAGGTGCCATAAATAACGTTCACTGTACTTGTGTTTAGCGCCTAAATATAACCTAACCTAATAACCATTGTTTGATCCAAACCACCCATACTGCAGAACAACAAATGTGCTTCTGAACTATGTGTTAATCTTCTAAAGCATCTATATTTGAAATTGATACAGAAATGTCAAATTTACAAGCAACACAATCTGCCTAATACCTAATTATGGTTTATGTGCTAGATAGCCTAGTAAACAGTTTGACACCCGTGATGTGGAGGATAAATTACTGTCTTGCTTGGAAAACTAAAGTGCAGTGTTGAGTGTTGTGGCACAGAAGTGGTCAGCCAGCCAGACAACGAACTGGGATCATAGACTGCTGCTGAGGTCACTCTGCTGGCACAGAAATTGCAGCTTTGCGGACGTAGGTGTTTCAATCACGTGTACAGGGAGCACAGTAACCAGGTTTCTCTGTTCCATGTAAACATCTGGAGTATGATCAAAACCAGGATTGAGACTAAAAGCTGGTTTACTAGTGTGTACGTGCAGTAAACACACCTTTATTTGCCAGGCATTTGATTCAGTGGATTTACCAAAAACAAACATTTCCATTTACAGTTCCAGTTTACTATGCTGTATCACTATGTAAATTTACATACTATACTGTTTACTGAGTATTTTAGCCCACTCTTATCTGGCACTGTTTCAAATGTTAAATGCTTTTAAATGTTTACACTGGTATTTTGGGATTTAATTACAATGTAAAAGAGCTTGTCTCTCCAGTTTGTAGTTAAATAACTGGGCAGCCTTTGATTGGCCTTTGATGACAATTATTCAATGAATTACATTGATTAATTGTTTGAATGTGAATCTAACAGGTTGTGTCTCAATATGTGGCCTTGTGATAGATTGGTGATCTGTACAGGATGTGTGTGTGTGTATATATATATATATATATATATATATATATAAATGTGTGTGTGTGTGTGTGTATTTGCTAACCATTTCTCCATATGGCCCATATGACTGAATCTTTAACGCTTGCTTGCATAATCACTGACCAAATACCGTCAATACATTATATTTCATTTTTTATCAGAATATATGGGACACCACTGTTGAGCTGAAGTGGATCAGTGCTTCTGTGGTCGCTGTATAATTGAATAATCTAAAACGTCACTAATGGTTTTGGTACCACATCCTTAATCTCAAAGACGCTCAGTAGACCAGACTCTATTGCAGCAAAACATGCTTTGTGCAAACTCTGTGACTCTGCTTTTCTACGCTGTAAAAACGCCACTGACATCTGCCCATGTAAACCACAGCTGAGTGCAACACGTTCACTTCAATGTCTAAAAAGGAGTATGATAGTGCATTCTGGGAAAGGTAGGAAATCACTAGCTGAGGCAGAAGTACATAAGGCAGGCTGAGGGAAGGTTCTTCAGTCCACCAAAACAGTAAATTAACGTAAATTATAGTGCTTTATCACAACATGACTCTTGGAAAACTCACTCAGACTCATCTGGAGCAATAATGAGCCTGCTGCTGAGTCTGCAGTGATAAATGGAGTGAGCTGTGTTTGGGCACAGAGAGATGAATGGAGCACTACAGCTGTTATGACTAGCTAAATATTACACACTGAAACACAAAGATACACACATGCTAACTGAGCAGAAGGCCGGAATATGTTAGGAATGCGCTCTCGGAGATGACCGACCTTCACGCGGACACACGCACCGCGCCGTGCACTCATTTTCACAACTATGTGCCAAAACACACGCATTTTACTTCACATTTTTTATGATCACACGCTGACACATTTGTACTCGTTTTGAGGAAAGATTTTCTTGTGAGGAGCTTCTGTCAGTTTTGTGTCACATGCATCTAATGCGCGCTGACTTCCAAGCCTTTTATACACACGCGCACACACACACACAAACACACACCCTGTCTTACTCAACAGGTCAGGATGTTTCACAAGTCGGGACCTGCATGTTGCTGTGGCTGTGTCTGTGTCTGTGTGCATGTTGTTGCGTTTGTGTGTATGTGTTTTACACTACTAGTGTGTGAAGGCATTCACACACTGACAGCACACAGGCAGCAGACAAAGTTGTAGTCTCATTACTGTGGTCTCCAAGGAGTCACCATAGCAATGGCAGAATGAAACCACGGCCTGTGGGAGTGGGCGTGTGTGTGCATGAATGTGTGTGTATGTGTGTGTCCTACAGACCCAGAAGTACCTTATTCCCCCAGGAAGTGAGTTATTCTCCACAGGCCAATCAGAGGACAAAGTTTGAGACAGAGTTTAATCCAATTGGTCCAACACTTTAACCTTTATTATTTTTCTCCAGTCCCAGTGGAGCAGACGGCCTGCAGGGCGATGACATCACAGCTAGAATGAAATAACGAAAGAAGGAATGAGGAACAAGAGAGTTTCAATCCTTAAGTCAAAAGTTGTCACTTTATGAGTTTGTCTTTGTTGTTGTTTTTGGAAAGAAAATATGGGTAGAACATGAATAAAACAAGGAGAAACTCGCCAAGCAGCTGGCTCAGGCAAAGAATAACAGGATGAGAGACGTAAACAGGAGATTTTTATTCTTTATTATTAAAACATCTTAACACAGAGGAGAAAATGTAAATCTGTGTCCAAAATGCAACATCAAAGCCACACAGAGATGGGGAGAAAAAGAAGATGGGAGATGAATGACATGAAGTAAGACAGCTCGGGGTGTGAGTGCAGGGCTAAACAAATATTTACAGTGCATCCTCTTCTGTGTTTATGGCTGGGTTTATGACCACACTCTCCGCTTCCTCTCCATCCCAGCCTTTTTCATCACCTTCTTCATCTCTACTAACAGACAACACTGTCCTCCAGGTTAAGGGTGCTGTTTGTGCTGTTATGCAGAACAACTCTTTTGCTGTCCTGTGTGTGCGTGTTTATTGCACTCATGTAGTAGTATTGTCACTCACGCAAATGTACTCCAAAGGTGCATATCAATTCTCTCTGTCTCTCCGTTTTCCACTGTCTCAAACACACACACACACACACACACACACACACACACACACACACACACACACACACACACACAAAGTTAATGTCAGTGCTTGTGTTTTAGTGTCTAGAAAACCAAGAGAGTCTGATAAAAAGATAAATGAAAGAAGTTAATGGAAGAAAGAGAGAGGCCAGACAGAGCATATGCCTTTGGCCTGAGGAATTAATTTCTCCACAGACCTTTATTCAATGTTTTCTTCTTCTTTCTTTTTTCTCATCCATGGAAAAGCAGACTTTTGTTCCATCAACAGGAAATAATGTAATATAGCCTAGAAGAGAGGAGTTTCATGCTGCCATGGTGCATAAACATGCTTGCCTCTGTTATGAGTTAACATACATTTTATTTTAATATGTAATAAGCAATGTTAAGTTCAGCCACCAACTGATTTTGAATCTCAGACTCAAAGATCAAGAACCAATAGAACAACCATGTCTACGATGGTGTAGCCTACATAACATTTTTAAAAAGCAGATCAACCACTTTTCCCCATAGCATTACGGAATACACAGTTTTATCTTTCCCTGATTTTCAACAATGATGGTGAATATATTAATATAGCAATTACTGATGCTAATTTTGGACTAGCATGCAATCTGGGGCGACAGTGGCGCAGCAGGTATAGCAGTCGGCATTTGTCAAATGTCTATGAACCGTAAGATTGGTGGTTAACTTCCTGGTCCCTCCCAATTCCTGGCCACATGTCAAAGTGTCCCTGGACAAGACACTGAATCCCAAACTCTTGGCACCTAAGGGGACAGCCTGTCCACAAAGAGCAATAAAGTATCAATTATTATTATTAATGTTATTATTGTTATTATTATTATGTCACATTATTTCACTCAAGTGATGGTAGCTGATGCAAATCTTCTGACATTTTGTCTTTTAGGAAATGGAGATTCTGGACATCAGCACAATCAGGGACACGAGAAAAGGAAAGTACGCCAAACAACCAAAGGTTGGTAATGTATGTATGTGCTTGTGTGTGTGTGTGTGTGTGTGTGTGTGTGTGTGTGTGTGTGTGTGTGCGCGCGTTAGAGAGAGAGAAGCTATCATCTCCTCCTGCTGGTGACTTTGTCCTCTGACCAGTAGTGTGATGCTCAAATGTGAATGTCACCAAAAGATGGGCATGTGTCCACTGTAGGCGTGTGCTTCCTCTCTCAGCTGATGGTGCAAAGGTGAGAGCGCTAATGAGGTTGCTGACAGATGGACTGTCAGACAGGAAGTGATATAACCAGCGACTGTTAGTGAGGAAGTCATTGTGTAACTGGCTGACAGAGACTCTAATGTAAACCTGCGTAGTAATAGTAAACAGTTGAAACATATGGAGAGTGCAAATAGATACGTATAACATATGTTTGCTGCACCAAACTTGGCCAATATAAGAACAAAAATGGCAAAAAAAACTTCTGACTTATCACTATCTACCGACAATATAGCTGGTTTGGTTTCTAAAGCTGCTGTAGTCAATATATTACATTGTATATGGATCAGAAAGTGTAATCTGAAAGGTGTTGCTCATAGTGATAATTATCACCTAACACTGCAGTTCCCCATTCCCCAGCATTTAACATCTTTCAGTTCATAGTTTTTTTTTGTTTTTTTGCAACTTTGCTGTTTCTCTCTTCAGCATTATTTACAGTTTTAGTGGGCAACTGTTCTCAGCCAAGCATCGGCCAAGCACCAAAGAGCTGACAGACACCGGAAACTAACTGGTGAACATAGTGGATCATGTAGCAGCTAAAGAGCAAGATATTTCCCCGAGGAGTTGTTTTCAAGACCAGAGCTAAAAGGAGAGCGACTGTTTGGACTTCGATTCATCAGATGGGCAGAAAACTTACAAACTTAATGCTAATGTTCCCCCATAACTGCTGGATTGTCAACATATTGACCTTAACTTAAAAAAACAGAAGAATGCTGCTTGAAAAAGTTCAAAAACAACATTTACATTCAGAAACACAGTTCCCGTCGCTCTGGAAAAAAAGGGAGAGAGAGAGGGAGAGAATGCATAATTGACAGAGAGACAATGAGTGCTAGAGAGAGTTGGTGGTGGAGAGAGAGAGCGGTCTGAAAAGGAAGAAAGAGTCATTTGGTTAATTAGATCAGAGCACTGCATCACATTCATCATATTTATGATTCTCAGGAGGCAGGAGATGTGGACGGAGACTGAGAAGGATGTCGAATTTGAAAGTCATACCAGTGTTGAGTTCAATGTATTATATGCGTCACGTTGACTTTCAGTGTAATAAAACACATGCAAGTATGAAAGTGTTTGTGTTTTTTAGGACGGGAAGATGCGGGAAACGCTGGGCTTCAATGCAAATGACAACTCTGAAAGGAAGATGATATCCATCGTCTATGGCAGTGACCTGGTCAACGTCTCCTTCCTCAACTTCCAGGCTACGTCTGAAGATGATGCCAAGGTAACCATGGAAACCACGGAAACCGCGGTCCTAAAATCAGTTAAAATTCTTTATATTTGCAAAAAACATTACTTCCGTCCTTCTCTCTATATGTCCGTCGTTATCCTGCTGTAGTTGACTTTTCTCCTCAGACCACATGCTGATTGCTCACTTAACAGTGTTGACATAGAGATGTGTGTGTTTAGGAGTAAAGAGGGATTTCCTCTGCGTGTGTGTGTGTTGTATATTGTATACAGAAACTGTTTTACTTAGTTTTGACCTCAAACTGTTAAACAACCCTGTTTGATTCTCTCATACTTGTGTGTGTGTGTGTTTCCAGCTTTGGACAGATGAGCTGTTCTCATTGGCCACAAACATACTGTCCCAGAATGCGTCAAGGAACACCTTCATCCGCAAAGCGTAAGACATTGCGTGTGCCTTGTTGTCACATTAGACAGCTGTAGATTGCGGGTCATCGTTTTTAAACACTTGTCTTTCATTCTGCTTGTCTGCTTCAGGTACACTAAGTTAAAGTTGCAGGTGACTCAGGATGGGAAGATTCCAGTGAAGAAGTGAGAAGCACACACATCAACCACTGTCTCAACTCTAACCAGAATTTTAAACGGCATTGTCCTCAACTTCTTCTTTCTTTTCCTCTTTTATGTCATTCTTCCACTTTCTCTTTCGTCTCGTCTCTATAGTTTACCTGTAGTTTATCTCCATTCACATTGAACCCTGTTTACTCACTAATAGATCCATTCAGACTCTTCTGACTTGCTTTATATATATAGTATATTCAACAATAAACTGCATGATGAATGGTTTTAAGTCCGTTTTTATAGAAAAATCCTGAACGTGACTGTTTCTCTCCAAACTCTCTCTTTTGCAGTATTCACAAGATGTTTTCAGATAAAAAGAAAGTGGACATGGCGCTGCAGTGTGAGCTTGTCAATAAGAGGGTATGCATCACAAGTGATCACTGACCACAGAGCTGCTCAACATATGTGTGTGTGTGTATCGTCACGGTTCATACATGGAAACAGGTCGAAAAGTACCTCAGTCTCTCACCTTGGTGTGTTACATAGCATTCTTTCCAAATTAAGGATGGTCAAAAAGGCTGTAGGTCTATAGCACATTAGCCTTTAAATATGCAAATTAACATTTTCACAGATGTCACACTGTAGCTTTTATCTATTTATTATACAGACCTGAAAGAAAGCAGAAAAGTGTATTCAAATTGTAATATCAAACTATTCCTTTAAGGCCATATGTGTTAACATGGCAGGTGGCATGAAGAAGAGAAATCTGAAAGAGATGTGGGGTATGACACAAACCTACGTCCAGTGGTGTTTAGCATTGCAGATTACTCTAGGATTTATTAATCAAAGTCAGTAAAACTCACATAGATTTGCCTTTGCACTTGGAGAGGGTAGGCTGAACTTAACAGTAATATTGGTTTGAATGCTGGAAATCAGTTTCAGAGTCCCCAGAACAAATAATGTTAAAGCACTAAAACTCGATTCATTTTTAAAATGTGGGAGTCCGATGAAAGATCTTGCATATGCTTATATCACCAGTGTAAGGTACTGCAGGCTTGTGGTTTGGTAGGTAAAACAAAGTTTCTTGTGTCTTGATCAGTCAGTGCAATCTTTCCTAAAAATCAGTTTGAAGTCACAAGACATATTTTTTAGAACAAGAGACCAGATTGTGGACACTGCATCGTCAGCATTTCACCTTGTATTACTGTACTCCGGTGCCTCCTGCTGGTTAAATAGAAGAATACATAGTAGGAAAGACTGCGGAGGCTCTGAGCCACAGTTATTAATGTTATTTGGTGCTTTTGAACTTATAATGCTTACTATGTTAGTATAAATATGTGTTTTGGTGAATAAGTGGGAGTGAGATGGGTGTCAGCGGGTAACTGCAGGCAGATGGCTGCTGAGAAGCTGACTGACCAACAGGATCAAAGTGTCTCTGAAAACACCAGGCGTCTCTGTCACTGTGTCGACCTCGTCGCAGCTCCACAGACAAACTAAATCTGCAAAGTTAACTAGTTCACTAAGTGACAATCATATAAGAAGACGACAGGAAATCACAGTTTCATGTTCCACTTGAGCTTTCATGAAAATTCAACTACAAATCAGAAATGTAATGTCTTACGTATCTACGAGATGTTTGATCCAGCATTGAGATTTGTTAAAGTTTGTATTTTATCCTCAGTTTAGTCACTTTATGCCTGTCTCTCTGTTTCCTTCCACGTCTTTCTGCACAACCCTCTGGGTTCTCCCTCTGCAGTCAGAGGGAATAAAGACGGAAGATTTCACGTTGGAGGCCTTCCAGAGGTTTCTGGACAACCTCTGTCTCCGGCCTGAGATACAACTCATCTTTGAGAAAGCGTATGTGACACATACATAAAGCTTTCACAAGCGTCTTCTGTGATTTTCTGTTGTGTTTATCCCCTTTTGCTTGATGCTTTAGATATATTTTTAGGATTCCTAGTAATGACAAGCTACAGTAAATAACTAAGTGACATACACACACATTTCTCTTTGCTCCAGTGGCTCTAAGAGGAAGCCTTTCATCTCTTTGGACCAGTTAATGGACTTCATCAACCGCACGCAGAGAGACTCCAGACTTAATGAGGTGCTGTACCCCCCGCTGAAGAAAGAGCAGGTCCGACAGATCATGGAGAAATACGAGAGAAACACTGGCCAGTTAGACAGAGGTTAGTAGCTGTGTGTTTAAACTAATGTTGTTTATTTTATTTAAATATCAGGCCTTTAGAGATACTTCCATGCAGAGCAGCTTAAAATATATGATCTTTGTGTCTAAGATTCTTTTTTTTTTTTCAAATAAAATAATGCAGTGAATCGCAACAAATACGAATCAGCTTCTTGATTTTTGCCTTAATTGTGTTCATCCACTTTTCAGCAATGAATTAAAAAGGGATACAGTGATTTTTTTTTTGCTGAACCCAATGCAAGCACTAGAGACTTAAGACTAACAACATTATAGACTGTGTCTGTTGGTCCTAAAGTGTGGTTTATCTGCAGCAGCAATACTCCTACAATAATTCTAATTCTAATTTATTGTTATATTTGATTTCTTTGACTTTATAACAACTTTTCAAAGTAAATACAGGTTATTCTCATATAAAATACTTGGCAATGTACTGACCAAGGCTATACACTAAACTGTTGTTGCAAAACAACCAGAATGTGGGAATTAGTCACAAATCTGATTAATGTTGTGCTGTGGTTCTCCGTGGATAAAATGTACACAACTTGGGAACACGGCCTCCGTAAACAGCTCTGCTAGAACACTGTTAATCTAAAATCTGTAAGATGATCCAGTATCCAGCCCACGATGTTCAGATCGGCACTGGAGCAGCTGTCATGCTGTAACAAATGCACTGTTTTACAATAAAAGTAAAAAGTGTCTCACTCTGTCTCCCCTTCAGACCAGATCAGTCTGCAGGCTTTCAACTGGTATCTGGAAGGAGAGGAAAACTATATTGTACCTCCAGAGAGGCTGGATATCATTGATGATATGAACCAACCACTGTCTCACTACTTTATCAACTCCTCACACAACACGTACCTCACAGGTAAAAACACACTCACACAATATGTACAGTGGCATCCCAAAGTTAACCTTTTAGAATTTTCTGTATTTCTGCATTAACATGATGTAAACTTTCAAGGACCATAAACTAGGTAAAGGAAGTCGAATTAAACAATTAGGACAAACTTACAACAAGATTAAGACATTAAGCTGAGGTCACAAAGAACCTCCAATGTCTAGGAAACTAAAGGCATCTCTTGCGGTGGCTAATGAGCAGCATCATGAGAACATTAAACAAGTGTGTGCACGGCAGATTTGCAAGAAGGAGGCCTCTACTTTCCAATTAGAACACTGCTGTCTGTCTACAGTTTGCTTAAGGCAGGGGTGTCCAACCTTTTTTTAAAGGGGGCCGGATTTGATAATGTGAAGAGTCTCGGGGGCTGATGGTCCCTTCAGACATTTTTTACAGTAGGATTTACATATATATGCACAGTTTTATTTTCATTGTCACATTTATCATTTTAAATGGCATTGTAACCAAATCTAAGCCTCACATAAGTGAACAAATGAAAAATTGGTGTGCAGTCGGTGAATGCATGTATTCGTCTGTCACGGCCGGGATGCAAACGTGTGTGTGCGTGATTGTATGTTGTGGGCTGGTCTGGGCCAACATGCCAGAGACAATTTTTTGTCCCAGTTCGCCTCTGGCCATAATAAATGAACCTGACTTCTACTGGAAGATGTTCTGTGGGCAGGTGAAACCAAAGGAGCACTTTTTTGACTCAAATAAGAAGCGTTATGTTGGAACCGACCTAATACCAAATGGGGTATCGTTGTTTGAGCCTACTTTGTTGCCTCTGGACCAGGACAGCTTGCAAATCATTAATGGAGCTGTGAATTCTGAGTTGTAGAAGTTCAACTAGAAAATGTCAAGTGTATCATCGGTAAACAGGCCATGGGTCATGGAGAGAAAAACAACAAACCTAATCACACAAGTCGTTCTATCCAAGAATGTTTAAACTAGAAAATATTAAATGTTTTGGAATAGCACCGATCGAAGTCTTGATATTAATCCTATAGAAATGCTGTGCAGGCGGTTCTTGCAAAGAAGCCAACTGACATGACTGATTTGAAGCTGTTCTGTGCAGGGGAATGAAAGAAAATACCGCTCAGCTGATGTGCAGGGTTGATAACCAGTTACGGAAACATTTAGTTGAAGTAATTTCTGCTGATAGGGTGGACGTCACACTATTTAGAAAAGAAACAGCCACACATAAATATTTAAGATTGGATAATTTTCTACAATAAATACATTAGTAAGTGTAATTAGTTTGTCTCATTTGTTTAATTGGATTTCCCCTCTTCTAGTTTGAAGACTTACATGACATCTGGTCATGTTTTAGGTCATATTTATGCACCAATAGAAAAAAAAAAAATAGAGACAAACTTTCAAGCTCTACTGCACCTCACCTCTGATCAGACAGCCACAAGCTTTGCTGATAGTCTTTTGGACCTGAACCCATCTTTTTCTCCCGTCCCTGTGTGTCTTTTTAGTGGGCCAGCTGACTGGTCTGTCTTCAGTGGAGATGTACAGGCAGGTGCTGCTGACAGGCTGTCGCTGTATAGAGCTGGACTGCTGGAAGGGCCGACCGCCAGAGGAGGAGCCCTACATCACCCACGGGTTCACCATGACCACCGAGATCTCCTTCAAGGTGGGGGTCCCTACGTTTGCTGTTCATTCAGGTTCCTTTTCCTTTTTAACAGAGAGGTTTTATTCAGTGACTCCGCGTTTGACTCTGTCATTCTTTCCTTGACTGCAGGAAGTGATTGAAGCTATAGCAGAGAGTGCTTTCAAGGTCTCTCAATACCCGGTCATCCTGTCCTTTGAAAACCACGTAGATTCGTAAGTCGTGTCACTATGAATGTATATGTCAGCATGTGGATTCAAATAGACTAGTAACTTGTGCTGTGGATCAGTGATTGTGTCTTTTTTTACCACTTGTTTGCAGTCTAGTCTGATGCATTCATACAGACCACACCAGAAGTGAAGTTCCAGGCTTTCATTGAAACATTAGCTTTAAGAGATTGGGAGTTAAACTGGAATTTGATGATTGAAGGCATGTTGAGTTTTAAATTAAGAACCCAGAGTAAACCAGAATCTAACCTGTGTCTGCTGTTCTGTTGTGTTAGGGCCAGGCAGCAGGCCAAGATGGCAGAGTACTGCCGGACCATCTTTGGAAGCGCCCTGCTCATTGATCCACTGGACAAATATCCGGTAAGACTAACTCCAGTCACATCCTCCAAGAAATTCCTTAATTCCTCAAGAAAAGTTAGCAACTCGCTTATTTCATTTTTTTAACTTCGCAATACAACACGCATAAAACAAAAACCAAGCTGTAATCCATGATTCACTGTTAGACAAGCAGTATTGATGCTACTGGAGAGTAGAAGTTATAAAACACTATGATTTCTGCTAGTGAAAGTGGAGCATGTTGTTGTAACTGCACATGCAGTATGTCCTCTGATTTATTTCATGTGTGTGCAGTGGTGTTAATCTACAAGTATATCTTCCTGTTTCATTAGTCATACTCGTACTCATGTTCGGGCTGAAACGGAACATACAGAATGAACTGTAGTGTTTGACCTGAGTCATGAAGATGGCAGCTTGAACTGCACTGATGAATCAATTTGAGAGTAAATCTCACCTTCAGACCTCATGACTTTTCTAATGAAAATTTTGTTGAAAGATCAGCTGTGTTTCTTAGATTTTTCTACCGTGTCTTGTGTGTGTATGTGTGGCTTTAGCTGGTCCCATATCAGCCGCTCCCCCCACCCCAGGAGTTGCTGGGAAAGATCCTCATTAAAAACAAGAAGAAGCACCCCCACCGACCCTCGAGCATACAACGCAGAGATATAGGGGAGCAGTCGCCACCCAACAATGGTATGAAGACACAGCTGTAGTGCTGTAAAGCTACTGTATGTTTAAGGACAGATAACTGTGCTGCTGCATCTCCAACAGTGGAGAGTGTTTGGAGCAATGAAAACCTGTATAGTGCTGGAAGAAGCACTCCAGCTTATAGTAACTACTGCACATGGATGAGCAAAGACAAGAGGTTTTAAAGACGCCAATTTAAAGCTGATAACGTGCTGTGTTTGTTGTAGACTGTCTTTTGACAGACAGTGAAGGAAGTCAGCTCCTGTCCAACGGGGAGGAGAAGCTGGCTGAGAGGATGGTCAAAGACTTGGAGCCTCGCAAGTCCCTTGGTGGGTTGATTTTTTTTTTTAATTATTAAAAAAGGGTGCCAGCATGATGTTCATTCTCTGTATATGTATTTTATATCTCACCAGGAGGTGAGGGAGAAAGTGAGGAGGATGAGGAGGACGATGTGGTTGAGCTGAAAAAGTTAAACACTGATGAGGTAAGAACCATCGGGAACGGGAAAGAAGGAGTCTTTAACTGATGAGCAGATTGATGGATCAGTGGTGTCTACCACCTGCAGGGTACAGCGGGCATTGAGGTGAACGCCACAGAGGAGATGTCGACTCTCGTCAACTACATCGAACCCGTCAAATTCAAAAGCTTCGACTTGGCAGCCAGTAAGTGTGCGTGACAGAACAGGAAGATTCTTTTTGTGTACAAACTGCACAAGTTAAGCCTTAGCACCTCTACTGCCCCTTTGTGGATGATTAATATCGATAATATTAAAATAAACGTACAGTCACATACTTATCATCTTAATCAACTGCTTGGTTGTCATTTATTATCATTTTTCATCATTTTATTTCCTTTTTCCTTTCTGTGTTTTCACTCATTTTCTCTCCACCAGACAAGAGCCGTTTTTTTGAGATGTCATCATTTGTGGAAACCAAAGGCATGGACATCGTTAAGGCCTACCCTAGCGATTTTGTTGAGTATCCTTGCAGTCTTGTCGTCCCTTCAGCTTCTTTTGAGGAATACTGTTCGTCTGCATAGTTTTTGAGGTTTCAAATGTCTGTTTTGTGTTTAGGGCCTTCATTAGAATGCAGACTAGTGACTGAAAAAGTAGAAAATAGTGTTTATTTCTGACCTAAAAGCTCCAAAAATGGTCTGAGCACAGATTTCTTAGCCCTTCATCTTCATGCAGCATTAATCCTTAACAGCACTCGTCCAGGTACAATAAGAACCAGCTGAGCCGAATCTACCCTAAAGGCACGAGGGTGGATAGCTCCAACTACATGCCTCAGATCTTCTGGAACATCGGCTGCCAGATGGTGGCTCTTAACTTTCAGACTCTTGGTGAGTCCTGCAACTTTAGTCACAGGCAGCAAGGAACTAAATGGCCTTAGAGGTTACGTATATCTGCAATGTAGCTTTTAATATCCACAGGGCCTTTACATTTTTTGAGTATCTCAAGCTAGATTTGTCTTTCAACATTTTTTCATTTGGTCTGTATGTTTACACGCTGGTGATCACTCTTAGACCTCCCCATGCAGCTGAACATGGGGGTGTTTGAGTACAACGGCCACACCGGCTACCTTCTGAAACCTGAGTTCATGAGAAGGACGGACAAACACTTCGACCCTTTTACGGAGAACATAGTGGATGGGATTGTCGCTAATACAGTCAAAATTAAGGTAAGGAGGAGTTCAGTGTGTGTCATTGTGTGATTACGGTGACTTTTGTGAGTAAATATGACACCATTAAGAGTTGTTACAGTTAATATGTGCACTGTAACATCCACCAGGTGATCTCAGGCCAGTTCTTGTCAGATAAAAAGGTGGGTGTGTATGTGGAAGTGGACTTATTTGGACTTCCAGTTGATACAAAGAGGAAGTACAGAACCAAAACATCCAACGGGATCTCGCTGGACCCTGTGTGGAATGATGAAACGTTTGTCTTCAGCAAGGTAGGTCTCGCTCATACCAGCATTTAGATGTCTTTCAGATATTTCTCACACCTTTCATCTTCTGTCCGTTACCTTGTCTTCCTTGACATTAACACCCGTCTCTCTCCAGATTGTCCTCCCTACACTGGCCTCTTTGAGAATAGCAGTGTTTGAGGAAAATGGCAAGTTCATTGGACACCGGATCCTTCCTGTCTCGGCCATTAGACCTGGTCAGTACAAACACAGACACACACACACACACACACACAAATACCCATGAGCACACCATCATATTCTTAAGCATTGAAACCTCCCTTGATTGACCTTACATTACCTTTTTCTGATCAGCACCAACGTACAGCAGTCCTTTATTTGTTTCTTTCTTCCTTTCTCCCTTTCGTCCTGATAGGCTACCGCTACATCAACCTGAAAAATGAGCTAAACCAGCCCCTCCTCCTGCCCTCTCTGCTCGTTTACATTGACGTACATGACTACATTCCCAATGAACACCAGGGTAAGAAAAATATATTAACGGCACTCTGCACCTCTGCACCACACAACTTACTTGAGTCACTTTACTTCTCTCAGACACTGCAAATCATTGTGGGTTCCCATGACATTATAAGTTATTCTTTGTTTTGTTTTTTGTCATGAATTTTCAGAGTACGCAGAAGCTCTCACCAACCCCATCAAGCATATCAGTGAGATGGACAAAAGAGCGACACAGCTGGCTGTTTTCCAGGACGACGATGAGGTGAGAAACTCAAAAGACAAAACAGGTTTTGTTACTTTGCAGAGAGGTCAGAGAATTTGTGTGTTGGTGTGTTCCTCAAAGTATTTTACGTATGTACTGTAATAAATCAGTGACAACTGACTGTCTGGTCTGTTCCTTTTGTTCAGGATGTCCCTACCCAGCCCGGAAAGGGAGAGACCAAGAAAAAGAATGAAGGCATTTCAGGAGTTCGAGTGCCCAACTTCTGCAACCCTGTGCCCCCCAGTTCTTCAGATGAAGCCCCTGAAGGGACCAAATTACCTGCACCTGGTAGAGACACACACACACACACAAAATATATATACAATCACGCCTGACATCTGCGTCTTTACTACTTACTACTTTACAAGTAGCCATACTTGTCATTTATCTAAACATATCCTCACTTGTTAGCCTGAATTGACATGTATTCAGTATCACACTTTCATGCATCTGCAGGGACCTTTGGTCCACTTTCCACTTTTTGAGCATTTCCCACTGCTACAGAGAGCCATGTGTAATGAGACAGAAAAAAAACCTACCAGTAGAGTATCCTTATAGTCCAGCATGGATGAGCTTTTTCAATTAAACAATGTTACACTAATGTAACACACACACGACAGTAATACTGTAATATGTGGTAACACTACCAGTCCATTTAGTCTTTGACAGAACAGAAAACCATCAGCTTTGTTTGTGTTATTACTCTGCAAGCTGACTCTCGTCAACTGTGTCAGCCTGTTGCACATGCCCATCTGTGTTACTTGTTGTTACATTTTACCAGAGCTTGTCACTTGTCTTCAGGAAATTTCAGCATGCATCTCCCAAAACATCAACTATTCTTTTCAGAAAAAAATATTTTATATATATATTTTATGTTTATCGCTAAAGCCGTGCATCCACTGCACCTCAAGCTTTTAGCTATTTTTGTTTGTTTTGTTGCTATCATCCATTTAACACATACTGTCTGCTTCTCTGTATTTCTCTCTCTCTCGCTCTCTGTGTGTGTGTGTGTGTGTGTGTGTGTTTCTGTAGCATCATCTCAGAGGGAAGAACTCATAGCCAGTGTTCTGGGAGGTACGGTCATCCCGTCACACCCATTTCCACATAGTTATGAATGAATTCATTTCTGCATGTAGAGACGTTCTTTGCCGGTTACTTTTTTAGGGGCTAGCTGTTAGCAGGATTCAAATACTGTAAATTACATTGTTGACTGGCCACAATGCTCTGTCTGTCTCTCAGACATCCAGGTCCAAACCGTAGAGGAGCTGAAGCAAGAGAAGGGCTATGTGAAGCTGATAAAGAAACAGAATAAAGAACTCAAAGAGCTGCGTAGAAAGCACCTTAAAAAGGTACACACAGGCAGATGCCTAATGTATTTAATCTTTGGAGTTTTACAGTTCTGCATTCACAATAGATGTGAAAACTCTACTGAACAAACTGGTTTTTGCTGTTGTGTGAGCAGGTGTGGAATCTGAGTAAAGAGCAGAAGAATCGGAGCAGCCAGCTTCAGTCTGACACCCAGAGGAGACGCAGTCAAATGGAGAAGCACCTCAAACGCAGCATCAAGAAAAAGTAAGGATGTGGATAAAAGCAAGTAATAAAGGCTTCAAAGGAAGGAGAAAAAGCACATGGCACAAGGAGGATGGTTTCTTGAACTTGCATTGGATGTTGTAGTAATGACAGGTTACACTGCGTGTGTGACTGTGTGTTTGTGTGATCAGCGAGCCCCAGGAGCCGGTGCAGCGTGAGATGACTGCACTGGATCAGGAGCTTGAGAAGCAGACGGTGCAGCTGAAGGAAGGGCACATGCAGGAACTGTTGAAACTTCGGCAAAAGCTTTATTTACAGGAGAGAGAGAAGCAGCATGCAGACCTGAAAGAGGTAACAACAGCACACACACCTGTGCACAATATGAGAAGTGTCAATGCGCACACACAATAAAAAACACACTTGGATGAATGCTGGCTTCCTCCTCTGAATTCTTAAATATACTTACACTCTAACTGACCTCTAAAAATCTTTGTGACACATCGTCTGCTGTGGTGTTTTTTTTATTTTTTTTAGGCCTTTCAGAAATTAAAACAGACTGCATATGAATGCCACGCAGCTCAGATAAAGAAGCTCAAGGACACGTGTGAGAAGTAAGTGCAGCTATTGCTGCTGTTTCATTCACCACACATGTTCTTAAAAATGTACAGTTGTCTCCATAAAACTTGCTACATGACCTGTGTGTCTGCAGAGAGAAGAAAGAGCTTCAGAAGATCCTGGACAGGAAGCGTCAAAACAGCATCAGCGAAGCTAAGAACCGTGAAAAAGACCAGGCTGAAAAGTAATAAGCTTGTTTTGTTTCCGAGCAGAAGTTGAGATCATTATTGGATATTTTTTGGTGGTCAGGCCTTGAATTTTTGCCTTTTCTTCTACTTTCTCTTTGTCTTTATCTTTCTGTCTCTCTCTGTAGGGAGCTGAATGACATCAACAGGAAACATATTCAAGAGTCTGTTGCCTCAATCCGTAGGGTAAGTACGCACTCTAGCACACACACACTCTTATCACCAACCGTCGAAATGTCCATTTATCTGTTTTATAGAACATTTTTGCTGTTGTCATCAACTTTTCTCCCTTATCTTCTCCCCTTCATAATCCACATTGCCATCCTTCCTTCCCTCATCCTTATTTTCTTTATTCCTCTGGTTTCCCACGGTACCCCTCAATTCTTCCTCCTATATACCACTCCTCTCCTCTCTTCTTATCTATCCTCCCTCACGTTCTAGCTGGAGTTGGCTCAGGACAGGAGAAAGGACAAAGTGCTTTTAAGACAGAAAGAGGTGCTGGATCATATAGAAGAGGAACTTTTTCCACTGGTGAGCAAAAACACCTCGACTCATACAGGCAGTGAGCTTCTGTGTTTTAATAACCTGCTACAGAGCAACAAAAATAATGTAAAATATCTGTTAATACTGACATATTGATAATTCAATTGATTATGTCACATAAGTAAATGAGACAGTTGGTTAATCCAGTCGAATAGGGCAATAAAACCCAGCTAAACTACTAAACCCCTGATAAAACTACCAATAAGCCATTTATTGTGCACATTAAATGCATAATATTAATTAAATAATTAATTTAATTAATTAATTCTCATATAAATGATAAGAATATGCAGGTTTCTTTTCTTAAACAAACTAATTCCACTGGATGGACAACTATTTTATTGGCAGATGCTGTTTTTCCCCACACATTCCCTGTGTGGAGTGTAGTACCTGCATTATTAGGTAGCATTTATTAGGTTAATTAATCAACTGGTATAAAAAGGTCAAATAAAAACTATTGCGCTCCTTCTACCTGTGACACATTTTGCCAGCCTAAAAACTTTAAATCCTTATTCTGTGAAGTTTTCTGCTGTTGTCAATAATGCTCTCTGGCACTGTAGTACAGTGACGTTCTTGTATATTATGAAATTTTGTCTAGCACTTAACAATCCCTAGCATGTTTTTCTTCTTGACATGTTTTGTCAAGACATGGGTCTTATCAGGGCTCTTAGTTTGTAGTAACTCATAATTTACAGAACCCGAAGTCGCTTTGGATAAAAGCGTCTGCCAAGTAAAGTAAAGTAAAAGTAAAGTAAGTAAAAGAAATGTTATGATTGATGATGAAAGGAATAGCTTTATAATTATTTAGCTTAGCATAAAAACTGGAAGCTGGGGCAAACAGCAAATATTGACTAAAATAAACATATATCTGTGGTTTAAAACATGCACAAACTTATCACTTTGTGAAAAATTTTGTGAAAAAATAAATTTAAAAACAAAAAGATGGGAGCGAGAATTAGACAGTGTAACAATCTTCAGTCTCCAGGATGTTACTGTGCCTAGCTGAAACTTACTGACAACAAAGTGGCTGTAGGTGTATTTAAGCTCCATGATATCTTGCTGTTAGGTTTAGCACCACACTGGAAAGCATGGACACTGACAAACCCAGAAATGTCAAACTATTCCTTTAAAACTAATATTTCTTCTCCAGCTGAAGTCTCAGCTGGAGAAGGAACTGGAGGCGCAGTACGACCAGCTGCCTGAGGAAATCCGGCAGTACCTTAACATGGAGCTTCAGAACAAAAGTCTCCAAAAAGACGCCCTGTTTTCCAATCACAGCAGCCCCAGCACGGGCTCAGGCCCGCCCTCTAACTGCTCCACGCCCTCGTACCCATCGACGCCCAATCAGAGCACCTGGAACAGGAGCATGGACAATAGCACCGTTTCACTGGCCGATTCCAGTTCCTCATCCACCACTCCAGTCCTGTCGGAGGGGGAGATGTCGAACAGTTAAAACTATTACGTGTAAAAAGGAAAATGCATACATACATTCAACTGGGGTCTATAATGTTTGTAATGTGGGATAGTAATGATATAGATTATCAACTAATTTTATTTCTTTTTCTTTTTTTTATCACAGACTGTTGTCTACACAGCTATATTATTTTTTTTATTTTTGTCAGATGACACATGATGACTTTTAATGGAGGGTTTCATAGAATCATAATCTTTTCTTTTTTTATATATATATTTTATTGTCTTTTTGTCTTGCTTTTATGCTACACCCTTTCACCCTCTCTTGTCATGATTTCCATTTTTGTCCGGTCAGTAAGCTTTGCTGTGGTTTTGCAGCAACACAAGCTTTACACCACAACAGTAAAACCACCAGGTAGGTTTAATGTTGTGGCTGGTCGGTGTACGTTCACACTGTTATCTCTATGCGCAACCTTTTTTGAAAGTTTTGACAGGAAAATTAACATAAGGGTAAGAAAAAGTCATTTTCACTACAGATTTTTGATATTGTGTTCAGCAACATTTGACCACTGACATTTGTTTATATTGGTTTCTTTATCTATAAATACGGGATCTATTTAAAACGCAGCTTATGGAGATATCTGAGTGCTACTAATGCATTCAGCAACCACACAGCTTTTACACTTTTGCAAGTAAAAATGATCAATATTAGTGAAATTAGTACCTTGAGAGCTGAATTATTATCCTGATTTTAAGAAAATAGCTGTAATGATAGTAGCTGGCCAGCAAGGGGTGCCGCTGCCTGAACAATTTTTTTTCAGTTGGCATTTTAAGCTGCCTATTCATCTAGCCTGGTTATCCTATTATATTGTACCCTAACATACACACACATATGCACACACACACACACACACACACACCTGTCCTGCCAAGGTTTCCATCATCTTTGGTCAGGATAAACTCTCTCTCTCCCTTAAACCTCCAATCAAAATCCAGCCAAGGTTACATGGGGGTCAGTGAGCAGACATCCATCTGGCTAGAAACTGTGTGATTGTGTGCGCGCGAGAGAGTGTGTGTGTCTTTCGGAGGAAAGGAGGGAAGATTGAAGTGATGAACCAATCTCCCTTGGTAAATGCATATTTAAGGAGACATCTCTCTGTGCTACGCATACACACGCACATGCTTGATACTGTATTATCTACTGATGCATCTGTGGAATACATGTCTTCACACAGCAACCCACACGCGCACAAACACACATGGACATAAACACAGGCTATAAGTCTAAAATCTGACTTTAAAAAAAAAAATCCTCTGAAATCCTCATGCCATCCTATCTACCCCCTTCACACACACTGACACGTTTTGCTTTCTATCGCTGTGGGAACATTCATTCCATATCTTCTTATAGTAACTTTAGCCATTGTAACTAAATGCTGAATCCCAACTTTAACCATAAACCAAATTTTAATTTGAAGTTTTGTGGCCTCACAATGATCACACTGAACTAATATTTGTGCACACAAGCATAGAAAGACACACACTTCAGGGATGTAACCAACTTATAATAACTCTGAGAGGGTATTTGTATGTGTGTGTGTGTGTGTGTGTGTGTGTGGCCAGAAGTTAATCTCTCGATGACACATCTGCTTTTGAGGACACTAATACTTCCTGCTAAATGGAAAAAGTCTGCTCAGTGTGTATGTGTGTGTGTGTGTTGGTGCAGTTAGTTTGCCACTTTGGCAGCCTAGCGGACATCAAATAGTGCTTAAATAGTAACACCACTGTAGGAGAGAGTCTGTGGATTATGACTTAAAGCTGCACTATAATATTTAAATGTAATAAAAAAATATTTTTTGCTCTAAATTATTAAATGTGTGAGAGCATGCCTTTCTCTTGTTATAGAGACCATGTGGATCTGCTCTGTTTGCCTAAATGATTATAGGTTTAGTGTTGGACATTGTGGCGAGAAGTCACATCACAACTAAGACAGAGACCACTTTGGCTGAAACGTTAACAGAATTTACAGTTTTTCGATGTTTTATCAACAAAGCCTCAAAATGTAATTAGTAGACATAGGAACGGTTCATGTAAATTTATTTTAGGTTGACTATGCCCCTTAAACGTCCCACACTAGCTCAGTCTGTTTTAATGATCAATTAAAGCCAAATATTGAATGTGGCATTTTGATGCACAAACTAAACGGTACTTTAATTTAAAACGTGTCTTTGTCTCTATCAAAAATGTTTTTGTTTTTTTTCTCATTCTCATCTTGTTTTGTTCGGGGGTTAAAATGATGCACTCTTTGTACATGTAATTCTGTGTATATGTTTGTTGTATATGAATTTTACTACTGACCACAAGTGCTGCAGAGGGAGATGAGGTCGGGCGAGGTCGAGAAAGAGTGAATTTAATTTGTAGTTTCTCTCTGAGAAAGTCCTCTCCTGTCCTCTCTTGTCGATGAGCGCTGGGCTGCCTGTCTATCTGATTATCACACATGCACATACACACACCCCTTGTAAACTATCGTCTGTTTAAATTGAGCTTTAACAGTTTTTTGTGTGTGGTTTAGGATTTTATGGGAGAACATGAGAGATCCAGGCTACTTTAACAATTTGCAGAATGTATAAATATTCCTATATCAAGCCCCCTTTACATTTTTTATGTGCATGTTTCAGTGTATTTTAATGTACCTGAAACCATCATGGAGCTCTCTACAACAGGGTATTTTGGAATGGCCACCACTGCGAAAGCAGCTTGAAGCCAGTAACAGTTATGAAATAGTTAATTAAATTTCTAGTTTATTAGTAGGAGAGCAACAACAACATAAACTCACTGGAGTCAGCAGTTTCTTAAAAAGAATGCACTGACCTCTTGACCTCTGATAAAATAGCAGGTGAAGCTGGCCAGCCCTGACCACCTCTGGCTGTCCTGCAATTAAAAATGCACTCGCAGGCGAAACTGCCTCGTCTCGGATCAAATGTTTTTTTATTTTCCAGGAAAGTTGATACATTCCTTTTATCACAGTTTTCATTGGTTGTAAGAGAAAACGACTTGTAATCATGTGAAATAGACATCAGTGCAACCACTTTCCAATATATTTTACTTTTTGTTTAAAAAGGAGTCCGTTATTTTTATCAGGCTGACTGGCTCTTTAGTGAAAGAGTAAGTGAGCGCATGTTGAACACAAAAACAGGAATTTACAGTAGCAGCTGAAAAGCAAGGTTTTCTTCAAGAGTTGGTGGAAACCAAAGCAAAGCGAAGAGGAGCTGACATGTGATCACCATTAGTCAAGTCAAAATAACTACACATGAATGCTAATATTACCCCCTATCTAAAAGTACAAATAAGAAGTGGTTTGAGCAGTGTTAAATTTGGACTATTAAAAAGTGTATCTTCATTTTTTGGGTAATATATACACTACCAGTCAAAAGTTTGGACACACATAGGAATGACCATGTTTTTCATGAAAAGATACATGTCTTCAGTT